>JASDQU010737638.1:54342-70733 GCA_032191745.1 Picea mariana
CTAGGATTGAGGGATTCCAAAGACATGGTCATTGATTGTCTAGTAGTTTTTGGTGATTCTGATTTAATCATCAATCAAGTTAGGAACATCTACCAAGATAAACAATAGAGGCTCAAGAAATACATAAATGAGTTATGGGATCTGATTGATAATTTATTTTTACAATTTAACATTTCCTTCATTCACAGAGAGAAAAATTGGAAGGAAGATTCCCTGGTCTTAGCTATCAACACTTCCAGGCCTCCCATTGGCCCAAATATTAAATATCAGGTGGAAATCAGGCATAAAACAACCATACCAGACAATATAAAGCACTACCAAGTATTTAGTGATGATCTAGAGCTGTATATATTTCTACACACCATTGATGATTTCTCTAATATCTCAATTGATCAAGAAAGTCAAGAAGGTGAAAATGAGGAATTAGAAGATCAACAAACATCTCATCTGCTGAAGACAATAGTTGGTCATGATATTGTGGAGTTGAAAACCAATCACATTCCAAGAGTACTAGTGCCATTGGAAAGTTTGTTTGACAGTAATGATGTCTACAAAGGAGCTTCCATGAAGAATGGAGAAGAAGAGATAACATATTGCAATATTGGGACCACTGAGAATCCCAAGATCATCAAGTTGTCCAAATAAATAGCTACAGGAAAAAGGGACATGTATGTCAGTCTCATAAAGAAGTTTTCTGACATTTTGGTATGGTCCTATGAATATTTGAAGACATTTGACACTGACATAATCCGGCACAAGATCCCTCTAAAGGTTGGCTCCAAGACATTCAAATGGAAGGTTCAGCAATTTAATCTCATGTTAATGTCCATAATTGAGAAAGAGTTGAAAATAGTGTTGGATGCCAAGATTATTATACCATTGAGGTACTCAAACTAGGTGGACAACTTAGTACCTATAAGGAATAAAAATGGGGAGATACGCTTGTGTGTTGATTTTAGAAATCTCAACAAATGTTCTCTGAAGGAAAATTACCCCCTCCCCAAGATGGATCATATTTTACAGAAGGTGGTAGATGCACACAAAATTTCCTTGTTAGATGGATACTATGGATATAACCAGATAGCAGTGTGTGAGGAATATAAAGAAAAATCAACATTCACCACCCCATGGGGAGCATTCATGTACAAAAATATGTCTTTTGTTCTGATGAACGCAAGGGCCACTTTTCAGAGGGCCATGGACATAGCTTTCATGGGGGGAAAAGACAAATTTATTGTTATATACTTGGATGACATCACCATTTTTTTGAAGTCTGATAATGAACATTTGCAGCATCTAAAGCAGGTTTTCAAGAAATGTAGGAGATATGGAATATCTTTGAATCCTAGAAAGTCTCACTTTTCCATGCCAGAAGGAAATCTCATGAGCCACATCATATCAGCGGGAGGTATAAAAATTGATCCAAAGATGTTTTATGTCATTCAAGAGATTCAGATCCCCAGAAATAAAAAGGTTGTCCAGACTTTTATTGGTAAGATAATCTTCCTCAGAATTTTTGTGCCAAATTTTGCTGAAATTTTGAAGCCTATCACTAACATGTTGAAGACAGATGCTCTGATAAAATGTTCATTAGAGGAAAAATCATCATTCCAAAGGATCAAACAGGCTTTAGTTGAATCCCCTGTATTAGCCAGCCCTCACTATACCAAATATTTCTTCATCTTCTCTTTTACTTCAGAGGAGACCATTGTTGTTGTGCTACTGCAAAAAAATGAAGAAGGGCACGAACAACCCATAAAATGTTTTAGTAGAGCTCTTCGAGATGCTAAGATGAAGTATGATATACTAGAGAAGTAGTCTTATGTACTGGTCAAAGCACTCAAATCCTTCAGGGTTTATGTTTTATAGTCTAGCATAATAGCCTTTGTTCCTAGCTATAGTGTCAAAGAGATTATGGTCCAGCCAGACAGTGAGGGACAAAGAGGGAAGTGGATTGTCAAACTATTGGAGTATGACATGCACATAAACCCACCAAGATTATCAAAGGACAAGGACTTGCCAAGTTGTTATCATAATCAAACTATAAGGTTCTATAATTGCATCAAATATTCACCCAATCAGACACACCCCTCATATAACCTAGACAAGACAGCTTACATGTATCTGAAAACTACTCCTCTTCACCTTGGTATAAAAACATCATTTATTTTCTACATCATTTGGAATGTCCACCAGATTTTAAGAAGATAAAGGCCAGGTCTCTCAAATTGAAGGCTATCAAATTATGCATTTCAAGCCAGACCTTGTATTGGAGGGATCCTGGTGGAATCCTATTAAAATGCCTTGATGAAAATGAAGCTGGACAAGTCACAGCACAAATGCATAGAGGAGTATGTGACGGACAATAGCACTAGAAGGCCACATCTATCAAGATCTTGAGGGAAGGATACTATTGTCCCACCCTCTTCTCTGATGTGTTTGTTACTATCGGAGCCTGCAATGAATGTCAGAAATTTGCAGGGAAACATAAGTTATTATCACTACCCTTATAACCTATCATTGTCAATGGTCAATTTCAGCAACGGGGGTTAGAATTCATAGGAGAGATAAATCCACCCTCCAGTGGACAACACAAGTGGATCCTCATTGCTAGTGACTACTTCACCAAGTGGATTAAAGTTGTGCCCACCAGGAATGCCACTGACAAGGTGATCATGAATTTCCTGGAAACTAATATTTTTTCCAGATTTAGTTTCCCCAACAATATTATAACAAACAATGCCCAAGAATTTAATTCCAAAGCCATGATTGACTTAAGTGGCAGTCATAACATTTTCTTAACACATTCCATGCCCTATTACCCTCAAGGGAGTGGTTTGGAAGATTCATCAAACAAAACTCTCATCGGTATTATCAAGAAGTTGTTGACCGAAAACAAGAAAACCTTGGACTCTAAACTCAAGTATGCTTTGTAGGCTGGTAGAATCAGCACCAAGAAGTCTTTGGGAACCTCACCATTTCAACTTGTTTATTGAATAGACGTTGTTTTTCCCACTCATCTTGGTATACTAGTCCTAAAATTCTTACAGGAAGAGATTGAGGAGCCAAATGACATCCAATCGAGAATATTCCAGATTATAGAAGTTCAACAAAAGAGGAAATCACTGGATTAGAGGAAAGAAGCATACCAGAACAAGATCAAATCAAACTTTGATGAGAAAACCAATAAGGAGATATTTCAAAAAGGTGACCTGTTCTTGAGGTGGGATTCCATAAGGGATGACAAGTCCAAGCACGGTAAGTTTTACAACCTATGGTTTGGCCCTTTTAAGGTGGTTGAATTTCTGGACAACAACACATTTATCTTGCACAATCTAGATGATGTAGAGATCTTCAGAGGCCCAATAAATGGGCGCTTCCTGAAAAACTATTTTGTTTAAGGATGAATGAAAGTCCCTCTTGTACCATAAATGATTTCCTTTTATTTTTTTCTTTTGGTTAGTTAGTTGTGTGTGAATAAAGACTCCATAGCCCATCAAAGGCACTAGGATGTAGTTGCAGTTTTCAGTTCAAATAAATTTATGGTTGAGGGATAGTAGCAGATATACAGGGCTGGTAGACAGAAACAAAGGTAAGTGATGTAAGGTGAGAGAAGTTATTTAATCTCAAGAACTGATATACAGTTCTCATCACCTCACAGGGACATGGTATCCCCAGTTGGAGCCAATGTTGTAACCTAGGTCTACACCCCTACCCTTTTTCCCTCCTTTTCCCTATACATCCATCCATTCTGATTTTTGTGGTTTCTTTATTAGCTCATTTCCCATCGATTAATCATTCAACTTCATGGTCCCTTCTTTCCTTTTCTTATTTTGCACCATATTTTTTCTTTCTTGAAAGAGGATCACATTTCTGCTTCGAGTTTCGAATGCATGTCGACATTTTTCCACTAATCGAGATATACAGGTTCACCAAGTTTTTGTCTACGCAGGAGATATCCAAGTCTAATAAATCCAGCGAAAGCTCAGTAATATTCCGCATAAGCTAGCATCCAATCAGAGCAGGCCATGTCAGACTCGAAATACACGAAAACAACATGTTTACATGATCGATGGTGAAGATCTGGTAGTCAGGCCAGATCGACGGTTCCCATGCATTCAGAGTTTCAAATACGTGGAGAAAGAATTCTTTTTGTAGAGTGCCTAACTCCCGCGTTATTCCCTATTGGAGGCATCCCAATCCTCTAGATCAACGGTCCTCACATTATTTTGGACCCGCTCCCCCCCCAAAACCTTTCTACCTTTAACGGTGCGGGGGGGGGTATGGAATGGTCATTCCTCGTGCTCAGGACCACCTAATGTGGCGCATCCACATGATTTCGGACACCCCCCCCTTCAGAATCCTACCACTCATACCTCCACTCTCCTGACGTGCCACTTGTTCTCCACTCACACTCCCACTACCGCTCAACTCTCACCACTTGTTCCCTTGACTACTCTTCATATCACCTATCACCTCCACGTAATCCACATACACTTGTCTCATCTCCTATTGGATGCTTTCCTCCATGACTCCCTCCATGACAGTTGGGCCGAAAAACGTTCCAGCAAAGATTTTTGAAAATATAGATGGCAGCTGACGATTCGAAATGAAGTGTGCTTAGATGTTGAAATCTCTATTATAGACAGAGAGTTAAGTCTCAGTCCCAGATCGAGGCATATTAGTTATAGAATGCTTCCCTCAGTCCCAGACCAATTATTAACTTAACTAAAACATTGCTTCCCTCTGTGCAATGTTTTAGTTAAGTTAATAATTGGTTCTACACCTAGTAGTCTAGACTTAAGTATTAGTCCCAGGTGGAGGAGAACCTCTGAAACTATGATAAATATGTGGTCTTTGTATGTTTTAAGGTTTTGGATTTTTGGGAAGGAAAGTAGAAGCAACAGAAGAATTGGACCTGCTCAGTTAATTGTAAATTTTTCTACCTAGTGAATATATGTTGATGACAATTGTGTTCTCTTACTAAAACCCTTATGTGTTGATTCTTATCTTGAATGAAGATTTTGTGATGTGTGCAATGCACATTTCCTTATTCTTTCATCTATTTTTTTAGTTTATCTTTTGTTGATTATGCAACCTGTTATACATCTATTGTTCAGCAAAAAATACACTATTTTTGCAACCTGTTGAATGATTTGCATCCATATGTTTGTCTAAGTCTTGAGATATTATTTTAGTTCTTAGTTTTCACACAACAAGTGATTCATTGCATTTCTTGTTTTTATTGTTTGTGTTTGTATTTTTGTACCCTCAATTTTCATTTAATACCCATACCATTACCAAAGGAGAACCTACTTTTATACTGTGTGGTATGTCCTACCAGAGCACCATCTTTGAAAACCTATCCTTAAGATTACCAACAAAACCTACTTGTAAAAATAAAAAACAATCATTACAAACTTGAGGTGGCCTAGATTTCCCCTTTAGTAGTCAGGTGCAGACCTTAGGACCAACAATAACCATGATGTATCTTTGTAAGCATGGTGTGAAAGCTTGAGACAATTACCAAAAGCATAATAAAGAATCTAGTCATTGTGGACATATCCTAGAGTTGGGTGAGCCACATTAAATATTGTGCTGAATTTATTTTGTGTGATTTTTCATGGAATCTGTATGTATTCATATTATATTATATTTGTCTTATTTGTAATCATTGCACAATATTTATGACTGCTACAATATTGGGTTTATGCTGGAATCTGGAATATAAGGGTAAGATGAATATGAAGTTCACTAAGTAATAGAAGAAGAGAACTTCCAAGATAACACACACATCACAGATAATTACAAATGAATAGAATAATAACCTCCCATTCCCTCACCATTAAAGAAACCTGGTTCCTGCAATCCCAATTGATACCTCGGGTGAGACTTCATTTTCACATGAAGGTGATGTCGAAAGAGCTAGTATCCAAAGGGTTTTGTTGTTTAATGATAACTCGAACCTAGGGTCTTAAAACCATGCGCAATGCGAACAAATAGTTTCGTTGATTAAGGGAATGTTTTGGAGGCCGACTAAGAAGGTAATTTCAGAATGATTAGAAAGGAAGGAACAATATTTTTCAAAAAATGAGAATAGAAACCCTTGGATGAGTAATGAAAATTGAATGCAAAGGTATGTATACACAGAGTTGCGTGAATTTTTTTTGGGCAAGTTTCCAATTATTCTGACAAAGTGGTTAGAAATATTAGTGGATAATACTGGAAGGTACCAAGACACAACGTGGAGGAATTGGACTACTGAGTTGATAAGACAGTTGGATTTTGTAATTAATAACACTTATCATGCAGTTGATTGTTGGTCGGATAGAATATTAGAAGGATATATTACGGAGTTTGCAGTATATTGTACCCAGTCATACAGTGTTGTAGAAAGAKACTTCTTCAATGGTCCGTGAGAAAGGTTCATGGAATCATTGGGTACATGGATAAATATGTTGTTGTGTGACAAGTGCATGATGAAAATGGAATATGACTGTGAAGGGGATTCACACACATAGGGGAACCAAGGGATGACAAGAGGATAGTATGAGGACAAGAGAGAAGAAAGGGAGGGAGGGATAGAGGATGTAGAGAGATGAAGTAGGTATATAAGAATAAGAATAAGAGTTTGGAGAAATGCGTAGAGGAAGGAGGTACAAGAGGCGAAATACTACAGCTTAGAAAGGAGAGATGCATAGTGAGACGAAGGGGATATGACCTTGCACAATAATCCAAATCGTGGAGATACCACACATAAGAGRAGAGGAAGAGGAGTTCCATTCCAGTCCTATAATAGGGGAGTTKTTAAGTCCTAATCAGACTGAATATTATGTTTAGTCCATGACCCCATGTGTGTCATCACAATTGGAAATAACAATTTAAGACTTATMAAAAAAAATTATAGTTAGCAAGGGGGGGGGRAGTAGTAGCAACCAAAGAAGTGGAAGAAGTGTGCAGAGTCAGAGTCAACCAACATTACCAAGAGGAGGGATTACACAAATCAACATGGCAGGGGTAGAAAACATCGTCAGACTTCTTGAGTTCTAGGGAGTGGGGTCAGAGGACCCATAACAACATCTATTTTTCTGTGAAACAATTTGGGCTACTAAGAACATCCAGGATGAGGCTATGAAKATTGTGCAATCAGAAACAAAATTCAGAGGCCATGCACTATTCTGGTACATGAAGCTGCAAAGTATCATGCCTACAGGACAGGCTAGGACATTGTCAGAGATAATAAAAGAATTTCTAAAAGAGTTTAATAATCCAAAGTTAGAATCGCAGTACATTACATAACTGAAGGGTATTAAACATGTGAAAATAGAGTCAGTATGAGACTTCGATCAATGTTTCAAGTACCTAATGGGAAGGCCAACTTTCCATATCCCTGATCAACAAAATCAAGAATGGTTATTACAATAATTATACCACACATTCGGAGGCCATTGATTCAATAGAAGGTTGTGTCACAACCCGGTGCCTTAGAAATTACAATGAAATTGGAATAATCCCCTATAGGAGATAGTGGATGGATGGAATAGGTTCATACGCAGTTGGATGCATTAATAATTCAATTGGAAGAACTTACAAAAGGAAGGAGAAATGAGAGAAAGTTCGGTGTACCAAGTGTAGGACTGAAGGCCATCACAAGGATGAATTCCAAACATTCATGAAGTATGTGGCAATCGGAGCACTAAATCCATTACCAGGAGGGGGGTATTGTGGTATATGTAAGAAATGGGGACATCATCCAACTGAGTGTCCATTACTGCATAAGTATCAGAATACACTAAGGAACTTGTTTTGCAATTTTTGCAAGTCGGTCAGACATGAAGAGAAGGATTGTTGTACATTTGATTTGATGAGGGAGCATACTTCAGATATGTACAATATTAAAGAGGATAATTATATGGTAGATGGAGGTGGTCAAAAATATAATAATTAGAGAGGATTTACTCCAAGGAACAGCGGAAAGTTTGGTAGAGGTCGAGGCAAGGGAATTTTTTGCAGAGGAGGAAGAGGGCCAATAATATGTTATAATTGTAATCAACCAAGAAAAATATCCCATGACTATATGAATCCATGTACAATATGAAAATATTGTAGAGAATTGGATCATGCGATAGAAGATTATCCTCAACTAGTTGTGAAATGGAAGTCCAGAGGGAACTAGAACCAAAACCTAAATCAGAATGTGCAGAAAATATCAGCTGAAGAATGCAATGAATGGACAAGAATAACAGTTGTTACAAGTGAAGGAGATAGAATAGGAACTGATATGGGGGGAAGTAGGATGATAAATGGGTAAGGAAGTCAACATGACCCATGCCAGCCTTTGATCCTCAGTAATAAAAAGGAGACATATCAAAGGGAAAGGAAAGAGGTACTTGGATAGGATTGGGTAGCATCAACATCATCTACACCTCATGTCAGAGATCGCACTGTACCAAAGAAACCAAATGGGAAGTTAAGTATGTTAAAATAATTCTTGAGAAGTTGAATAGAGATAATGAAAGATGAAACTTCACTAAAAACAATATATGAGATGATTTATCACTGTACACAAGGAAGGGAAACTCCCATCGCACAAAGGGTGGTGAATCAAGTATTGTGTAGAAAGAGGATTAACAAAGAATTCAAATTCAGTGAACAAATTTGGGAATATGATGTGGATAATGTTATCTTGGACTTGGGCTATGATGTGAATGTATTGCCTAAATAAACTTGAGAGATTATGGGAAAACCTAAGCTAGTATGGTCTCATGTTCAATTAAGGCTCACAAATCATCACAAGATAGTACTGATTGGTCAATTAACAGGAGTACCTTTGAACATGGATGGGATGAGAAATGTGGTATACTTTGAGGTTATTGATATCGTGGATGAAATTCAACCATATCTAGCAATGATGGGACTGGAATGGGAGTTTGATAATTAGGAAATCATAAATATGAATAGGAGTGAAATTATATTTTAAGTTGAATAGTTGAGAGTGACTACACCATTAGACCCAACATAAGGAAAGAGATACATGGATCCAACAAGAGGAAATGACATTGACAATTTATACAACATGAATACATGGATGGATGATTATGTAAAGCCTAATGTAGATGGTGTGCTAAGTTGGAAAAATAGTAGTTCATGTGCATTAGACTCAAAGGAAGGTCTAGAGAATTGAAAACAAAATATGCATGAAGTCTCAATGAGACAATGTGCACACATGACTCGATCCTTGCATTGGATTGGAACATAGCTATGTGATCCACCCAGGTATGATGGATTAACTAATATAAGTTTGTTTGTAAAGGAATTTGAGTTGCAGGTACTATCACAACAAAGTTTGTTAGCACTAGATATTGTCCTAAAAGTGACTCTAGCCAGATGGTGGGATGCACACAGAGAGGGGATGAAAGACTGGTCACAGTGTAGAATACTAATGCAGGTAAGGTTTGGTGCTGAGGTAGAAAAAATTACGCATAAGTATACATGAAAAAGTGATCTATAAGGTCATGTTGATAAGTGTAGGACCTTATGGAGTTCATTGTCGAAGATAGAATGGACGCACAAATTTATACACACACTTGACACAATTTCAAAGAGCTAGTACTTGGAATTGAAAATGCATAAAGAAACAACAAGATGGGATGAGTTGGTATAGAGGTTCAAAATCAGATTTACATTTGAATATGAATCCCAATCAATAGATGTAGTGCTACATGCTATTCAAAATAATATATTCTCATAAGAAGGAACGATGGAGGTAGTACCACTATACATTGCGCACCAAGATAATATGACTTTCCATGAGTTATTGGAGTGCTACAATGTTGCTAAGAAAGAATATGATGAATAAAATCCCAGGAATGTACAAGTACCTAAAATAGAAGGAGAAAGAGTAGTATAAGGGATAGAGCTTGAGTCCRTCACATACACACAACTTATAAAGATGCAGAAGGTAAACATTGGGATTGCAAAGAACCCAAACTTTGGGGAAATAAGAGATTATTGGAGTGATGAGATAGTAGAGAAGATTGCAGACCTGTTGTGAGAATATCATGACCTATTCCCAAATACATTATCAGAGATGAATGGGATTGGGTACTTAGGAAATATGAATATTCCCTCGAAAATAGGTGCTAATCCAGTACGAGAGAGACCTTACAAGTTAAATCCAAGGTACAAGGAGAAGGTGAAAGCCGAAATATAAAGGATGTTGGACGCATGAACTATTGAACCCATGGAGGTATCAGAGTGGATCATTCCAATGGTTGTGAAAGACAAGAAGACAATATGAATTGTTATTTTCATGGATCTGAGGAAGATGAATGATGCATGTTTACATGACCCATTCCCAACTCTATTCACAAATGGGGTACTAGAGAACGTAGGAGGCCAAGAGACTTACTCGTTCACAGATGGATTCTCGAGGTACCATCATAAAAAAATAGCACAGGAAGACCGGTACAAGACCAAGTTTGCAACAAAGTAGGGGATTTATTAGTATATAGTAATTCCCTTTGGACTAAAGAATGCTCCTGCAATGTTTTCCAAATTTTTGGTTGCAACGTTCAAGGAATTTATTCATAAATTTCTTGAAGTATACTTAGACGATTGGATTGTGTTCAGTCCACTAAAGGATCACATAGAAGTACTCAGGATAATGTTGGATAGGTGTAGACAATGTCATATTTCTCTGAACCTGAAGAAGTGTATTTTAAGTGAATTGTTTGGAATTTTGTTGGCCCATGTAGTCTGTAAGCAAGGAATACTAATGGATCTGACCAATATTGTAGTAAATGATGGATTTAGAACCACCTACATCAGTTATAAAAATGAGGGAAACTCTCAGTCACACATGATATTATAGGAAGTTTATCAAGAGATATGTATAGATCGCAACACCAATGGAATTTTTTTTAAAGAAGGAAGCAAATTTCCAATGGAACGAGGACTGACAGAAGGGCTTGGACATATTAAAGAAAAAATGAGTAACCACGCTGATTTTTATCTTTCCAGATTGGAACAAGTAGTTCCATGTTCATGTATATGCATTTTCCATGGCGTTGAGCACAATACTATCTCAACCAAAGGAGGGGGACATAGATCACATCATTGCGTTTGCAAGTAGGAAGTTGTCTATAGCTGGAAAGAATTACACCACTACAAAACAAGAAGGATTGGAAATGGTATATGTGCTACAAAAGTTTAGACATTATTTATTGGGGTCTTATTTTAAGATGTAAAAAGACCATTATGCATTAAAATACCTACTAAACAAGCCACTGTTGGGGGAGAGAATATGCCTATGGCTACTATTGTTCTAGAAATATGATTTTGAGTTTGTGGTGAAACTAGGGAAGTTGAATGCAAGGATATATCATCTATCACACATATTATCAGGAGAAGAGGCAGGAAATTTAGATGACAACTTACTAGATGTACAACTATTTGTAGTTAAAATGGTGGATGATTACTTCTTGAACATCGTACAGTTTCTAAGTACAGGAATGGAATCATCAAAGATGAAAGTGGTGCAGAAGAAACAACTGGTAGTTAAAGAAACGAATTATCAGTTGATTGTAGGGAATTTATACAAGTTGGGAGAAGAAATAATATTAAGATGATGTGTGCTAGAAAATGAAAGACCAATGATACTCACAAAAGCACATGATGATATTGCAGAAGAAAATTATGTAGAGAAAATGACAACAAAAAATATTTTGTGCACAGGGATCTTGTGGGCTACACTTCACAAATATGCTAAGGAATATTGTCAGTCATGTGATGTATGTCAAAGAGTGGGAAATCCAACTAGTAGGGATGAAATTCCTTTACACCCACATGTTATCTTGCAAGTATTTAATAAATGGGCCATAGATTTTTGGGGGCCAATCAACCCACAAGAAAGAAGATTAGGGGTAAGGTACATAATCACTATGATGAAGTACTTGAAAATATGGGTAGAAACAACACCGGTTCTAGATCTCACTTTGGAGAATGTTGCGTAGTTTTTGTTTGAGAATGTAGTCACACGGTTTGGGTGTCCATGCATATTAATTAGTGGTCAAGGAACCCACTTTCTGAATTAAAAAATTGCAGCATTGACTGAGGAGTTTCAAATTCATTAGCAAAAGAGTACCCCGTATCATCCTCATGCCAATGGGACAATAGAATCTTTCAATAAAATATTGGATAATGCTTTGACAAAGATCTGCAATGTAGGGAGAGATTATTGGGACTTAAGATTTCTTGTAGTGTTATGGGCTTCTAGGACTAAAAGTAAAAATTTAACAAGGCAAACACCTTTTAGGTGGGTCCATGAGCAAGAAGCAGTGATGCCAATAGATTTTATTCTACCTATCCTTCACATTGTAGTGATCACTGATCTTTTGGAATCTGGTGCAATAGAGGAGAGCCTATCACAATTAGTACGGCTTGAAGAAGATAGGTTTTTTGCATGTTTCTATCAACAAGTTCAGAAGGAAAGAGAGAAGTTTTGGCATGATAGACACATTAAACAAAAAAATTGCAAGTGGGAGACTTAGTATTACTCTATGACAGTATGTTTATGCACATCCATAGAAGTTTCAAATGCATTGGCTTGGACCATATATGATTCATCATGTGACGAAGATAGGTGCTGTGTAGTTGGAAACCCTGAATGGAGAAGTCCTCGTAGGAATGGTGAATGGAAGTCAGATGAAACTCTATAGAGATGACTGACAATCTGCACAGTAATATGGGTTGCGCCAGACCACATGTATCATAGTAACTGTACTATAGTAGGAAGGAAAAACACATAAAAAAAAAGTAGAAAAAGGAAGAAAATCAAATAAAAAGTAGATATAACAAAAAGAAAATATTATAGAGTACAAGGCATTGGAGATTGCATAGAAGGAAAGATTATTTCACATCAGGATAGAATTGTGCCAATTAAGAAAATAAAATATAGAAGAAAAATACTACAAAAAAACATATGTCATAACAAAACAGTTGCACAGTTTGTAACTGATAAGACCATTAAAAGGCATTAAAGCGAGGAAATGACGGGTACACAAGGGTAATGACAAGTCATAAATATGCCATCAAATATTAAATGGTAAAATTCGTCGGAAATCACGATAGGTTGGCAATACAAGGAAAAAATGACAATGGATTTGGTAATAAAGTCACATTTATTTAAACCATTCATCAACCATGTTTTTGGATTGGAAAAGTGAGTTAAGGCGTGAAGGTACATGCACAGTTGGAAAGAAGGCACAAAAATAGTGGAGGGTGGAGGGTCTCTAAGAGAGAATCATTGTTACTAAGAGATGCATGCAAATGAGAGCGAACTAGAATGAACCAGAGAAAACCAGAATGACTCGGAGTTGAACTATAGTCACACCAACACACACATAAAGTAGGTAAAGCCACATGTTGCACAAAACAATGGCACCACATGTTGTTGGGAAATTATACCCTACGGACTAACAAGCTAGGGCTTAAACTTGCACACAGATCATGACCCTTAAGAAATTACTTTTAACCTTCTACCCCAAACCTAAAACCCTTTTTCACATGCAAACATGGAGAGAACCAACTAACCTTTTTATCGATGGCTGGTGTAGATCCTCAGTTGTGCTTTATCTCCTTGCTTCTGCTGCTCCTTCCAAAGACGATCCTGCAACCAAGACAAAACACTACGTATGCATGCTATTGTTCTACTAGAGGGTTAGAGATTAATCACAAATCAAACAAAATAGAAATATATATCACACGTGCATTGGGACGGGAAAAGTATTCTTTATTAATCTCAATATGAATCAACTTACAATAGTGATAGAGACCGGCCACCGTTCCTCAATCCTGATCCTGGGCTCCTCCTCTTCTTTGTCCTCCAACTGCTTTGCTTGGCTTCTTTTTGGCTTAAGGAAATGCTAAAGTGTTGGGACAAGTGGATTCGACAATTGAGCATAGTTTCTTTGCTATCTTTTTTCCTCCTCCAAATAGTACCCCTACCCCTTCTTTTATAGGCTAGAAGGAGCTAGGGTTTTGGACGAACTCTTGGCCATGCATGGCTGGGAGTTCTAGTTAACTGACCCAAATCTTTTTGTCCTGTCGGCAACTTTCCTATTTTTGTGCTTTGTTAGGTAAACGCAGGCTGTAGTGGGCCAGCCAGCGTTCCAACGCGTATAGTAGAAGGCCTGCCAGCGTTCCAACGTGCCCAGTAATGGGTTAGGGCGTGGGCTACTTAATTTAGGAGGTTTTTCAAGAGTTTGTTCAGCATGGCTTTGGCAATGAAAGGGTATGACTTGGCCTGATGCCAGGTAAGCATGTATAGTGCAATTTAGGGTTATAACAGATGCCCCCTAATGTGTGAGGTCAGAAGAGCATCTGATGGCCGAAATACATTACCAATTCTTTACCAATCTGTACTGATATGTTGAATGAGTGAGCCCAGGAATCAGGAATCAGGAGGTGCCATCTGCAAAAAATATCAAATGTCTCACCGAGGCGGGCATACCCATGCTCGGGATCAAACAGAACCATGGCTACCAATCAAATACACTGTAGATCCATGTCAAATAACTATATAAAGAGTAGCCGCGAACAATACACAGCGGAGCTACATCTCGAAATCAGAAAGATATACATAGAAAGTATCCATCTCTTAGAAGATGATTCGGCCTGATGGCTATAATTCAGAGCTCGAGCAACAACTTCAAAGTCTTCTAAAACTCAGGTAGGAGTGTAATATGAGTGTACGACTGCACTACACAGAGGTCTTCGATGGCTCGTCAGTTATGGACTTGATAATATTGATGATCGGACTGAAGGCTTCAGTGATTTCTAACAAAGACTTGATTGGACGTTCAGGATGGCCAGGTATACGGACAAGAGACATATTGTAGAGGGGCCGACACAGGCTTAGTAAAAAACTTCCCTTGGACAATAGCATGACAAGTGATAAGACTCAGGCAACATATTTTTTAATCATAAGTCTACGAAGCAGGAGGCAACGCAAACTCTCCATATGTTTGGAAGAGTAACCAAATGGTGGAGAACACAACTCGATAACGAGCAAAGCTTCCTAAGGTCATACTACATCCCATAGTCTGATGAATCAAATGGACAGATGTGCTTTATCCAAGGGCGACTCATAATGCTGCCAATAAAGAAAATACTTTTCCCATTCTCTTTTTGGGGTATATTTGATTTTTTTGTTCTTTTTGTTGATTTGGAAAAAAGAATAAAGAAATATTACGTTACAAGGGAGTAACGATTATTGCAAACATACAAGCTCAAGGCACAAGGACAATACTGATGTTCTAGGAAATGATACATGGGAAAATCCTCCAGTGGCCAAAGGTGTTAAAACGCAGACGCAAACTGTTACTAGGCTGATGGGTAAAGGATGCAAATGCGGTTGATAGAACACACAATGGTAATGTCCTTCGATGTAAGTTTAACGAGCCCAGAGAAGGTAAGCTCGGTGTTTTTCATATTTAGAGAGTCTGAAAAAACATAAAAGGAAACTCCATTGGGGTACCTTTTTCGATAATAGTCTAGTCGGTTTGAAAAAGGGGTAAACTAGCACCGACCAGACATCAGTTCAAAACCATTTTAACGAGTGGTTAAAGGACAAGATCACTCGGCTATTTTTTCACTTTTAAGGAGTCTGAAAAAAGATTAACTATGGACTCCGTCAGGAATATTCTTCTGGACCATTTTAACGAGTGTGAAAGAATAAGGTCACTCGGCAATCTTTTCAATTTTAGGGAGTCTGAAAAGAGCTTAACTATGGACTCCGGGAGGTTTCTTTTTCATAAATTTAGTCCCTCAGGCCCGAAAAAGGAATAAAATTATACCTGAGGATACTCTTCTAAAGAATTGGAATTTGATAGAGTATTCCTTTGTTCGTACAGTTGACCGTCCGGACTGAAAAAGGGGTAAACTACCGTCGGACAGACGTGACTTCAAATTTCAGTTTAACGAGCGTGACAGGTCACAAGATCACTCGACAATCTTTTCATGTTTAGAGGGTCTGAAAAGGGATTAAAAGGAGACCCGTTATGTTTTGGGAGTCCGGAGGGTAAGACAAAGAGTGAAAAAGACCCATGCAAATGAGGCTCAAACTCATATTCGGGAAAGATTATATGGACTCCCGATCCTACTAGTTTGTTAGAAACAGCATGGACACCATAATGCAACCAGGAACTACCTAGGGCATCCATGTTTTGGTAAGCTCTACCACCAAGTTGCGACACTTCTAGAGCAGATATGACGGTTCCTTGTCACAACCGGATGGGATCGATCCTTTATCATAAGAAAAAAAGGCAACGAGATGCAGCAGTTGGGATGAAATCCTACCCTATATGCTCAAGTTGGATTTTGGAAAAAAA
>JASDQU010737638.1:92182-102292 GCA_032191745.1 Picea mariana
TACAGGTTGGTGGATGGTTGATGCACTTGTTTATGGTATGGGTTGATACATGGTTGATGCATGGTTCAGATTTATTGGTAAAGGTTTACAGCGGTATATCTCACAATGATAGTGTGACAGTGGTTCCATCATTCTACTTCTACTTCAGGGTGGTAGGACAGGGCAAGGACAGGTGATTGTAGCCACCTTCCGATTGTATCCGGAGAACATTGGGGGTTGTAGCCTCCTTCTAGTTGTAGCCATAGAATTGGGGAGTTGTAGCTTCCCTCAGGTTGTAGCCTGAGAAACTAGGGGGTTGGAGCCTCCTTCCAGTTGCAACTGGAAAACAAAGGAAGTTGGTGCTTCCAATGAATGTAATTCTTCAAGACATATAATAAAAAGAATTCCATGGTTTTCTCCCTATTTGGGTTTCCACGTAAAACACTGGTGTATTGTGTATGTGTGTGATTGTTTATTTCTTACTGCTCATTATTGGATAATAATTCTACATTGATATAACATTTGAAGAAAAAGGATTATAATTACGCTATTATTGATTCACCCCCCCTTTCAGTAATCCAACATTCTCATTGTCAGTCAAATGTGTGATCAAGGAAATACTCTCACATTTCATTCTCAAGGATGTGAGATAAGGAAGTAAAGCTCGAAAATATTAGTGGAAAATGAAAATAGAACCTCAAATAATTTATATATGCTCAATGAAATCAAAGGAGAAAAATGGTATATGGAAACAATAGATGGAATATGGTTATGGCATATAAGATTGGGCCATATGAACATTTATAATATAGTGAAAATCAACACTACACAAGGAGTGAGAGACATGCCAAAGATCACAAAACTTTCAAACATTTTTGCAAGCAATGTTAACATGGGAAGCAGACAAGAGAAATATTCAATTCAAAGGAATACTCAACGCCAAAGACATTGTAACTTATACATACAAACATTTTTGGGCCAACAAGAACACAAAGTTTACAATGTGGAAACTACTTCATGTTTCTCATTGATGATTACTCAAGAATGACATGGGTTGCATTCTTAAAAGATAAATCTGAAGCATTTGAGAAGTTTAAAGCATTCAAAGCATTGATTGAAAATGAAACTAATTTAAGAATAAAGTGATTGAGATCAAATCGAGGAGGTGAATTTGTCTCAAATGAATTTGAAGAGTTTTATGTGCTTCATGGAATAAAAAGACATTTTTTAGCTGCAAGAACTCCACAACAAAATGGAGTGGTAGAAAGGAAGAATTGAACCAAACAATATATTGTTAGAACAATGTTGAATGAAGCTAAGATGTCAGACATATTTTGGAGAGAAGTTAGCACAATGGTCTACATTCTGAAATTATAGAGGGAACATTAGAGTTAAAAATAGTAAAACGCCATATGAATTGTGGAAAGGTAAACCAACAATAGTCAAATACTTCAAAGTATTTGGGAGAAAGTGTTATATAAATAGAGATGAAGAGGATTTGGGAAACTTTGAATACATAGTTGATGAAGGTATATTTATTGGTTATTCATCCGGAAGTAAGAATTATAGATGTTACAATAAAACATCGCACAAAATTGTAGAAAGTGCAAATGTAAAAGTGGAAGAAGCAAGGCCTTAAAAGGAGAAATAAAAAACAAATGAACACCCAGAAGAGATGAGCTACAAAGAATATGAAGAAGAAGAAGAAGAAGAAGAAGAAGAAGGAACAAAACGTCAAGATACAAAGGAACCATCTATATTTGTCCAAAATAATCATTTGGAAAATCTAATTCTTGGTTATAAATATACATGAGTTCATACTAGAAGAAGACTAGAAAGTGCACCGAAACATGCAAAATTTTCCTTGCTATCTAAAATAGAGCCTAAGAACTTTACAGAAGATAGTGAATACAAGCATTAGATTGATGTTATGGAATAAGAGCTAAATCAAATAGAGAAGAATAAGACATGTTAACTTGTTCCAAGGCCAAAATATAAAAATGTGAATGGTACCAAGTGGGATTTTAGGAACAAGTTGAATGAAGATGGGAAAGTAATAAGAAATAAAGAAATATTGGTATTGATTTTGAAGAAAGCTTTGCTCTGGTTGCAATACTAGAAGCTATCATAATTTGTTTGGTATTTGAATATTTCAAGAACTTCAAAGTATATCAAATGGATGTCAAGTCAACCTTTCTCAATGGAAATATAGGGGAAGAAGTATACATTGAATAGCCAGAAGGGTTCTTATTATCAAAAAATAAGGATCATGTGTGAAAATTGAAGAAAGCACTTTATGGGATAAAGCAAGCCCCCAGAGCCTGTTATTCAAGACTTGATAAATATATACAACAATAAGGATTAAAAAGAGGACCTGTAATATCCCTAATCCAAATCCCAATTGTAAATGAAATTATAAATATAGATTTAGGTTGGTGAGTTGTTGGCACCAAGTGTTGGTTCATTTTTTCGTGCACCTGAGTAGTGTGCGAGGATTTTTTTCCAAAGAAAGAGCAAGCACATTCCATAGTGCTGTGCGCACCTGAGTAAGTTCACGTGGATTGCACATAAAGGGAAGGGTGTGCACATTCCATAGTGGCATGTGCATCTAAGTGCATGGGGATTACCTTGAAGTGCACATCGAACTAAGTTATATATATATATATATATATATATGAGGCCGGAGATCCTGTGGGGTTATTGGGATGGTGAAATGAGATGCCAAAAGGATAGTGAAACTATCCTTGTAAAATGAAATCACACTCATATTATTAATAAAATCACAATGTTGTGTGTAGACCATTCATACGAAAAGAGGTGGGGGGATAAAATCCACCTAAAAGGGAAAAGGGGGGGCTTAATTCCAAGGGCATATTTTATTAATATTTATGGAAAGTATAATGTATGGATATTTATTTATCCTAAGTTTTCGAAGGATGGGAACAATTCATAAAGTGGATAAATCCAATTATGAAGGTGACAAGTATCCAGTTATGACCATGAAAATATATGGTTGAACCTTAGTGTATTCTGATGAAGAAATCATTCCTTTTGGGGGGATTTTCACTCATTTTTTCATCATCGGTTGGACCATTTGAACTAGGGAACAAACATTACCTTATCTATAGAGAAAATATTGGAAAGGGGTTTTCCATACAATGAACAGAGTCTTTTGTTGTCGAAGAGGCGGGTTGTCAGGCCATTGAGAATTCTCTCCAGGTGAGAGATTTGTTTTCGAAGAGGCAGGTTGTCAGGCATGTTGGCACAAGGGCAAAACCAAGGTTCAACGCTTCAACAACACACCAAAAAAACCCTAACTACCGGCCCTTTCGGAAACACTTGCGAAGCAGGTGAAGTCTCACCTGAGGTAGTGGCAGGGGGGGTTGCAGGACTCAAGTGTCTACAACCTAGCTGGGACACAGATCTGTGATTACATCACTTAACATGGAACTTTAGCCAATACAATGCATTAAGTTATGATTCTTATTCACATCGCATATTAACCCTAACTATAGATCAGTGCAGTAGTAATCAATATTAAGTACATCTAATCATTTATCACATAGCATCAAAGAAAATCTAACATTCATTCACATCATAAACATTAAGCATCCATGGATATATCTATCATACGTCAAGAATAATGCACTAAGAAAATAGAGACATAAATGACATAAACAACATTACATGAAGAAAATCAACACAGGATATATGTGGTTCACCCCAGTGTGGGGCTACGTCCACCAACTCTTCTTCTTATTTATTAGTCTCTTCCAATCTTCTTACATGCACCAAGCCACATACCCAACTAGGCAAGGGACAAGAGATCTGTGTGCACCTCGCCAGATCCTCCTTCCCCGAATTGGGTCAAAGAACAAAGCCTTACACAATCTGTCTGCACCAAGAACTTACAAAAATGCTTACACTTAGCTCTACAAGACTTAACTCATCCGTGCACAAAGCCAACTATCCATGCACTAAACTGAACAATGACTAGTAACTTACCACTTGCACTAAGTTGATTCTAGTACTTATTACATCGCTTAGCTATCTATTTATGAATTTACAAAAGGGCCTAAATATGGGTAAAACCCATGGGCTAACATCCCATACCCATTACATAAACCCTAAAAGCCCAAAAAAACTCGCAAAAGGGGCAAGATCCTGCGATCTCTGCTTTGCCTGGGAACTCCGTCTTTGACTAGCCTATCGAAGTCCCAAAAATGGTCAAACTTGACCACCGTTTCCTCAAAACCCAGTCAAGGGCCAACATGCCCCCAACACTCACCTGTGACTCATCCTGAGTCACTCTGATCTGGGAAATAGTGCTTCAAAGGCCTCGAGCTTAACTCAAGTTGCTTCGACTTACTACTTCGCTAGAGCTTCCTACTTGACAAACTCCTGAATTACTTTCTTGGTGATAGGACCTTCCAGATGTTGTTCCATTGTCACGACCACCTATTCCAACTGTGTCCTTGTCCCTCGATCTCTTCGAAAAGTGTGAAGGCTTCATCCTACACTAGCTGGAGTCTTTGTGTCACCTCCATAACTCTACTCTGGATGGTTGTGACCTACTGTTGAACTACACATTTCTCTTGCGACCTCTTCATATTTTTCATGGTTGTAAGCAGCTTTAGCTGCACTTGCATAGTCGATGCCTGCTACTTCGCCTCTTGGATATGTGCCTCCAATATCCTCAACTCCGAGTCTTCTGAAAGGCACTCATAGGTCTACGCACTTTGGTCACTTAGTTTCTTGCATTCTAAGGCCAACGCCCTGATTCTTTATACTGGGCTCCTCACATTTTCTTCCCTCTAGTCTCACACTTCTTGCGGAGTGCTCAACACTGCTTGTAATTCTAGCTTTGCTACTCTTTCTTGAAGCTATTGAATGGCCTCAACGAGATTCCCCAGTTGGATCTCGGTTTTCTCTTCTTCCATATATTCCAAGCCCGACATAGAGCGAAGTGCTCTAGTTACTACCTCTTTGACCGCAGTCTTCTCTGCAAGCAGTTGGTCATTCTCTTTCTGGATTTTCTCTTTGCCCTTTTGGAACTTCACCCGAAGGTCATATTTCTCTTGCTGCACAACTCAAACTTGCTCTAAGGCCTCCTCCTTTTCTTTCCTCAAGGCCTATGTGTCCTTCTCCTTTTCTTCTTGGACTCGACGAAGTTGAGTCTCTATTTCATCTACTAATATGTGTAGTTGGGTGGGATCATCCCCCAATTCTACACTTTCTGCTAAGGATGGCGCAGTAGACATTGCGCAGATCGACTAGATAGCTTGTTGGGTGTCTTTCAATTCTTTCTCAATCCTATCATATAGTGTTTCTTGCTTCGGTTCATGTCTGTGTAGGATATCCTCTGAGGCATATTCTACAGCTGTGATGATGAGCTAGATATCATCCACTGTGAGCACATTCTGTGGTTGAGGCCTAGTGGCTCGAGATTTCTTTCATGTTGAGGGTTTATGTGGAAAACCCTTCTCTTTCTTGGACATTTCAACCTCTGTAAGGGGATCCTTCGGCAATGTTACTTCTCCCTTATCTTGCTTGTCTTCTTCCCCTCCCTCCTCCTAGTTTACTTCATTGCCTCCTCCTCCTGCAAGTGAGTCAGACGTAGTTTCCTCCAATGCATTGTTCTTTTCCTCGCTGTCTACGTCATGCACTTCCTCATTTTTTTTCTTTCTCTTTGCGTTGCTTGGCCCATCATACTCGGTCCGGGTGACTAAATGGATTCCAATGATGTTAGGGTCAGAGATCTCTGTCTACTCGACTGGTACAAGGAATTCAACTGGCCATTCCTTGGTTATCTCCTCCATGTCTTCATCTGTCAATTTATAGTAGGACTGCAACTCCTCCTTTCTCTCATCCCTGTGCGTAGTGATGTAAATGAAGTTTTTGTCTACGTGGAACTTCGCTAGCGGCCTATATGTATGCAAGGTGTTTAGGGTCATTTGGGGGAATGATTCAATGTCATGCTTGAGTTATAGGTAATAAGCATGGAACATTGCATTTGATTGTCACTTCTTTGCCATGTCACTCATATACCACTTGTTGGCTCAGATGGCTTGACTTCCGAGAATGTCGCTCCCTCCGACATCTCCCAAGTGACAAATGCAATGAGAATTTTTGGCATAGGGGTAGACCCGGGGTTCACTCCAAGAGTGCACCAACAAGCCCTAGCTACTAGCCCTTTCGGCAGCACCTGGGAAGCAGATGCAGTCTCACCCAAAGAAGCTAAGAGGGGGGTTTCAGGACAGGGATGTCTACAAACAGAAGAATATCAAGTGGAACTTGATACAACAACAAGGCAACATTCATATATCTCTTATCAGCTAGATCTACTCTGCGTAGATATAAATCTGATCTAACACAATAATGAAAAGAATAGTATAACAATGACAGAGATCCAAGCATCAATCACACATACGACACAAAATATACGTGGTTCACCCTCTCTCTAAGGCTACATCCACAGAACTGTGCTTATGATATATTAAGATAAAGCTTACAGTTCTGATCTGTGCTCTTAGTCAGCAAATCTTCTCTCTTCTTCTCTCTGTATCCCTCCTTCCTCTGCACCCAGCTACAGGACCTGATCTCCGCACCCAGCTGAAGATATTACAATACCATAAGGCTCTCACTCTCATCAGTCCCTTCTCTCGGAGTACAATAACCTCTCAACCAACAAAAATCAATATAAATGCCCAACTCTAGTACTGACAACTACCAACTTACTAATCTCCACCCAGGTCCTCTTGACCTTTATTTATACATTACAATCCCTCACTGACAGCCTTAGGTCGAAACCTAGGTTCCAAAACCCTTGATACCAAAACCCTAGGTCAACTTGACCCACCTTTTCAGGGCTTCGCCAGCCTGTCTTTCCTTCCTTCTTGCGTGGTGCTCCAAAGCATCCAATGATGGATTTCTTTGCTTTCTAAGTTGTCCTCAATCCATCTTCCTTGCTGATATGTCATCCTCGATCTCCTCCTACAATGAATTTCTTCCCCATACTTTGCTCTATATTTTCTTCTCTTTTTCTGACTTCGACCCAATGACAGTCACTTTGTCTCCCGCGCAGTTCATGTTTGACCTTTTCTTCCTCAATCTTCACTTCCTTTCATAACCAAGGGCCAACAAGACCCCAACATTCACCTGTGACTCATCCTGAGGCACTTCAGATCTGATCCTTTCATTTTACTTCGACTTTGGACTACACAGTGCAGCCTTTGTTTTTTGCTTTATGCCTCCTTCCCATCCTTGTGCAAACTATATTTTTTGTGTCTGGTACCCAGTTTCAACTACACCTGGTACCTATACCCTTTTCTTCCTTGCTTTTATTGAGAGTTGTGAGGAAGTTGGTTTTCATAATACAACTTCAGTCGAATCCCATTCACTAATCCTTCTTTCCATTCTCCCTTCAGTGTCTTCAGTTGTGCAACTCCTCCTTCTGTGACATAGGCAATCTCATATGGTCCAAGCCAATGCATTCTAAACTTCCCTGTATGTCTTATAAATTTACTGTCATACACCAATACTAAATCACCTTTCTTAAATGCCTTCTTCTTGATGTGCCTATCATGATAGGTCTTTTATCTTTCCTTCTGAACTTGTTGATGGAATCCTACAATAAATCTGAATTCTTCTAGTTCAATCAACTGGGCAAGCCTCTCACGAATAGTGTCAGTATCATCTATGTCTGTAAATGAAGCAATTCTTAAGCTTGGTACCAAGTACTCCATCAGGACAACAACTTCGAGACCATAAACCAACTTGAAAGGGGTTTTCATTGTTAGTTTCTTGCAAGTGGTTCTATAAGCCTAGAGTACGGTTGGTACTCTTAAATCCTAGTCATCCCTATTCACACTGCAAATCTTTGTCAATGTTATCTCCAAGATTTTGTTGAATGCTTCGACCATTCCATTTGCTTGTGGATGGTAAGGTGTACTCTTCTGATGGTGAACTGCAAATTCTTCAGTCAGGGATTCAACTGTCTTATTGATTAAGTGTGTACCTTGATCACTCATAAGGGCCTTAGGGCATCCAAACCTATTTATTATGTCATCAAATATAAAATGCGCAGCTGTAGTTGCACTACAGTCCTTGACTGCTCTTGCTTCGGCCCATCTAGTCAAGTATTCTGTCGCAGTGATAATGTACCCTTCCTGGTGGGTTTATAGGTCCCACGAAATTCAATGGAACACTTTTCAAATGCTTGTAGGGTCATCTATGGTGCTAATGGCATATCATCTCTTTGGGATGGTTTTCCAACTCTCTGGCATACATCACATGCTATGGTATACTCTATAGCATCTCTGTGTAATGTAGGTCACCAAAGGCCATCTTGCAAAACCGTCTGCGCAGTTTCTTTCCCTACGTAATGTCCTTCTGCGATTCCTTCATGAGATTCTACGAGGATCAGTGAGCACTCTACCTCAATCACACATCTTCTTAGTATCTCATCAGGTCCCATATTATATATCTGACCAGCTATCAATGAAAAATCTGCAGCGTGCACCACTAGTTGTTTATTCTGAGGAATTGTATACTCACTTGGAGCCATTCCTGTTGACAGGAATCAGACTATGTCTACGAAGTGGTCATCCATATTATGAATGGAATTCATTTTTGCATCCGGTAGTGTATCTTCCAGAATGTTGGGTTCTTCGCCATGTTCCAACCTCGACAGGTGGTCAAGTCCCTTGTTCATTCTTCCTAACTTAACTATGATCTCAAAATCATATTCTTGAAACAGGAGAAGCCATCTTCATATTATCCCCCCCAACACTGGCTTGTTTACTAGGTACTTCAACACGAAGTGATCGGTAAACATTTTAAAGTGTCCTCCCAATAAGTAGTGGCAGAATTTTTGTAGTGCGTATACCATGGCTAGTCCTTCTCTCTCTGTAGTAGTGTAATTGATTTCAACCACAGATAGATTTTTGCTGGAAAATGCTAATAGATGGTCGATGTCCCATTCTCTAGGTTGTGCCAATAGTTCTCCTAATGCAATAGAAGATGCATCAACATGCACATGGATTTCTTTGCTCCAATCTGGGAAAACCAGAATGGGAAATGTAACCATCTTCTATTTTAGTGTGTCGAAGCTCTGCTGGCATTCGTCTGTCCAACAAAACTAACAGTCTTTCTTTAATAACTTCTCCATTGGCGTAGTAATATGAGCCTATCCTTTGATAAAATTCCTGTAATAGCCAGTGTGTCCTAGCACAGTGTGTAGTTGTTTGACTGAAGTAGGAGGCAGTAAGTCGACTATAATTGCAATTTTTGATGGATCAACCAACAATCCCTGCTTGTATACAATATTTCCTAATAATACTCCAAATGGTGAGAAAAAGATGCAATTCTTCAAATCTAAATCAATTTGACATTGCCTGCATTTGTCCAACATTAGTCTTAGACATTCAATATGATTTTTTAGCAAACTAAAAACAGTCCAGTCATCAAAATAGACTTCTAAAAATTTATGCAAAAATTCTTTGAACGCTTCGACCACCACCCTGGAGAAGATGGTTGGGGAATTATTCAGTCCAAATGGCATCACTATGTATTGGTAGGATCCCCATTCTATGGAAAATGTGGTCTTGTGGTGGTCCTCCTTGGCGATGCGAATCTGATGGTATCCTGAAAATCCATTTGTAAAAGAATATACTTCCTGGCCTCCCACATTATCTAACACTTCGTCTATGAATGGTGTAGGGAAAGGATCATGAAAATAAGCATCATTCAGCTTCCTGAGATCTATGTAGATCCTAATCTCACCTGTCTTCTTGTCTTGCACCACCATAGGGATGATCCATTCTGACTCTTTGACAGGTTCAATAATCCCTGCTTCTAACATTATGTTGAGCTCAATCTTCACTTTTTCCTTGTATTTTGGGTTCAATTTGTAGGGTCTTTTCTTGACAGGCTTCGCATCTGGTTTCAAAGCTATGCTCATATCACCCATAGATCCTTTGATTCCCTTCATGTCAATGAACTTGGTTGGGAACAAGTCCTGATATTCATGCAATAACTCTGTAATCTTGTTAATGGTTGCAACATCCCAATAATCTCTGACATTAGCAAGCTTTGGTGTCTCCTCTATCCCAATATTGACTTTCTTTATCT
>JASDQU010737638.1:104025-160918 GCA_032191745.1 Picea mariana
TTCTTTTGAATCTGATGAACATGCATTGTGTCACTTCGCCAGCTTAGATTTCCATCAGCAGTAGAGTTGATATAATATTGTTGTCTGGTTGTTAACTTATATATGTTTTCCAGCTCATATGCTTGGTCTTCTTCTCTGATGAGCTTTGTATATCGCGGAACCTCATTTGGATATAAGGGTGCAATGAACCTAAGTCCATTTCTTTCAAATGTCATGCATCTTTTCTTTAAATCGACAATAGTAGAATTGTCTAAGGCCCAATAAATTCCTAGCAATGCAGGGTAAGGGAAGTTATCATCAACAATTTGAATTACCTCAAAATCTGCAAAGGTCCTAACTCCGTCGATGTCCACAAGGACATGCTCCAATTGTCCAAATGGGCTGACAGCTTGATGATTAGCCATTCTAAGCCTGATAGGGGAATAGATCAACTTTGATTTTCCCATTAGTGCCCAAGTTTTCTTCTTCATGACATTGACCTCCGACCCTAAGTCGAAGACCACATAGTCTATATCATATTCTCCTATTTGAGCATTCAGGTGTAATTATTTATTTGTTCTTCTCTTCTTGCTAATCTAGTGTACTTCCCTGTTCAGTAAGGGGTATATCTTTCCTATCTCATACTGCTTGATTAAATATTGTAATTCTTGTATAGTTCTTTTATCTTGAATCAACTTAACACAAGTGCACAAAAATTCCATGAGTTTGCTTACCTCTTTCCCATCTGTTGGCAATGTAGATAGATCAAACACCTAAGGCATGCCATATTATTTGATTTCTAGTTGTTTCTTTGATGAATACCCTTGATCTCCTTTGAACTCTTTTCTTGCCTCCTCAAATATCTGTCTTTATTTCTTAGCATCAAATGTTGGGGTCTTTTCTATAGCTTTCCTGACTTCGTGGTCGTCTTCAGTATTTCCTTGGGCTACTATGTCTTCTCCTGTAGCAACGCCTCCTCAAGTGATAACAATGACTCTAGGGTCTGCTCCGCGAGGTTCATCATATATCAATTGCACTTGCGAGTTTTGCTGAGGTCCTCGTCTTTCATGAATCTTAGCTAGTAGCAAGGGGCAGTCCTTAATGACATGCTCGAAGGAATTACAATAACTACAAGTTTTGCAAGGATCTTGACAATCCCTTGCCAAGTTTCCTAGCTGCGCACAGTTGTAACATATTATTTGTCCTCAGACTTGACCCATACCTCCTCCTCCTCCTCCTCCTCCTCTGTATCCACCATGAGGATTGAATTTTCCTCTCCCTGGAGAATTGTACTACAGAGTGTTTCCTTCTTGTTGTACTTCACCTTGAATCTTGTATATGTACCTCAACCTCTCAAGCATGAGATCATAAGCTCTACAATATCGATCATCGTGCCCCAATGATTTATAGAATGTGCAATACAAGTTTGTGGGTGTTTGAACATACTTCTTCATGTAATAGCACTCACCTAGGTGATGCCTATTTCTACATACATCACACCAAGGCAGGTTAATTTGCTTCAAGGGGCTCAGTGCTCCTAAGGCCAAATACTCATGAAATGGGGGATAGTGTTCCTTATCATGACCTTCGGATCTACATCTTACACACCAAATATCTTATCTTTTTTCCTTCCCCTTATCCTTCTTCATATCCTCGACCTGCAAAGACAAAATAGTCAGCCGACTCAAGATCTGGCTCATGCCTAAGCTAGATTCTCCCATAGGTGTTGATTCAAGATTCATGGAGATCTCCAAAGATTCTGCCTGCGATGTAATATTTTGTTGCATCAGAGGGATTTTGATGTGTGGTAACAATGCCACGATGAACCATTCTTTATTCTATTCATTGGGGATCTAAAAAGTTAATCAGCCTGTTAGGGTCTTGAATCTTCGGTCGAACTCCCAAATAGGTTCTGCTACCTTTTGTTTGATCTCTTTTAGTGCACGGTCCCTTAGTGTAGTGTTGAACTGGGTTCTCTTGATGGATTCGTCGGTGATATTTTTAATATTCCACATGGCCTCACACAATAACTAGTGTTGATTGGGATCCTCAGATCCATCTCCCCTGAAGATAGGGAGCCTCATCTCATCTTCCATAGAGCTTCCTAGGCTTCCTATCTAAGTAGATGTTGAACTACTAGTAACAGTACTCTGAAAACTCTGGTGGTTCGGAATATTCTAATTACATAGCGTTTCTGAACTAACAGAGGGATTGATATTACTTACTTCAGTGGTCTGCATGGTTCCTGATGTTTCTGTCTCATTCTAGTGAAGTTCTTCAGCTTCCTCTTCCTCTACTCTTGTGGGTTTTGAATGTTCTTTTTCTGTCAGATCTGCCTCTTGTCCACTATAGAAACCCTCTTCTCTGTATTTTTTCTTAAGCAAGTTCTCAAGGTGAACCCCTCTGAATATTCTTCCACTGCGCATATATCCAGCTTCTATGTCGCTGTCGCTGTCTGAATTTTTGAACATTAGCCTTTTCAGATCCAACCTATCTACTGTATATTTAAGACATTTTTTTCATACAACAACATCTTGATTCTTAGCTTCAGAAATTGTAAAAATTTCCCTCTAGGTCCTTTGAAGAAGTATCTCTCGGCCTGGCTATATGATTCTACCCTATCAACAACAAATTCGGTGATATACCCTCCAATGGTACTATCGAACCAATGATCTACAACCCTTGATACAGCTTTATCGACTCTCTTGACCTTCTTAATAAATTCCGATGTCTAGGCCATAGGAGGTCTAGATCTAATCTTGAACTAGGTATCATCTAATCTAGCCAACCACTTAAACAACTCCTAGTGGATTCCCCTAAAGAAGATCTCATGAATGTCAGTAAAGATGTATCTTTGTAGCCAATATTTAGTACTCAGTTTAGGGTTCTTGTTATGGGCTTCAGCAAAGTCCCTCTCTTGATCCTCTATCCACTTTTGAATATCTGTCTTCGATGGGAACCACCTTGACATTCCCTTACACAGATCCCGGTCTCGGAAACAGAACCATTTGTTGGAACATGGGTAGACCCAAGGTTCACTCCAACAACGCACCAACAATCCCTAGCTACTGGCCCTTTCAGCATCACCTGTGAAGAAGATGCAGTCTCACCCGAAGAAGCTAAGAGGGGGGTTGCATGACATGGATGTCTCCCTTCTCTCAGCACTCCCTTCTCTCACAGTACAATAACCTCTCAACCAACAACAATCAATATCAAGGCCCGACTCTAGTACTGACAAATACCAACTTACTAATCTCCACCCAAGTCCTCTTGACCTTTATTTATACATTACAATCCCTCACCAATAGCCTTAGGTCGAAACCTAGGTGCCAAAACCCTAGATACCAAAACCCTAKGTCAACTTGACCCACCTTTTCAGGGCTTCGCCAACCTATCTTTCCTTCCTTCTCAYGCGGTGCTCCAAAGCATCCAATGATGGCTTTCTTTGCTTGCTGAGTTGTCATAGATCCATMTTCCTTGCTGATCTGTCATCCTCAATCTCCTCCTCCAATGGATTGCTTCCCYGTACTTCACTCTGACTTTTCTTCTCTTTTTCTTACTTTGACCTAGTAACACTCACTGTGTCTCCTGTACAGTTCACGTTTGACCTTTTCTTCCTCAATCTTCGCTTCCTTTCATAACCAAGGGATAACAAAAATCAATAACYAGCTAAAGTGAAATTTATAGCCTTTGTCTTGTGCTTCGTGGCAATCCTTCTCTAATTAATTGATGAGGTAGCTCACCCAGTTCATATTTATTCCTTCGACGCACTTCCCTACAAGTTCGACTACAAATCATGTTACTTGCGTAGGATGGTTCTTTTTGATGAGCTTTCTCACTATCAGTTGACAAGCTAGGCGCACTATGCCATTCTGGATGGAGGTTACCTTGTAGCCTCGCTTCCCTTTATCCACATTTCCATATGCCTCCTTGATGTGATGGGCCAAGGAGCGATCTAATGTCTTTCCTGGGTAGAACTGATGAGGTTCTAGTCCCTATATGCTCAATCCAGTGATCAAGTGGATCAACGCCAGATCCACAGTGATGTGCCTATCCAACCAAAGGCAACCTCCATGGTAGCACAATAGGAGGATTTTAACGCACACATTAACCTCTTGATGTTTTTCGAAGTGGGGGATCTTCATGATGTTCAAGATTGTCGATATCACAATCTCCTTGATCCTTGGCTAGGTAACTATCTTGGGCTTCTTCCTAGTCGTCTTCGTCAGGTAGCAATGTGGTGCGAACATCACATAATTCTTCCTATCGCTAAGGTTGAAATATCTTATATTGAGAGTTGGGATCAGACCCAACTACGGTCCAACTGCGTGTATCCCCTTCAGGAGGTACACAGTAATAAAGGTGTACTCAAAATCACATGTGACGTTTTCACGACTAACCATGCCAGCTAAGGGTGGGATGTAGTCAGGAAAGACCGACAGGATCTGCTTTGTGTTCGCTAGATCATTGCAGTGCTTGCTTCTTTTCTCTGTTGCAGTTCGGGATGGAACAAATAGAAGGCCCATCAAGGGGGATGCTTGCAATCTTCCCATTGACAATGCCTATATACCTGCATACATGACTTTATCAGTCATAAGGTCGATCTATATCTCTTCTACAGATTTCTCTACTGTGCTAAGGTCGCCTGACATGCACACTCATAGTCAAAGAACTTGGGTAGGAGAACAGATGAGAAAATCAGACATATGGCGAGGTCTAGAAAGTACAACATGATACAACGGGTTCTCAATTAGCTCGGGTAATCACAAGTGGAAAAAAGTGGTCCCAGTGTAGCGTTCGACGGGTTAAATAAAAAATTTCATAACGGATTCCTCCAATGGGCAGGAATGCCTCAGTCAATGTGATTCCATCTATTATGGCATGGTCTTAATGGTCCAATGGATGTATTTCCAGAAATAACTATGGTTCTAGCCATTCTAGAGCGTCATTCTAATGGTCGAGATGCCTCCAATGGTCATATAGATTTGTCATGGAGAAGTTACATTCTGTGCAATTATGCTATTCTTGTGATGTTCAAGTTCTGCAAGCGTGCCTTCTACAAAATATTCCCTGGAACTTCCTACAATTTTTCTAGTTTTTCTTTCTTCTTACTGAGATTTCTGTTTTTTTTTCCAATGATTTGAGTCTCTGGATTCCTCTTTCCATTCTCATTCTTATTTTCTCTTAGCGTAGTAACTGCACACTACTGAGGGTCTTTCAAAGGGTTCGAGTGTAATACTTCTTCTCTTACTACTTCTGGGGTAGGTTCTCTTCTCTCCTGAATGGATAGGTTTTTTAATCCTTCCTACATTCTTTCAACTTCGAAAGCTAAGTCTCGGGCCCTCAGTTGCTTCTACTTATTCCCTTGTTCTTCTATTAATCGTGTTATTTTCCTAGTCATGAAGTCCCTTAATTCCTTCTTTTTTTGTTCTGTGGCTTCTTCCTCCACTTTTCTTCAGATCTGATCTTTCTCAATTTAGGTCTTTCCTAACAAAAGTGCAAAAGGGATGTTGTTCTAAAAAAGATTAATGACTTCAAATTATTCTCTGGTCGATGTTCCATGAGAAATCATAGGTATATTAGTAACTCTTCCACATAGGGTTATCATCTTTCCTTTAAAAAATCATATCCTTCCCAATGAAGGAATCATAGCAGGTTTTCCCAAAATTTCCCAAGTGCTTTCTGGCATAAGATTCACATGTGTTTCCTCATATAATACGTAGTCAATGTCGAAGTCTCCTATTATTGTTTCTATGCACTACTTTTCTTTTAAGATCTCAGGTAGACTAATGTATATGTGATCATTCAATGTTTCTTTCCGCTGTAATAACATAGATTCTGATTCTTTCTGGTTTTCTAACATATCCTTAGTTTCTTGAACTTCTTCATGGCTTTCTTGTCTCATGTTCATCTTTTCAACTTTAGCAATCAATCTAGGGAAATCCAAAACCTTATGACCAATAGATTTACATTAAAGATAAGTAGGACCAGGGCATTCCTTAGCAAGATGTCCTGGTATTATACAGTTATAACATAGTATCAATCCTCTCTTTCTTTTAAATGATCCCCAACCTTTTCTATACTGTGCACTAGGATCATAGTGATGGACCTGCAATCTACAAACATTCTTTCTAGGGTCTTGCATCCACTTGTTAGTCCAAAAAATATTTCTATGCATAGGAATAACATATCTTTCACTATCTCTATCAAATTTATTTAGATCGAATTTTCTTTCTTCTAGTTGTGCCCTAGTTTTCAGAATAGGACAAAATCTGTCAAACATACCTAGATTCATATTTCTGAAGAAAAAATTTCCACTTATCTTACCTTTACCAGAGAACAAATATTTAATATCTTACGTCTCTTCTTCAGGTCAGACTTCTCTTTTTAGCACATATCTTCACAAGTCAAGTAGAATATTGTGCACTACAACAACAGATCTACGCATAGAGGGTTTTCCTTTCTTCAGTTCCCAGAAATCACATTTTCAAGTCCTAGCAATGGAATCATTTGTTGGCACAGGGGCAGACCCAGGGTTCAACGCTTCAACAATGCACCAACAAAACCCTAAATATCGACCCTTTCGGCAACACCTGTGAAGCAGGTGAAGTCTCACTCGAGGTAGAGGCAAGGGGGGTTGCAGGACTCAGGTGTCTACAACCTAGTTGGGACACAGATCTGTGATTATAGCACTTAACAAATCACTTTAGACAATACAATGCATTAAGTTATGATTCTTATTCACATTATAGATTAACCCTAACTACAAATCAGTGCAGTAGTAATCAATATTAAGTACATGTAATCATTTAGCACATAGCATCAGAGCAGATCTAACATTCATTCACATAATAAACATTAAGCATCCATGGATTTGTCTATCATACGTCAAGAATAATGCACTAAGAAAATAGAGACATAAATGACATAAACAACATTACACGAAGCACATCAACACAGGATATACATGGTTCACCCTAGTGTGGGGCTACATCCACCAACTCTTCTTCTTCTTTATTAGTCTCTTCCAATCTTCTTATATGCACCAAGCCATAGATCCAACTCCGCAAGGGACAGGAGATCTACACACACCTTGCCAGATCATCCTTCCCCAAATTGGGTCAAAGAACAAAGCCTTACACATTTTGTCTACACCAAGCACTTACAAAAAAACTTACACTTAGCTCTGCAATACTTAACTCATTCATGCACAAAGCCAACTAGCCATGCACTAAGCTGAACAATGACTAGTAAATTACCACTTGCACTAAGTTGATTCTAGTACTTCTTACATATCTTAGCTATATATTTATACGTTTACAAAAGGGCCTAAACATGGGTAAAACCCATGGGTCGACATCCCATACCCGTTACATAAACCCTAAAATCTTTAAAATCCCACAAAAAGGGTGAGATCCTACGATCTCCGCTTCACCTGGGTGCTCTGTCTTCGACTAGCCTGTCGAAGTCCCAAAAATGGTCAAACATGACTAGCGTTTCCTCAAAACATGGTCAAGGTCCAATAAGGCCCATGAGGATTCTTTCTAGGTGAGATATTTTCTATGAATTTTCCCTGGTGCGCTAGGAATTAGTTACAGGGCTCTGAAAATTCTTTTCCATCATGTTGTTGAGGCCCTAGAATGGAAGTGGGGTAGTCGAGGTACTGCTGAGAAGAGAAGGGGAACACTTCCTAGGGTGGGATAATCATGTGGGGAATGAGAGACTGTAGGATAGTTGCAACAGTTGGGCACCTTAGACTGAGAAATTGTTTTGATTATCAGACCTTAGCTTGGCATTAGGAATCCTTTTGTGTTGGTGGATTTTAAGCCCCATCTTGGGGGTCACCTGTTGTGGAAAGTTTATGAGAAACAAATTTTATGGATGGGAGTAACATCTAAGCTCTGCACATAGTTGGTAATTCCTTATAAAAGATAAGTGCCCTTTATGTACTTGTACAATTTATTGTGTTCTTATTTACCTATGTTTGATATGGATTTATTTCCTGTATGATGTTACATATGATCAATTCTTGTTATTTTGTATGATGATGTTTGTACATGTAAAGAAAGATGTTTTTATTCAGTATTTGTGTTCATGCATGAAAACTATGATGGTTATTAACTATTCCTGTTAGTTAATTTTGTAATAATGCTCATGAGTTTTTGAGGAGAGGATACAATTGTCATGAGCACAGGGAAATAATTCATGCACGCAAGAGGCTATATTCATTGTGTGTGCAGTGAAGCATATCCACGTGTACAAGGAGAAATGAATTTGTGTGTAGCACCAGAATGGTTGCACACATAGTAGTAACCATGTGTTCAGAGTGGTTACATGCGCAGTAATACTTGTGTTCTCTAAATGATTTCATGCACAATTGTATTATATTGTGTTAATTCTGTTGTTATAACTAGTGTATAAAGAAGAAAATTTGGATGGCACGATCCAGCTTGGGATCATGTGCATTACCTCACATGTTTCTGCACAGACTAACATTATAGTGTAGAATATGCGCACTATATTTTTGGAGTGGAATTTCTCAACGGTAAGTTGGGGATGTTACAAATTGGTATTTATTAAGCGCATGCCTATTTTGAGAAGGAAGGTTATTTTGGGTGCAGGCTTATTTTGAGAAGGAATTATATTTTGGGTGTAGGCCTATTTTTGGAGAAAATGTATATTTTGGGAAAGACCTATTTTTGGAAAGGAAGAACTAAATTTGGAGTGCATGCAATAGATGGCAAGAAAGAAACATGAAAAAAAAGAAGGAAAAGCATCATGCAAGAGGAAAATCAACGTGGCGCACAAGTAGACAAGCCTAACCATGATAGGGTTAGGGTTTTTGATAAGGATTGTAATGACTATAAGCCTGAAAAATAGTATAAATAAGAACCTAGGAGGTTTAGGTTAGAGGTTGGTTGAGTGGCTAAAGATTGTTGATAATTGTTGTTGAAAGTTGTTGAGGTGTAGAAGAGTCAAATAAGATAGATTTTGAGGGTTAGATCACATGTTGAGGATCCCGGTGTGATCTAGTCTGCCTCACAAAGGTGCCTTAACCTCATCATGATTGTATGATTGAAAATGCAATGCGTGCAGCGCCAAATTTTGCAGCAAATTAAATAAAAGATAAAAGAAGACAATTTTTTGTGGACATAGCCCCAGAAGGGGGTGAACCACGGTAAACCTTGTGTTCTATATGATGGTTTTTTTTTTTATTTTTTTTTTCGATGATTAGTTTATGAATGAATGAATAAATAGATGTATTAGAATGCATGCATAAGGATAAAATATGAATGAATATTAGAAATACTTTAATCAAGAACAAGTTTAATGCATAAAGAAAGATAGAATACACTCTCAGATCCCCACTCATTCCTAGACTGCAAACACCAGGGTATTGCAGTCACCCATAGAGATATCTTGGGTGAGATTGCACTATGCACCTTGTGCATGACGTTGCCTTCTAGTTTACCAGGGGGGTTGATAATTTTAGAGGGTTTTGTTGGAAGCCTGTTCAGATCTGAACCTGGGTCAACCCAAGAAAAAGTAAGAAGTCATAGATCTAAGTAGCAAATGGTTTTGTTGTTGGTTAAAACTGTAAGGGATTGAGTGGACATGGCCCATGTAAGAAACGCACAGAGGATAAAAGTATAGAAGGGAATTTGCGGGCCATGGAATCTAACAAAGGAAGAAATTGAAAGATAGTTGAAAATGAAGGAACTTAAGTTTGCGCAGAAGAACTACATAAACCCTACGCTAATAATGCACATATATCTCAACAAATACATGTTTAGTGACCTTCATGAGGAATTTTTCTATGATTTTCCACATTTGTTTCAAGAGTGGTTATTGAGATTAAAAGACAACCACCCTACAAATCAAATCATACAGTTGGAGTGGAACCCTATGGATATCACGCAACTACAAGTTAATAACAAATTCATGCACGTAGTAGGTTTTTCGTTAGAGAGTATTGTTGTAGGGTTTATCACCAAATTTTCAGTAGATACTATGAAGTCTTACACCACAACAAAGCAAGATTTTCTAAAGGGACCAAAAAGTAGGTACATAATATCGTTGTATACTTCAATCAATATTTTATTGTATGACAACAATGTGATTACTATGGAATCAGAGAGCTAAACTTCCCTGCATGCATGGGGGAAGGGGGGAATCACTGATAAGAAGCTAAGAAATGGAGGAAGAGGTGGATAAGGGAAACAAGAAGGAGGTCATGGACCCAATCATGATGGAGGAAGAACAGATGAAGTAGATAATGAGAAAATCTAGAAATACATGCAATAGAGTACCCTACCAATATAAGATGAATAACAAGAAGAGATCCATGGCTGATAGAGATGGATTTGCAAGCAATGAAGAAGAGGTAGAGGATCTTCAAGCTATGGATAAGATTGAGGAAATCCCACATGCAACATATGAAAGGAAAATAGGAGGTCCAAGGGTAGGAATAAAAGGAAGAACTCCAATCCAGATCATTGTCAATGTGAAACCTACAACCCTATGTGTGACTAACACACCAGAAAGAACACCAAAAACTAGACAACTGAATTTTAGTGGAAGAAAGAAAACAACAAATTCATCCAAGAAAGGAGCAGCAACTGGAGGACCCGGTTTAGGAAGTAACAGTCAATTATCTACACCGTGTGGAGGTAGTAGTTCAACACAGTTTAAAATGGAAGATTGCGATCCCATGATTAGGTTACCATAATTTTGGGGAGAGGCATCATAGGAAAAGAGAAAAGAGAAGGTGTTTGTTGTACCATATGCAAGAGAGAAGGACACCATAAGAATGAATGTCCAATTTTCACGCAATATATGGAAATAGGGGTGCCAAACCCATTTCCAAAAGGAGGACCATGGTGCGATATTTGCAAGAAACATGGGAATGATCCATATGACTACCCAATGATGTAGAAATATAAGACAGTACCTAAACGTTCATATTGCAATTTTTGCAAGTCAGTGGGTCATGATGATAAGGATTGTAGGACGATGGAGTTGATGAGAGAAATAAATTCATATACTTATAGGGTGAAAGAAGAAATGATGACAAGACAAGTTGCACCTCAGTTCAACCAGGTACCACCACCATACAATAATGCACAGAAGAAGTACAACATTGCACAACAACAATATAATAATATACAACCACAATATAACCCCATTCAGTATAACCAGGTACCTCAGTACAATGCACCACGAGGAGATCAAGGTGGATATAGAGGTGGAGGAAGAGGTAGAGGAGGAATTGGATGAGGTAGAGGAACAATAGTGTTCCACAACTTCCAACAACTAGGAAATTATGCAAGGGAGTGTCCACTCCCACCGGTGAAATGTATGTATGGTTGCGCAAACAGATCATGACACGGAATATTGTCCGACACTCTTGGGGAAGATTCAAGAAGAAAGGAATCGGAACAACTAGAATGTGCAATGGATCTCTGCAGAAGCTAGGGATGATGGGAGAAACATCAATATAGTCACTTGAGGAGGATCCAAGACATGAATTTATACAGTAAAACAAGAGCTAGTGCAACACCAATGGGTTAAGAAGAATGATGAATCACAAAATAAGTTTGGCGCATGGAAAGAAAAGGAAACATTTAAGGAAGCCGGACATGAGTGTCTCAAGTAGGATGTTGCGTCTACATTATTTGCATAGAAACTTGAAAATCCACCCATATATGGGATGCCATTTTCAATGGACCATACTAGTGAAGGAAAACTTCTAGAGAAACTAAGTACCATAAAGACTTTTTTTCAATCTTATGTTAAGTTATTGAAGGACCCATAATCTGTTAAGGTTTTACAAGATATGCTAGAAAATTGTAACACCAAGGTGGAAATAAAGTTAGAACAGAAAAAAATCAATCATATCCATACAATAAGAAGGACAAGCAGAGAATTAAGACTAAATGCCAACATTGGGGATTTCAATATGGGAGATATCATACTAGACTTAGGCTCTTAAGTAAATGTATTACCTAAGAAGACATGGTAGTGTATGGGATAACTCACACTAGGATATTTGCCTATCCAGTTGATCTTAGAAAATAAACATGGAGTGTTACCAATTGGAAGGATTAAAGGTGTGACAATAGAATTGGATGGAGTGTGGACTATGGAAGATTTTGAAGTAATAGAAATAGTAGATGGAAAAACACCTTACCCAACATTGATTGGATTAGATTGGGAATTTGATAATCAATCTATAATCAACTTGAAGACAAGAAAAAACACTTTCAAATTAGGCGAATATATAGTCATTGCACCATTGGATCCTTTAGAAGGAGAAATATTTGTAGAACCCACTTGTTTGTATCTGGAAGAAATAAACTAGTTGTACACAACCACTATGCACGAAGAGGATTATGTCAAACCAACTTCAGATGGGGTACTCAGCTGGAGAAGCATTACATCATGTGCTTCTGACTTAGATACAGGTTTGGAGAATTGTCAACAACAATTACATTAATTTTCCAGAAGGAGGTGTGAAATAATAGACCTCACAGTAAGATGGGTTAGTACAGAGATAAGAGAACCTCCCAGTTTTCATGGATTAGATGAATTAGAGGAATTTTCGACAAAATATGAAGAGTAAGTACTAAAAAATCATAGGCTCTTGTCCCTATATATTTCACTCAAGGAAACACCAAAAAGGTGGTGGGGTGTGCAAAAAGAAACTATTCAGGATTGGTATCAGTGTAAACAACTAATGCACATTAGATTTGGTGCAAATCAGGGGATAAATAAAATGAAGAGGTATGATGGAAAGGGAACACCAGTGGAACACTTGGAGAAGTGCAAGGCACAATGGAGGATGACACCACTAGAGGAATGGACTCATTACTTTATCCATACATTGGAAGGAATCCCATGGAACTGATATATAGACCAGGAGATGCACAGAGGACAGAATGGACATGCTTACAACAAGATTTTATACTAACCTTCTCATTTGAACATGAGAACCCCAACATTGATTCAACAATGAAGATGATATAGGGAATGATATTTATTGATGAACCAAAAGTTGAAATCATGATATAACTTTAGCAATAGAATAGACATATAGTCAAGGAGTTAATCTCATGCTATCATGTTGAAGAGAAAGAAACAGATGTACATGATCTGTGCAACATTCATATTACAAATATTGAAGGATAAAGAGAGGTGGAAGGTCCATCTTTGGAATCACAAGTATTTTCTACACCTATCAAAGTTAAGAAAGTCAATATTGGGACAAATGACAATCCTAAAATGGAAATTATTGGAGACTATTGGGATGAAAAAACAATATAAATAATAACAAAGTTATTGTGTGAATACAATGACCTATTTCCAATGACCTTTATAGAGATGAAAGTCATATAAGGGGATTTAGGTGATATGAAGATACCCCTCAAACCTGAGGCTATACCTGTCAGGAAAAGACTCTACAGACTAAATCCAGTGTATAAGCAGAAAGTGAAAGCATAAATTGATATAATGTTGGAAGTTGGTATCATAGAACCAGTAGAGGAATATGAATGGATAAGTCCTATGGTAGTCCAAGAAAATAAACAAGGTGGGATGAGGATTCGTGTAGATCTGAGGAAACTTAATGATGATTTCTTACATGACCCTTTCCCTACCCCTTTTATAGATTAGGTTTTAGAGAATGTGGGAGGCCAAGAAGCATATTATATTCTCAAGTTACCATCAGATCTAAATATCTCTAGAGGATAGTTATAAGACTAATTTTGCTATAGAATGGGGATCCTACCAATATATAGTCATTTCAGTTGGGATGAAGAATGCATCGGCCATATTTTCAAGAGTAGTCATAGTTTATTTCAAGGAATTCATACATTAATTTCTAGAAGTATATCTGGATGAATGGACTATATATAGTCTATTAAAGGACCATGTAGAAGTTCTAAGAATAATGTTGGAAATATGCAGGCAATGTCAGATATATTGAATATCAAGAAATGAATTTTTGGTACACCTTTTGGAATATTGTTGGGACATATAGTGTGTAAACAAGGTTTACTAGTGGGCCCTGCTAATATTGTAGTCATTGTAAATTTACCACCATCAAACTCAGTGCGCTAGTTAAGAGAAACATTGGGACATACAAGCTATTACAGGAAGTTTATAAAGGGGTATGCATTGATTACTGAACCAATGGAAAAATTGTTGAAGAAGGACACCAAATTTCAGTGGAATGAGGACTATTAGCAAAGATTGGACACTTTAAAACAAAATATGGTAACAACACCTATACTAGTATTCCCATATTGGAAAAAAACATTTCATGTGCATGTAGATGCATCAGCCACAACACTTGGAGCAATTCTAGTGCATCCAAGAGAAGGGGACTTATACCAACCTATAGCCTTTGCAAGCATAAATTTGTTATAATTAGAGAAGAATTACAACACCTTAGAAAGAGAAGGCCTAGCCATGGTATATGCACTTTAGAAATTCAGGCACTATTTACTGGGTAAACACTTTAAAATGTTCATAGACCATTTTTCCCTCAAATATCTAGTCAATAATCCAATGTTGGGGGGGAGGATATGTAGATGGATATTATTGTTTCAATAATTTTATTCTGAAGTGATAATTAAACTAGGGAATCTAAATTCAAGACCTGGTCACCTATCAAGGGTAACTAATGGAGAACAACCTACCAACTTGGAAGACAACTTCCTTGTTGCCCAATTATTTTCAGTACATGTATTTGATGAACACTTTGTTGAGGACTCATTAATGAATACTTCACTGGTCACTCATTGAATACTTAAGCATAGGGGCTGCACCACAAAAGTTTATCACTTCACAGAAGAAAAATATGGTAGTCATTGTTGTAGACTATCAACTTATTGGAGGACATTTATACAAAATGGGTGTAGATGGAATTTTGAGAAGGTGTGTATTGGAACATGAAAGGCCCATAATTTTAGTGGAAGCTCATGAAGTTATAGATGAAAGAAACTATGCAGGAAAAGATATCGCGCAGAAGGTATTGTGTGCAGGACTATGGTGGCCAACAGAACATAACGATGCCAAGGAATATGTCCATACATGTGATGTCTGTCAGAGGGTTGGAAAACCCAACATAAGGGATGAGATGCCTCTAAGACCACAAGGGAATCTGTAGGTATTTGAAAAATGGGAAATAGACTTTGTGAGACCTATTAAACCACCAAAAAAAAGGTCAAGAGATAGGTATATCATTATTATGAATGATTACTTAACAAGATGGGAAGAAGTAGCACCAGTCAAAGACTGTAGCGTAGAGACAACACACTTCTTGTTTTAGAAATTGATCACCATATTTGGATGTCCAGGGATTCTGATGAGTGAGCAGGGAACTCATTTTATCAATGATACCATCATATATATGACTGAGGAGTTTAAATTCTATCACCAAAAGAGTACACCATATCATCCCCAGGAAAATGGGACAATAGAAGCCTTCAATAAGATTTTTGAAAGTGATTTGACTAAAATATGCAATGTCAATAGGGATGATTGGGACTTGAAGATACCARCARTACTATGGAAATATAGGATGACATTTAAGAAATTCAATATAGACACCTTTCATATTGGTGTATGGGAAGGAAGCAGTAGTGTCATTAAAACTTACGGTACCCATTATGCGCATAGAAACAATTACCAACATGACATAAAGATCAGGCACAGTACAAGAAATTTTAATTCAATTAATGGAAACATAAGAGGACATGATTCTGATGAGATTTCACTAGGAAGTATAGAAAGAAAGAGACAAATCCTAGTAGGACAAAGATATTAAAAAGAAGAATTTTAAGGAGGGAGACCTAGTCTTACTCTATGACAACAAATTTTCCCAACACTCTGGTAAGTTTAGAATGCATTGGATAGGGCCATATGAAGTAAAGAATATCACAGATGGGGGATATGTATAGTTAAAAGACTTGGGAGTAACATAACTGAAAAGATGATCAATGGTAGTCGACTGAAACTGTACAGGGACATTTGACCTACTAACCCTTAAAAGTTACAACGCAGTGAAAAAGGCATGTATTTAGTGTACTATAGTAGAGATTAGGACAAATAAATGAAAAAAATAAATAAAAAGGGGGAAAAGGAGAGAAAAGGAATACAAAAATAGAAAAAGGAAGAAAAACACAAAAAGATGTAGAAGTGGGTTGAACCAAAAGAATGTGTAGAAAAATTCACGTGCATTAATTATTGCGACAATATCAGAAGACAAACCACAGGAAAAATTACACTCAGAAAAAATGCACGAAAAAGTTAAAAACAGATATGACATGTGTTATCACTGAAATTTCGTCCGCAAATGGTTACAAGAATTCAACATCGTCAAACAGTTATGATTTCATCCATGGACCTGAATTAACACAAAAGCATTCACAAAGGGTCAAAAACTATACAAATAGTGAAAAAATTGAAGGGCACTATGAAGACACTGGGTGCGCACGCACATGTGCGAAACAGAAACGCAAGATTTGCGCACATGTGCACGATGCGCGACTGTTGTCGCAAAAAGCCGTGCACCTGAGAAACGATGCATTTATGAGAGTGGTCGGCCTCCCACCCACTTCTGGTTCAGCTTTCAAGTTGATTTGACACTCAAATCTAGACTAGATTCAACTGGATGGATGGTCAAAGACCTAGAAATGCCCTAATTAGCTTCTTTACACACTACAAACTAGTTCACCAATAACCCAAAGGAATTCTATAAAAAGGCCATGGATACACTTCATTTTTCAAGGAATTTCATAGCAAAGTTATGCTACCATTATTCTCTTGAGGACTCTTCTATCCTTTCCAAGAGTATACTTGCATCATTGCTTTGGGCAATCCATCTCACCCCTTGAGTGGATTAGCAAAGAATTCTTTCACCATTTTCATTTTCTTTTTCAAAGTTGTAAGAAGAGCTTATTTGTGGGGGTCCAAGAGCCCTCCCTTGGAGGAAGAAGGGACTCATAGTCCCCTTGCTTATCGGTGTTTTATTTCACTAATATCAGCCTTATCATTGGTGACATGGGTCTCATTGTTTCTTTTGTCCTTATGTCCCTATGTTTATAAATTTAGTTGTTGTTTTATTTCTTAGTTTAATTCTTAGTTGTTGTTTTATATTTATTTTTCTAACCCTTTTCCTTCCAGCTGTCCTGCTCAGCAAACCCAACTGAGCTTGCAAGCACCTCTATTTTGCTCACTAAGGTGACGAAAGAGGCGCAACAGATTGGTGACTCCACTGGGGAAAGGTATCAATTTCCTACCCCATTTGGGTTTTTCTAGCTCTTCTTTTAGTTTATTTAACTTGCAGGTGCATTAACGGGCCTAAGCCGACCTTCCAACCATCCAATTCCAAGTTGAATTGAGAGAATTACATCCAGAATTTTCATTCACAGCCATGTGTCACCTATGCATGGGTTTTTAGGCCCACAGATGTGCATCATGCACACATGCGCTCAAGTCACAGTTCTGTTCTGCGCACGTGCACTCATTGACTCTTGTCTGTTTGCACACATGCGCTCTGTGCACCTCTTTCTCCACTAAGACCCGCGCATCTGTGCAAAAAATCACATTGTAAAGTTGTTGAGATGTGGGGAAGGTCATTAGAATTATTAAAAATGATTTCAAGCATGTTTTAAAGCTGCACCACACTTAGTCCCCTCATCATATAAAGGGGTTATTCAAAACACATAGGCACTTAGGGGGTTAAAATCAATTTCCTCTTTTGCTTTCATTTTCGCCACATGGATGGCTTGTTTTGACTCAAAATATAAGTTGGAAATCATTTTTAATCACATTTAACTTACATTGGGACTAGAAGTTGGATAACAATCGCTTAGTATGATCTTCTCTCGCACCTTCAAGCAACCTTGAGAATCAGAAAAAGTTAGTGAAACGATTTCATCTCCCTTAAGACGATTAAAACCTTTAGGAGAGGACAACAGCCCTTCTTGGGACTCCTCTTAGTTTGATTTTTCAAACACATCTTAATATTGTAATGGGCCCATACATTCCCACATGCTACAAAGATAGGATAGTGTTGAAATTTACTTTCTTAGATCAAATCACTAAGGAAGTTTAAAGGTTTTGTAATGGGCCCATACATGCCCACATGATCAATCTAGGACAGTTTCAAAGATTTTCTTAGATTACATCACAATAGGGAGTTAAAGGGATAGTAATGGACCCACATGTCCACATGCTAGCTTCTTAGGGACTTTTGAATTATGCAAGGTTGTGCCAAAGGCACTTAGTTAATTAGGTAATCAACACTTGTAAGGACCAAGTGAAGTCCACATGCAACAAGGTGACACCAAATTCACTAAAAATTGGCACACTTTCACTCATTCACACACAAAAGTCACTTATCACTCACTTATCTTCTTCTTGAAACGTGGAGGTCAAAGTAGGTTTCCTCCAAAGGGATTTCGAAACACCCCACCCTTTTCTTGACGAAACTATCCACTCCCATTTTAATTCAACGAGGTCGGTTCACACCCCCAACCTCTCAAAACAACTACATCTAAAATTTTTCTAAAAACTCACTAAGTTTTCCTCCATAGGAGGTGCCAAAAGAAATTTTTTAGTCTAGGTAGAATTTTGGGGATAGGCATCCAAATAACTCCTCATTATCTGGTCCTCACATTGTCAAAACCATAGAAGTTGTCAAATAGGGAACTGAAAATCCTCCAAGTCAAGTGTTCCTAACACCATAAGGCAGGGAGATACCTGTGAAGGGTTGAAGTTCAAGGTTTGGTTGTTCTGTATGTCCCCCCTTGAAGCACCCACCTCTTGGACGGGATCCAGCCCGTGACCCATTTCTGAGGCCGAAAATCTAAATGTCACACTTTGACCGAGGTAACTAGTGACCAAATTTTAGGACATCTACCCAGGTGGTAATTGTGGGCTGCAATTGCACCTTGATTGGATTTTGTGCAACTATTGGGAAATATCACCAACTCTTTCAGGATATGCCCCCTTTACCCCTCATTATAACCAATTATTTCATCCTTCACTAGTTTCTCTTCCAGTGACTTCAAACCCCATTGTTGAGTACTATTGGAAGGTCCAGTGCTATTTGAGAGGTAGGACGTTACGTCTTCTAGGACATGAGCCTTTGTTTTCTTTGATTCCCCATGTGGACAAAACCCACNACCAACTCTTTCGGGATATGCCCCCTTTACCCCTCATTATAACCAATTATTTCATCCTTCACTAGTTTCTCTTCCAGTGACTTCAAACCCCATTGTTGAGTACTATTGGAAGGTCCAGTGCTATTTGAGAGGTAGGGCGTTACGTCTTCTAGGACATGAGCCTTTGTTTTCTTTGATTCCCCATGTGGACAAAACCCACTTATCCACATATATGCTTCTTTTTCAAACCATTTTATGTATGATGCACTTCTGACTACATTTTGATTTGGATATATATATTGTGTAAAGTTCAAAAATTTGCAACAAAAGGCTCTTGTTTCTTTATTACTCTCACCACCATTTGCACACATTCACTCAGCTAGTTGGACATCATAGGGGACCCACAAAATCCCCATCATTCCCGACGCTTTCTAAACCTCCCTCCTATCTTAGGGGGAGTGTCTGGTCTTTCCCACTCATCGGCACCACCTTCACACACTCCTATGAGTGCTACTGTGTTAGGATCAACTTTGCTTGGATCCACATTACTTGGGTCCACTTCCCAAGCTCCACCATCCACTCGCTCTCCTTTAGCCGGAAGAGACAGACCAACTTCCTCTCAAGGGGGAAGTACCAACCCACCTAGCCCCCCTCAAGGGTCAGGTTCACAACACACTTACACCATGGTTGGAGCTAATCCTCCCCCCCCCACTACAGATGCCATATTTGGCCTCTCTCAACATATCGGATCTAAGAAAACTCACCAATGATCCTATATTGCATAACCCCACATGGCCTGCAATGCCCACCAAATTACCTTCAGACATACCTAAGTTTGAAGGAAAGGCAGGAGATGACCCTGCCAACCATGTCATGAATTTTCACCTATGGTTCTCTTCCAACAGCATTATGGATGATTCCATTAGACTATGATTATTTCAATGCACACTCACTGGTCCATCAGCCAAATGGTATGTAGATGAAAAATCAGGGTCCCATGCGACTTTCGAGTCCTTGGCCAAAGATTTTTTAACCTTCTTCCAATTACCAATCCACCGTGACAATGGTATGGAACTACTCTCTGATTTCAAACAAACCTCAGCCACACATATCACTGATCACATTCATGAGTGGCATAGGCGACATAGTTTGTGCAAAGCAGAAACCACCAAACAACAATGTCTTGACTGGTTTCTTAGATCACTTGTCTCTCTCCTCGATAAGGATGTAGCTTCCACTTTCCCTCAATCAGAAGAGGAAGCCATCAGTAAGGCTCAATAGTATGACCTCATCTATGCATAGTCAAGGTACTTATACACTGTACATCCTGATCTCCCAAAACCTGTGCCATTTGGCCAAGACAAACTTGGGATGTCTCACTCAGCAAACGAACTGATTGGTAACACCACTCACCATGGTCCACAACCCCAACAACCACCAATGTACGGAACACCTCAATACCCTTCGACATACGAGGGCATTTCTTATTACCCCCCACCCCCTTATAAACAACCATACCCTGTTGCTATGCCTCCACCCATCAGTGGGCCACCGCCGGCACCCCCCATACACCCACCTATTCAAATGAGTTATGGTACCCCCTCTACCTCAGCTTATAGTACTAGTGAAAGCACCACACCTTCCTATGTACCTTATGGATCGTTACCCCCACAGAATCTGTACTTTCCTTTTCCTGGTCCCCCACAACCCATGGCTACCCCACATCCTCACGCTGAGGTGAATTTTGTTCAACACTCTCCCGTTCAGCGATATAAAAATTTTGAACAGCTGAATATGGAAAATTCGACCCATCCATCAAACAATGCCAAAAAGAAAGGATGAAACAGGAACAACAACAACCCAAGTCAAGGCGGGAATCAACCCCAGCAGAACCAACCTACTAGGGGCAACGAGAACCAATGGAATCAGAACCCCCAGAGGGCAATAATAATAGGCATCAAGGGAGATATAACAATACTTTCAAAACCAACTTCCCTTGTGCCCTTTGCGGTGATTTCATCCATTACACTCATCATTTCCACCAAATCGTTGATTTCAAACGGTTGAAAGACTCAGGCAGTCTACCCCATCCTCCAACACCGTCTGCCCCTCAGCRGGCACCACAACAATATGTGMAACAACCCCCCCTATMATGATACATAATCCTATTCCACACCAATGTGTGATAAACACCCAACAAGACACACAACATCCCACACCTCAGGTAGGATAGTACCTCAACCCAAACAATCCAGCAGATCGCACGATCCTCCTCACTAGTGAGGAAGAATTCYTGCTGCAAACATGTAATCGTCAGTATCATGCACCCAYYAAGTCTCCTCCCATCCCTCCAGAGACAAACCCTGCACCTACGGGACCTCCGTTGGTGATCCCTCACCCTAACACAGAGCCACCTCTTCGCATCCTTTGCATCCCATTGCGCAGGAATGTCCACAACCCATAGGCTAGGGTAGCTTATAATTATAGTTTGGTTGATGACTTAGCACAATCCCTGGCTGCCATGTCAGTCTTAGAAGTCCTTTAGACTTGTCCCACTCAATAGAAATCATTACTTTCCAACTTGGGGGCCGTCGACCCTGCAGATACTCAGCTCATTACATTTGATCTCGACAGCGGAGAACCCCGCCTTCCCGCCTTGATCGCTTTTCAAATCCCAGTAAAAATATGAAACATCACATTTCATTTGTGTATCATCGATGAAGGTGCATATACATGCATTATGTCCAAATCAGTATGGCAGAAACTTGGTTCCCCCGAACTCATACCCTCTTCCATTACCTTACGAGCATATGACAGATGACCATCATCTCTTGAAGGGCTCTTCCAAAATGTCCCCGTAGAACTCGGGGGAAAAACCATTCTCATCGACATCGAAGTTATCGATGCCCCACTCGATTATAATATCCTATTCGGTCATAGCTACATGTACGTTATGAAGGCAGTGGCCTCTTCCATCTTTCGAACAATGATGTTCCCCCACAACAGGAAGATCATTACCATCGATCAAGTCTCACATTATGAGCCTAACCCATCTACCAACATCGATAACATTCTTCCTCTCATCCACACAAGTCATGATGCATACCCACTCATCGAGATGGGCCCCATAATTTTCAAAGATCCATCATTTTTAGGAACTTACTATGGAGCACCACCGCTCCTTCATCCTTCCAATCAAGTATGTGTTGTATCATCGAACAGAACTAACACAGAGGATACCCTTCCTCCTAGGGAGGCTTCTATCATATCTGGCGTCCCACTAGTCATAAAACTTCCCCTTCACAAGCCTCCTGCGAACTTGTCGACCCCACCAGTCCACGATTCCACCTCCCCCCAAGGACATATCCCAGTTTGGGAGACAGTTCCCCAAGCCATCACTCAATCCCCTTCTTTTACCCTCCACCAGGCATCGAAGATTTCCAGGTAGTGCAACTCTTACCCTCCCTAATATGGTGTTAGCAATTCTAGTTTGGTATTTACATCCACCAGAGATGGTCCCTCAACCATCCCTACCCCCCCAAACAGAAGGAATACCCATGATGATTCCCATACTTACTCCCACCATGCCCTCTACACCCCCTCTCACTACCCCCCCTGCCACAGCTAGGGGCAGGAGAAAGAAGAAGGAGCCCACATCTCCACTTCCTCCGTGCGTCCAACCCCCTTTCACGCTATGTGAGAAATATGGACACCAAACCAACAACTACCCATCTCTACCAGAATTACAGAATTTGATTCCACTCAACCAAACTCCCCCAACACTCGCCACTATAGCTAGTACTGCCGCTACCACCTCCCATTCAAGTAGTAAAGGGTTGCGAACCAAATTTGCTTGCACTAGATGTTCAGAATATGGCCATTATACCCACCATTACCCAGCACTACCATGCTTTTGGCAGACATTAGCCGCAGTATGCCAATGCTTCCAAAGAGAACCCAGTTCAGCTACATCATCCTTACCACAAATCACTAACATTCGTTATTTCACAACTTCAGTCAATGAACGTATGAGATGCCCTTGCTCTCTATGTGAATCATTAGATCATTTTACATACTAGTGTCCTATGATCATTGAATATAGGCAACGCCAATTGACCCTGCTTCAAAGACCCATAGAATCGATAGTTGACCTTACCTCGTCACTAGAAGTTCTTCATGTCATTTCCCCCGAACCCAAGGCCCTTCCATTTCCTCCATGGTTCTTGGATGACTTATCTGAGGATTTACCCCCCAATCCCCCCAACTCTCCTGCTCTTTTCCCTACGAAAATTTTACACCCAACTACCACGGGTACTCCTCATTACTTTGATATTTGGTTTATGTCGAGCGAACCATCGCCATCTCCTTGTGCCGTTCCCCCTTCTTCTTCATCACCAGGGGGAAGCCACACGACAACAGTCACCGATATCACTCTTCATGACCCCTTGTATTCCCATCACTTCCACTATGATGAGGAAATACTCGAAGATTTAAACAACCCTAACTACCCATGGGATGCGCTACACCACCGTGCACTCTTCTTTCCATAGGAATCCTCCATGCCTCCTAACCAACACCCCATCTACGCAGTCGAAACCAAGGATTTTATCCGATCAGGGCCTATTGACTGGTTCACAAACCCCACTCCTTCCCCTGATGCTTTTGAAGAAGACAACATGGCCAACATTTCCCCTACCATTAAAATCGAAATTTCCATCAAAAATGGCATCATCGAGGAAATCACCATTGGAGCTTCTTACACTCCTCAAGAAATCACCGCCTATAAAGCCCTCTTCTAGGAATATCGAGATATTTTTGCCTGGTCATACACGAAAATGCCTGGCCTCGATCCCTCTATTGTCGAACATTGCATCGACACCTGGCCTGACATTACACCAATTCATCAAAAACAATGACCGCTACACCCATCCAAAGAAGTGGCCATCAAAGCCGAAATTGACAAATTACGTGTTGCCAATTTCATCTACCCCATCGCCTATACATCACGGGTTTCCAACCCTGTACCCATTAACAAAAAATAGGGCACTATCCGCGTCTGCACGGACTTTCGTGATCTCAATCACGCATGTCCCAAAGACAACTTTCCAATGCCTTTCATTGATCAAATTATCGATGACTGCGCATGCCACGAGGCTATATCCTTCATGGACGGTTTCTCTGGTTATAATCAAATTCAAATTCACCTAGTCGATCAGTACTAAACCACATTCACTACCCCTTGGGGTACTTTTTCATATCATGTCATGCCTTTTGTCTTAAAGAATGCCGGCGCAACTTTCCAACAGGCAATGACATACATCTTTCACGATCTGGCTCATATCATCCTCGCATACTTAGACGACCTCACAGCTCGATCCAAGAAACACACCCAACATCTTGATGATTTATGAATCATCTTCCAACGGTGTCATCAATACAACATCTGCTTGAATCCTCTCAAGTGTGTTTCTTGCATCACCGCGGGGCGCCTCCTCGGATTCATAGTTTTTCAAAGTAGTATTACCGTGGACCCCCTCAAAGTCCAAGCTATCACCGAAATTCCACCTCCTCGAAATTTATGTCAACTCCAGAGCCTCCAAGGCAAGGCTAACTTTTTACGGTGATTTGTCCGAGACTACGCCATTCGCGCACATGGTTTCCTTCGATTACTATGTCACGACATCCCATTTCACTGGGATGAACATGACCAATAGTAATTTGACGATCTTAAAATGGCTCTCTCCAATGCCCCTTTAATTAGTGCACCTGACTACAATCGTGACTATATCCTCTATGTATCAGCATCAGTTGTTTCAGTAGTAGGAGTTCTCGTTCAGCTAGAATATGACAATCATGAGCATGTCATTTATTATGTCAGTAAAAACCTCTCAGGGCCACCCTTGAAGTATAAACACAAAGAGAAACTAGCTCTTTCCATCGTCCTCATCATCCAGAAACTGCGTCACTATATTCTGCTTCACACAACTAAGGTTGTAGTAGATTCCAACCTTATGCAATCTTGCTCAGTCGTTGAAAAATTAATAGCAAATTTGCTCGATGGATCGTTATCCTTCAGGAGTACGATATTGAATTTTCAACACCCAAGAGCAAGAAAGCCCTCATTTTCGCCGAACTTGTCATGGCCCTTCCCTCTGACACCACCAGTGCCCCTATCAACACTGAATTTCCCAACGAACATCTATTTTACATCTCTTTGGATGATCCTTAGTACGGTGACCTCCTCATTTACCTCCGAACTCAAAATTTTGGTAACCACCTTTCATGAGATGATCGTCGTTGTATTCTCCATCAAGCCCCCCGCTACCTCCTCATTGGATACATCCTATACCGACGAGGGGTCAACACCATTCTTCGTTGATGCCTAACCATTGGCGAGGCCAATAGAGTCTTGAACGACTGCCACAGCGATGCATGTGGGGGCCATCTTTCAGGAATATCCACTGCTCAAAAGATTATCTGAGCAGGTTACTTTTGGCCTACCTTGTTTCATGATTGCATTCATGCCGTGAAACGATGCGAGAAGTGTCAGCTTTATGCCAACAAAATCTAAGCACCACCTACTCTTCTTCATCCAGTCATCACTACCGATTCTTTTTGTAAATGGGGCATCGACTTCATGACTTGTAATCCCCCCTCCAGCAATGGTCACAAATACATTGTTGTTGCGGTCGATTACTTCACCAAATGGGCTAAAGCTATGCCCACCTTCAACAATATCGCTGACACCACAACGCATTTTTTCTTTAACCATGTCATATCTCACTTTGGATTACCACTCCAACTTGTTTCCGATCACGGGAAACACTTCAAGAATGAGATTTTCGTCGAACTCTCATCTCGGTTAGGATTCTCCCACGAGTTTGCCTCACCATATTACCCTCAGTCTAATGGACAAGTCGAAGCAGTTAACAAGGTCCTCAAGACCATATTACAACACACGGTTAATACACATAAGACCAATTGGCATCATATGTTATTTTCCATGCTATGGGCTTACCGTACGACTATGAAAACAACTACTAGTTTCACACCATTTCATCTAGTCCATGGGGTTGAGGCCACTCTTCCCATCGAGTGAGAAATTCCCACCTTACACACTGCAATTGAACTATTACCCGACACTGCTCCAATGGAGCAGTGCTTGCTGAACTTAGAGTCTTTGGATGAAGATCATCGATCTTGATTACAAAACAATGAGGCAGCTAAAAAATGATCAAAGGCTACCTTTGATCGACATGTCAACCTTCGCTCATTTCGCGAAGGCGACCTCGTCCTTGCCTACGATATAGGTCATGATACCTTTGGCCATGGAAAATTTGAGTCACTATGGCATGGCCCATACATTATCCAACATTTCCTCACCAAAGGCGCATACATCCTGGCCTCTCCCGAAGGCCTCTCTCTCAAAAAACCCGTCAACGGGTTATACGTAAAAAAAAAAATTTGCTTAAACATATCCATTCTACTTTAGGTTATTTATTTTATAGTGTTTTTAATCTTTTTTCCATCCATCATGTCTAAACTATCATTTGTGCTATTGACAGATGCTTCCTCCACTGGCCTACCACATCAATTATGCCAACGACGCCAGCTATTGGACACAAAATCTTGCTTCGGCCGCTTGGGCTCTCTACACCCCCTCACATGAAATGCTCCATTCGAGCAGCATATGTTTGGGTTCAGCGACCAACAACCAAGCCGAATACACTGCCGTCATTGGCCTCCTGGCCGATGCCCAGCATCATTGTATTCATCACCTTAGCATCTTCCTCGACTCTCAACTAGTTGTTCTCCAGCTCAACAATGTGTACCGTGTACGTGATCCTTGCCTCTTTCGCAAATACCTATAGGTTAGACTTTTATCTCGACATTTTGATTCCATTACATTTACACATATTCCAAGACAATTGAATCAAATTACAGATAACCTAGCTAATATTGTGTTAGACTGGCATATATCAGATCAAGATACCTCTACACATACATAAACATATCAACAACCTGTCACAGCATATATAGATTAGACATCCTCAATACATTAACAAAACACATGTAAAACACCACATAGATCTCAAAATGTATACTAATGTATATATAAAAGGTCCACAGTGCCATCTAAATGTTTACATACAAAAATACAAGTATCCATAGGCCAGTGAAGCACCTCGGTACAAAATGGGCTCACCAGCCTATATACAAAAAATACATCAATACATAGAGCACCACTCAAGGTGCCTCTAGAGCACCATCGCCTGCCCCTCCCTCAAGTGGTGGTTGCCCACCCCCTACTGTTCCCTCCTGCCCCAGAGGTAGTCGTCTGGTCATCACAGCACCAACTACTATTGCCCGTCGTACCACGGCCCACCATGGTGGTGGAATCCTCACACACTGCTCCAGGATGCCCTCATCCTGGATACGAGACCACATGCCCTCAGGAAAGCCCTATAACACCACCTCCAGGCGATGGCGCATGTCCTCAAAATCTACTCTGGCATCTACCGAAGGAGCATGTGATGGCCCAGCACCAGGGTCATCAAACCAATGTCTCCTCGCTGCTCTCACCGGATTAGCTGGTCTCGCCATGGCATCCTCATGCCGATGTCTCTCTCCAACCTGCGGTCCCCCCCGCAACAGTCTCTTCGGCTCCTAACGAGCCAGTGCTCTCCTCAACTCCACCTCGCACCCGTGAGGTGCCACATATACACATACAAACAAACAACAGATAGTATCAGAATCTATATCATACATATATATCATTCTATCTCACAAAAACATATATATCAAAATCATCAACATACCTCGATGGTCAAAAACCTCCCCTGGAGGAAACACCATATCTGGATCCTCCTGGAAGTCAACCACGGCATAGGGGTACTACAATATCACTTGCGACATCTACTGCCACACCTACGCCACCTCATTAGTAAAGAAGTGGCCACCCTTGCCACCACCATGGCGAAGCAAAACAGTCAACCACCACTTTACTCACGGCTCTCGCGACCTAGGCTCACCCAATAAAATCCTCGGGCGCAACATAGGCACCCTCTCTAGAAACCAGGCCACTAGGATGGACCCGAAGGCAAACTCTCCAGTATCCATGGACCGATAGTGGTCCAGCTTCCCTACTATCCTGGCATGTAGTGTAAGCCCCTAGGTGAAGTGCTCACCGGCCAAAACTCTCTCCATCACACACAGCTAACCACTATTGATCCCCTGCATCGCTAGAGACCCATAAACTCTCACAATCATCGCTTCTATACAACGATGCGCTAGGGAATCCATCGCCCCATTGCTCACAATAGTTTCAGACATAAAGTTTGGCCCCGAACAGTATCTTCGACCAACTGTCGCTAGCGCCAGATCCCTTGGTAACACCGGCTCCGCCGGTAGGGGTGTTCCCCGAAATGGGAGCCCAGTCAAAAAGTATACATCCTCCACCGCAGTGAAGGCAATCTTCTCTCCCTGCACTATGAAGAAATGCAGGTCTGAACTCCACATCCAGATAAGAAACTGTAGGATATACTCCTGCGCCTGTATCAATGGGTACTCAAAGAACTTCAGCAACTGTTAGCACCTAAACATGTAAGAAGGGTATTTTTCCTAAAAGGTGCACCCCCCATTGGTAAAAAGAGGGAAAGAAGTGGAGTAAAAACCCACTTATCTTAAGTCAGGGTGCAATTGCACATTTGGATAAGCGACGAGCAAAGCTGGGCAACCAGAATCTGCATGCCCAGATCTGCGGTCAGGATTGGTTTCCAGACCCCCCTCTCCATTCTACCTTTAAGTAGGGGGGGGTGGGGTCCAAAATTAGCTGTGCATCTCTCAATGGCCTGGATCTGGGCGCTCATATCTATGGTCAAGGTTGGATTCTGAAGCCCCCTTGCCATTCTACCTTTAACAAGGGGTGCGGTCCGGAATTGGTGGCTCTCGGTGGACCCCACGATGTCCCATCTCCAATATCCTCCACCTTCCACCATATGTTTTCCACTCAATGCCATCCTGGCCCATCCCTTTCCTCTTTTCTCTCGTTTCCACCTGTCACCTCCTACCAGGTGTTCTCCCCTCATCCTCCAACTCATCTTTCCTCCTTCCCTCAGGCCTGTCACCTTGTGGTTTCCCTGTCATTATTCCCATGGCACTTTTCATAGTCATCAGTTACCATATCCCTCTTCCCTCCAACTACATGGCCCCTCTCCAGCTCATCACCCACTCACCCTCTGCCATGTGTCTCTCTTTCTCTCCTAGTCGCCTCCATCTGTATGCTCATCTCTACTCCTTATCCACTCGATCCCCACACTCCATGTCTCCTCTTCCCATCCACCACTTCCCATTGTGCGCCCCAGCCTTCGCACTAGCCTCCACATCTTATCCATCAGGTCATTTAGCCGATCTAGGTGGCAGCGCGAGAAGACCTCCACGTCCCAAAGGTGTAGAGTTGGTTGGGTCATTCTCAATCCCAAGGAAGCAGTTATTGAGGTAGTTGGTGGTGGTTAGACATCGTCTCCGCCATAAATGGAAAGTTTGGTGATGAATTTAAAGCACCTCGGTTCATCTACAAGACTGTCAGGAGTTCGATTGCATCTGGCATAAGTGCACGATCATTCAGAGACTGCATGTGCAGATTGTCAGTGGACATGCAAACACAATGTTTTTAATACAGTGTCTCGATTTCACTGTTTTTGTTTTTCTTTGAGTATATGTAGAAAATTTTTCCATTTTGTAATCTATCGATGGTAGAGCACAGCTCCCGATTGTAAATCTTTAATCCAGCCTCTGGTTCTTTGGTTATAGAAGAACATTTGAGACTTCTTGTTTAATGGCAACCAACTTCTTCTTTTCCCTTTTTCTCTGAATCTAAGATCTCGGGCATGAATGATCCAGTCAGGTGTTGCATTGTTATATTATGCAGGTTTGATTATATCAGTTCTATAATCTTCTTGGGTTCATTTTGAAGTTATTTGGCTCTGAGAGGTTCTCATAGCCGAGACTTTTCCTCTTTTGTGAAGGCTGCTGGAAGACCTGACATCCAGAGCAGACTTTATTTCCCCTTTCTCTCCCCCACTTACTCACCACTATCATTATTACTAGCTTAAGTTACGTCAAGACCTCATGTGTCACTATTGTTCCAACCCAGTTTTCTGAGTTAGAACGATATTGTTCCAAGTTTACTTCAATCTAATCACCCCTTTATAAACCAACGTGACATAAAACTGATGGGCGTCAGGCTCTGCTCCTGCTGCAATCCAGGAGTGACTTCCATCGCCAACATTTTTGGCACCGTTGTCGAGGACAAAGTTGAAAATCTTCCCTAGGATTGAACAACATTGAGCTTCTGATTCTGAAGGTGCATCAGGCATCAGAGCCCTTGAAGATTGCTACTGTGCACTTGGTGACTCCATTGTGACAACTCCACTGTGGCAAACCTGTTTTGTTAGTTGTGGCTTTCAATGACAGACACACGTGGTCCCATCCACAGCTGCCTCTATCCATGCCTGAAGTGGATCTGGAGGTGATTATCAGAAAAGGGAAGGCCTCTCAAGGAGAAAGCTCCACCGCTGAACCAGGTAATTCACCACCTCCTTCCATAGAAACTCTATTTTCTTCTTCTTAGCTTCCTAGCAAGCCTATTTCTGAGGCTTCCCATTTCTTGAATTTTGGGAGTGTTCCTGTGGAGTTTTCTCCTCCTGGTCTAGAATTAGAAGGAGAAATCCTTGTCACTCCCCTCTCCCCCAAATCTATACCTTGGCACAGACCTCGGACCGCAGAAGATTTCACCACTCCTCCTCTTGTTACTATTACTGCACAGAGAGAAGTGTCTGCCCGTTCAGGTCCCTTAGCTCTCTCTTTGTATTCCCCATTGTTTCCCTTTCCTTCAGGAAGCTCATTTCCGGTATCCCCTATTCACACTCCTTCTCCTCTGAGTTCTCCTCCACCTAATATTCCCATGGCAAGAGTTAATCCCCCCATGACCAGAATGAAGGCCATAATAGCTACTAGGTATGCTCCCCTTGTGTTATCACAGCCTCTTAATGCCCTTCCAACAGATGAATACCTTAAACAGCTACCCAGGTTCACAGGTGAAGGGGACATAGCTACAGAAGAACACCTTGAAGCCTTTTATAGCTTCACAGATGATCACGTTATCATGCATGCAGATGTATGGATGAGAATTTTTGTCCATAGCCTTGAAGGAGAAGCTAGGAAATGGTTTAGAGACCTACCTCCCGGATATATAGATGGGATTGAGGCTTTGGATAGTGCCTTTCAGAGACAATGGGGCAACAAAAAAGACTTCATGTATTACATGACAGAGTTTGGGTCCTTGAAGAGAAAAGAAGGAGAGTTTGTCTCTGACTTCTCTAAGAGATTCAATAAAATGTATCATAAAATCCCCGCTGAGATAAATCCCGTAGAAGCCTCTGCTAAGATCACTTATGCTAGCGCTTTTTATCCTGATTTCTACCTTCTGTTGAGGGAGAGAAGAGCCACTACTCTGGCTTACATACAGGATGCAGCCGTGGAAGTAGAATCTAACATACTTACTATTGACCGACCCAGGGATAAGGTTGATAGAGATATATCTAGGAAAAGACCTGAAGCCTCCCCATCCCATTCATATCCCCTTCCCCTTCAGTTGGATGAAGTAAGTAGAATGCTAAAATCGCTTTCAGCTAGGATGGAAAAGTGGGAGTTATAAGGAAAGCCCATGTACAGAAATCCCCAGAATGTTGATAATAGAGGTTTCAGGAGACCTAATAACAATGTGCCTCAGGATTTCCCAAGGGAACAAAGGGGGAAAGACAGATAATATCAAAGGATTCAAGCCCCCCTCCAAAGTAACCTAGTTTCTCATGAGGAAGGAGAGGAGATAGATGAGCTTGACCCCGAAACTCATTGTATTGAAGAAACTTCCCCTTTTCCCCATTTGACTCAATCCGCATATGAAGAATCCCTTATGAATATTCAAATCAATGAGTTAGGTAAAGGAGAAAAGGCCAACAACACCCCTAACAGATATCCTCTCAGGTCAAAGAAGAAAGAAGGAAATCTTGACAGCCAAGATCAGCCCCTCATAGCAAAAAGGCCTGCTAAATCTGTAGCAATCACTACTAAAGAAAAGAAAACTCAGAATACTTCGCCAGCATTCAAAGAACTTGTCTCTGAGGTAAGGAAAGACCCTAAGCCTATTTCCTCCTTTAATTTTGAGCATGAAATTCAAAAGATCAGAATTCTCGTCCCCCTCTTAGAGCTAGTTAAAAATGAAGACCTCAAAAGGTCCCTCTCCAAACTGCTACAATCTGAGTCCCCCTAGCCTTCCTCTGACTCAGTGAACCTTCAATATGAAAATCCAATAGTTATCCTAGGTCCCATGGTGGAAGACAGAGATGATTCATCCCCTCCCTTCTACACCTCCCTGAACATACATGATAAAGTGTTGCATAATTGCCTCATGGATTCATGAGCTTCCCACAACCTTATGCCCAAAATAGTCATGGAAGAGTTGGGACTGGAAGTGACAAAGGCTTATCATGATTTGTACTCTTTTGATTCAAGGAGGGTGCAATGTCTCGGAGTCATCAAAGACTTGGTAGTCTCTTTATTTTAGCTACCAATGAAGAGTGTGGTCATGGACATTGTGGTAGCTGATGTTCCCCCCAAGTTTGGCATGTTGTTGTCTAGGTCTTGGATTAAAAGACTTGGAGGAACATTACAGATGGATCTCACATATGCCACCATTCCAGTATTTGGAGGGGAACACAAGAGGTTGTACAGAGAATCCCAACTAGCCTGTATTTTCAGTGATGAAGCAAACCCCACCAATCATCCCATCTTTGCACTTGACACTGATTTGGKGTCTAGTTTGTTGCATATCACTGAAACTCCTGATGCCCCTTTATAGATCAGAAAACAACSCATTTTTAATCAAGAGATACCTCCTCCGACCACCTCTGTTTGRAAGATGTTCTTTGACAGAGCCTCTTCCAGTATAGGCATTGGCGCTAGAGTGGTTCTCATGTCACCTTGTCAAGAGACCATATCCCTGTCATACAAGCTGGAATTTGAAACCACCAACAATGTGGTAGAGTATGAAGATCTTGTTCTAGGTATGAGGGCTGMAAAAGAAATGGGAATAAGGGAGATGGCAGTKTTTGGAGATGCTGAACTAATAATCCAACAAGTCAGGAATGTTTTTCTGGCCAAGCATCCTCGGCTCAGAAGTTACAGAAACAAGGTATGGGACCTGATTGATAATTTCTTCTTAGCTTTCAACATTTCTTTTGTCCCAAGGGAGGATAATACTTCGATCGATTCCTTAGCTGTCTCAGCTAGTCTGATCAGAATCCATCTGCCACCGAAGATCACATGTGGGGTCGAGATAAGATATAGGTCATCCATCCCGGACAATGTAAAGCATTGGAAGGTATTCGAAGATGATCTTGAAATCAAAAAATTTCTTCAGTCTGTCGATGAGTTTTTTGCATTACACATTGATCAGGACCCTGATCCCGAAGGTGACCCTCACTTTGAGGTATTCTTAAAAAAAATTGTTAATCACCATATTGTTCAGCTGCCCATCAATCACATTCCAAGGGGACTAGTCCCTTTAGAAAAAAATTTTGATGGAAATGATGTGGCAGTAAAAGGTAATATTTCGAGAGGAGATGCTGATACATATGAGTGCAACATTGGCACACAAGAGGAGCCTAATTTCATTAATTTGTCAAGCAGCTTGACTCAAGAACAAAGGGCCGAATACACTGAATTATTAAGAGAATTTGTTGATGTGTTTGCATGGACCTATGAAGACCTCAAGACATATGACACATCTGTCATTGAACACAAGATCCCACTGAAGGAAGAAGCCAAACCATTTAGGAAAAAGCTAAGACAGATAAATCTCGTGTTTTTTGCCTATCATGGAAAGAGAGGTGAAGAAGTTGTTAGATGCCAAAATCATTATCCCCTTAAGATACTCTGAATGGGTGGCCAATTTGGTCCTGATGAGGAAGAAAAGTGGAGAAATCAGACTCTGTGTTGATTTCAAGAACCTGAACAGGAGCTCAAAGAAAGACAATTATCCCCTACCCAACATGGATCACATATTGCAGAGGGTAACTGGTGCATCTAGGATATCCATGATTGATGGTTTCTCTGGTTATAACCAGATATCAGTCATGCCCGAGGACATAGAAAAAACGACCTTCACCACTCCTTGGGGCACATTCATGTATGCCAAAATGCCTTTTGGATTGATGAATGCAGGAGAAACCTTTCAGTGAGACATGGATATAGCCTTCATTGGGGAGAAAGATCAATTTGTGGTGATCTATATGGATGTCATCACAGTCTTCTCCGGGTCAGAAAAAGAGCACTGTTGTCACCTGAGGAAAGTTTTCTTGAAGTGTCGGAGGTTTGGTCTGTCCTTAAACCCCAATAAATATTTGTTTTCTATGAAGGAGGGGAAACTATTAGGTCATATAGTATCAATAGAAGGAGTTAGGATTGATCCTAGTAGGATAGAGGCAATTTAGACCCTGTCACTTCCCCAGTCTAGGAAGGAAGTTCAGGATTTTTTAGGGAAGATTAACTTTCTGAGGAGGTTCGTCTCAAATTTCGCTGAGATGGTGAAACAAATCATAGCCATGCTTAGGAAAGGAAATGAAGTTAAATGGACTATTGATCCCAAGGAATCTTTTATCCAAATAAAGAAGGCATTGATTGAGGCACCTGTGCTGATCAGTCTTGATTATTTCAAGGATTTCCTGATTTTTTCTTTTGCTTCTTTTGATACAGTAGCAGCGGTCTTGTTGCAGAAAAATGAGGAAGGGCGAGAACAACCCATTTCATTCTTTAGCAAGGCATTGAGAGATGCAGAAGTCCAGTACGAGATCATGGAGAAGTAGGCCTATGCCTTGGTGAAAGCTATCAAAGCTTTCAGAGTCTATGTCTTGCACTCAAGGGTCACTGTATACGTTCCTTTAGCCTCTGTGAAGGACATCCTTATACAACCTGACATAGATGGGAGAAGAAGTAAGTGGATTGCCAAGATCCTGGAGTTTGATCTGGAGATTAAGCCCACCAAGTTGATAAAAGAGCAGGGTTTAGCCAAGTTGTTGGCTAAATCCAATTGCAAAGCCTTGGGGATTAGCTTCATCAATGCTTGTTCAGAAAATCAGCAAGTTGATTCGTCCAACAAGAGTTCTCAAGGTGACTTATCACTAGCAAAATGCGCCTGGTACAGAGATATTTTGTATTTTCTGCAAGAATTGAAGCCTCCTGATGGAATGGGAAAGAGAAAGGCAAGAGATTTAAAGCTCAAGGTAGTCAGATATTGCCTCATTGACCAAGCTTTATAATGGAAATACCATCTAGGGGTATTTTTAAGGTGCCTGGATCCACAAGAAGGCCAAAAAGTTATGTTTGATTTCCATAGTGGCCTTTGTTGGGATCATCATTTCTGGAATACCACAGCTCACAAAATCCTCAGGGCTGGGTATTACTGGCCCACTTTATTCACTAATGTCTATAGAGGAATTAGAGCTTGCATCAAATGCCAAAAGTTCTCAGGAAAGCAACAGCTCAAATCTCTGCCACTAAAGCCTGTAGTAGTTTCGGCACCCTTTCAGAAGTGGGGATTAGACTTCATTGGAGAAATTCATCCTCCCTCAAGCAGACAACACAGATGGATCCTAACTGCGACAGACTATTTCACCAAGTGGATAGAAGCTGCCCCCACTAGGAGTACTTCACGCAAAGTAATCATCAGCTTCCTAGAGGACATCATAGCTAGATTTGGCTGCCCCAGTAGAATTGTCACCGATAATGCTGCCTCTTTCAGGTCTGAGCCTCTTGTTAAGTTCTGTGAACAGTTTGAGATTTCACTAATTCACTCCACTCCCTATTATCCTCAAGGAAATGAACTGGTGGAGTCTTCCAATAAAAGCCTAATCAAGCTCATTAAAAGATTATTGGAAAACAATAAAAGGGCCTAGGATTCAAAACTCAAATTTTCTCTGTGGGTTGATCGAGTGACAGCAAAGAGATCCCTGAACACCTCACCTTTACAACTTGTTTATGGGACAGAGGCTATTTTTCCTACTCAACTCGCTTTATCTATGGTGAAATTATTTCAGGACCTTGAAGGAGAACTGGACCATATGGTCAGGAGAATTCATCAAATGGTGGAAGTACAGTAGATTGGGGAGCAGGTAATGAACAAGGCCTACAGTCATCAGCAGAAGATCAAGCAAGCCTTTGACAGGAAGAGCAGGAAGAAATATTTTGAGCTGGGTGATCTAGTGCTCAAGTGGGATGCACCTAGGTAGGATAGAGGCAAACACAATAAGTTTGATGCCCTCTGGATTGGGCATTTCAGAATCTCTGAAGTATTCTCAAACAACACTTACAGGTTTCAAGATTTGGAAGGAAAAGAAGTTTTTAATGGCCCAGTTAATGGGCATTTCTTGAAAAAATGTTTTTTCTGAGCCGGAGACGGATCCTCTGTTTTTGTAAATATTGTTTTTTGTTTTTGAATTAATAAATGACTCCATAGCCAAACAACAAGGCACTTGAACTGAAAAAGAAGTCCTTAGAGAATCACAGGGACAACTCTATCCCCCATGGAGCCTAATGTTAGCACCTAAACATGTAAGAAGGGTATTTTTCCTAAAAGGCGCACACCCCATTGGAAAAAAGAGGGCAAGAAGTGGAGTAAAAACCCACTTATCCTAAGTCGGGGTGAAATTTCACATTTGGATAAGCAGTGAGAAAATCTGGGCGGCCAGAATCTCCGTGCCCAGATCTGTGGTCAGGATTGGTTTCCGGACCCCCCTCACCATTCTACCTTTAAGCAGAGAGGGGGGGGGTCCGGAATTGGCTGCGCATATCTCAATGGCCTGGATCGAGGCGCTCAAATCTATAGTCAAGGTTGGATTCCGGACCCCCCTTGCCATTCTACCTTTAACCGGGGGGGGTCCAGAATTGGCAGCTCTTGGCTGACCCCACGATGTCCCATCTCCAATATCCTCCACCTTCTACCGTATGTTTTCCACTCAATGCCATCCTGGCCCATCCCTTTCCCCTTTTCTCTCATTTCCACCTGTCACCTCCTACCAGGTGTTCTCCCCTCATCCTCCAACTCATCTTTCCTCCTTCCCTTAGTCCTGTCGCCTTGTGGTTTCCCTATCATTATTCCCATGGCACTTTTCCTAGTCATCAATTACCACAACCCTCTTCCCTCTGACTACATGGCACCTCTCCAACTCATCACCCACTCACCCCCTGCCATGTGTCTCTCTTTCTCTCCCAGTCGCCTCCATCTGTATTGTCGTCTCTACTCCTTATCCACTCAAGCCTCGCACTCCATGTCTCCTCTGCCCATCCACCACTTCCCATTATGTGCCCCAGCCTTCGCACTGCCCTCCACATCTTATCCATCAGGTCGTTCAGCTGATCCAGGTGGCAGTGCGAGAAGACCTCCACGTCCCAAAGGTGTAGAGTTGGCCGGGCCGTTCTCAATCTCAAGAAAACAGTTATTGAGGTAGTTGGTGGTGTTTATACATCATCTCCACCATAAATGGAAAGTCCAGTGACGAATTTAAAGCACGTCGGTTCATCCGCGGGATTGTCAAGAGTTCAATTGCGTCTATCATAAGTGCACAATCATTCAGAGACTACATGTGTAGATTGTCAGTGGACATGCAGACGCAATGTTTTTAATACAGTGTCTCAGTTTCACTGTTGTTGTTTTTCTTTGAGTATATGTAGGCAATTTTTCCATTTTGTAATCTATCGATTGCAGAGCACAGCTCTTGATTGTAAATCTTTAATCCACCCTCTAGTTCTCTGGTTATAGAAGAACATTTGAGACTTCTTGTTTAATGGCAGCCAGCTTCTTCTTTTCCCTTTTTCTCTGAATCTAAGATCCCGGGCATGAATGATCCGGTCAGGTGTTGCATTGCTATATTATGTAGGTTTGATTATATCATTTCTGCAATCTTCTTGGGTTCATTTTGAAGTTGTTAAGCTCTGAGAGGATCTCATAGCCAAGACTTTTCCTCTTTTGTGAAGGCTGCTGGAAGACCTGACGTCGAGATCAGACTTTATTTCCCCTTTCTCTCCCCCACTTACTCACCACTATCATTATTACTAGCTTAAGTTACGTCAAGACCTCATGTGTCACTGTTGTTCCAGCCCAGTTTTCTGAGTTAGAACGATACTCTTCTGAGTTTACTTCTATCTAATCACCCCTTTATAAACAAACGTGACATAAAACTGATGGGCATCGAGCTCTGCTCCTGTTGCAATCCAGGAGTGACTTCCATCGCCAACAGCATCCCACAGACTACCAAAGTCACATGTACCCTCTACTCCTCAATAGCCACGATGTCTCTTAGCTGGGACCAATCCCGCTCTCACCAACCAACTGGCATCATGCACAATGATAGGCTGCAACCACATAAAACAGTCCTAAATCAGTGAAATGGACCATAAACAAAATTAAAAAGATAAGTTTTACACCCGTCAACCTTGACTCCAAGGCCACTTGTTTAAGCCCACAGGAACACACACGTGTGCGCCTGTTCACTCCACAGGTGTGCACATATGTGCACCTGTTCACTACACAGCTGCACACTCAGACACGCCTATCCATCCTACAGGCATGCACAAGTGCGTGCTTGCACAAATTACAGGCGCACTTTAGAGTGCGCCTGTCCAATACACAGCCGTGCACACATGCACAACTGTGCAGCCAACAGGCGCGCACATAGTGCGCACCCTTCTCCCCCTTATAGTCTCCCCCATGCACACCTATTCAGTGGGCATGTGTGCATGTGTGTGCGCCTACTTTCAGATTGCCCACACACGTGGGGGCCCACACTCATCAAACCCCTAGTGACCCTCTGTACAGCCCCTACCCAAAAAATGAAACCCTAATTCTATGCAGGATGATCAGACCACTAACCTAAAGCTCGTTGGTCCTCAATCGGATGCCTGATCCTCGCAGAATCTCCAAATCTCCTCTGAATACTTCTCGTCCAGTCACTATCGCAGCAAGTACAAATGAGGTGGCAATGTGGGCCCTACAACTATATATAGGCCTTTTCGCCAAACTTCCACTCACCATTCCGGGAGCTCCGGGTGTCCATTTCTCGATCTATCTTCAGCCACAGGATCAACACCTCGTCATCTACATCATGATAATTCCTGGACCTCATTTCATCCTGAGCCCCTAGGATGCCATTTTTTCATACCCTGACTAGGTACACATGCAGATATTCAAAATTATCAAATACATGCTCATATATTCGATTCTCTTCAGATATTGTTCACATCAGGTATTTGGTTTTCATGTGTGCAGGTACTTGGTCATCATACATCAACACAATCCCTTCAGCTATATACTCAACACTAGCATGTAGTCATTCCCTCTGTATCTCACTAGCATCTCTAGTCACACCCTCTGACATTTGCCTCTAGGATCCCCATTTCTGGCTCTGTAGTACTAACACCTCCATTTGCATCTTCGGTACTGTCACCCAGTAGCAATCTTACCCACATGAGTTGTCCCATTCATAGCACCCTTTTACACTTTTGACACTCATGTTGTTTTTCAAAACCCTTTAGGGATGGGAGTCTCGATAGTCTTACATCATGTCACGAATCAGCCACATACTCCTTCTCCTCATTATGCTAGCTTTTCCAATAGACTCCCAGATTATCTCTTCACGGTTCTATTTTTTTACTGCACCTCCGCAGTATCATGAACCCTCCATTTCATCCACAATCAGTTTGCCCCTCTACAAATTTCCCTTCATTTCACTTACCTCATATAGAAACCCACCCACGGGGCCCCCACCCTCCACCAGTTCTCTAATCAAATTGCGCCCTACCTAGGCCAACCATATCACACTGGGGCACCTGTTTCTGTATTTGTACACTTATCCCAAATTATTCTTTATTTATTGTACAAACACCTTTGTTTCCAGCAATTACATTACCTTTTTGTCGTCACCTTTGGTGACCTTCTTCCCTTTTTTGGCAAAACGCAACCCATGTCACCCTTGGTTGGGGAACTACTTATCATCTACCCTTGAGGACATCGTCCATATCTTCAGATTACCCCATAGGCCACTTACCTCTGCCCTTTGAGTTTGTTCACCTTGTCCCACCTCTGGCACACCTTATTCCCTGTCTTGTTGTCCCTCTGACACTCAACCTCGTTGAACGGTTGCGGACACTTTTATCTCACATATACTCCAACCAAGGGTAGTCTTGAGTCTTCCTACATCTTGACTTCGTCCATGTACCTCCTCCACTTCCTAACCTCACCTAGTAGATTTCACGAAGCCATTTGCTTCTGGGAGTCACATCCCCTTTTTTATTGACATCGGCACAGTTTTCTAGAAGGGCGACAGTATCTTGATTCTCATTACCCATCCAATGAGAGATCTCGGACGGCACAGGGAGAACCACAATTGCTCCCTATTGTCGTTGGCCCCCATAACATTTGACGTCAACACTTTCTCATGTTACGGTGGGTCTTACTTTGCGACTATTGTAGTTAGTTCTTATACTTTCCGAAGACCTCTGAACTTGGCTAGGCTCTCAATGCCTACAGAATCCGTGATACTTCTTACAGTTGTCACTGCCTACTATTCAGAGTATGTTCCTCCATAGAATTGTCTTTTTCCTTTATTTTGACTGCCCCTGAGGGCGCTGCAGTTTTCTACACCAACACTTCATTCCTCTTTTTGAGTTACATGACATGAGCATGGGGCATGCCTGCCTCGTTTGTACACAGTTTATTTTTTACACACCTCATGGAAGGTTGGGTTCTACCGGTTCCTTTTTCCCTCCAACGGATCCCTCTGGATGATCCCACTATTTCTCTCTCTTACAAAAACACCCTCAGTAGAAGAAACATTGATGGATTTCGGCTATACGTATGCTCCTAACCTCATCCATCAAGGGGCATCTGTTATCACTGAAATTTCGTCCGCAAATGGTTACAAGAATTCAGCATCGTCAAATAGTTATGAAGTCATCCATGGACCTTAATTAACACAAAAGCATTCACAAAGGGTCAAAAACTATACAAATAGTGAAAAAATTGAAGGGCGCTATGAAGACACTAGGTGCACGTGCACATGTGCGAAACACAAATGCAAGATTCGCGCACATGTGCACGATGCGCGATTGTTGTCGCAAAAAGCTGCGCACCTGAGAAACGACGCATTTATGAGAGTGGTCAGCCTCCCACCCACTTCTGGTTCAGCTTCCAAGTTGATTTGACACTCAAATATGGACTGGATTCAACTGGATGGCTGGTCAAAGACCTAGAAATGCCCTAATTAGCCTCTTTACACACTACAAACTAGTTGAACAATAACCCAAAGGAATGCTATAAAAAGGCCATGGATACACTTCATTTTTCAAGAAATTTCATAGAAAAATTATGCTTCCATTATTATCTTGAGGACTCTTCTATCCTTTCCAAGAGTATACTTGCATCATTGCTTTGGGCAATCCATCTCACCCCTTAAGTGGATTAGCAAAGAATTCTTTCACCATTTTCATTTTCTTTTTCAAAGTTGTAAGAAGAGCTTATTTGTGGGGGTCCAAGAGCCCTCCCTTGGAGGAAGAAGGGACTCATAGTCCCCTTGCTTCTCGGTGTTTTATTTCACTAATATCAGCCTTATCATTGGTGACATGGGTCTCATTGTTTCTATTTTCCTTATGTCCCTATGTTTATAAATTTAGTTGTTGTTTTATTTCTTAGTTTATTTCTTAGTTGTTGTTTTATATTTCTTTTTCTAACCCTTTTCCTTGCAGTTGTCCTGCTCAGCAAACCCAACTGAGCTTGCAAGCACCTCTATTTTTCTCACTAAGGTGATGAAAGACGAACAACAACTAGGTCTATAAAAGGCATAAAGCACACGTTTGTTCAACACTTAGTAATTTTTTAGCACAGAGAAAAATACAAATAGCATGCCCTAGATAAAATTTTACAAAGAAGCAAGCAAGTGTGTGAATTTGAGAGAATATGACCCCACCAGAGTTTGGTGCACCAGACCAGTATGTATGAGTTACTCGGTAGGGCCAAAGGCATAAGGAAAGAATGACACAACCCGAGAATGTGGTCGATGTTATATTTTAGTGAGCTATGTCCCATGTAATCCTTTTAAATTTTCTGTCAACAATTACTTCAACCATAACTACTGCAAAAAACCAAGATCAAAAGAAGAAGATCCATGCACAAGTACAGAAGAATTATCCTAGGAAACCCTTCTCAAAAAGGGAAGAAAACCCGTTCAATCCTTTGCTATATTTATCAAGAGAAAGGCCTCCCACACCATCACCAAAACTAGCACACAAGAGGGTGTTGCAATTCTCATAATTTTATACCTCAATGAGGATTCACCTTTATTTATTTAAGACTTGTCACATCAAATGATGTTTCTATTGGAACAATAGGGATGACCTCAATAACTCAAAATATAATTAATAATTACCATATTAATTATCTTTTACATCAATTATTAATTACATTAAGGTGGGGTCGACCTGTGCCCTTTACATTAAAATTAGGGTTATGGACAGGTCTAACTCTTGAACAATATAGCAAGGGATATGATACACCCACTAGTGCTCATCCACTAGGGGAACATCCATAGGGATGTCCATATCTCTGGCTCACTTCATTACATAGAAGAACCAGATCTTTACATGTCCACCTGTGCTCATCCACAGGCACGTCCACTATACAGATCTTCTTTCCCACTGCCTCACACAGGAGAATCATATGGAGTTTCTCATCAACTCTGCTACTCAGAGGAGGCTAATACATCATCTTCATTTATGTTCACATGATGATGCACCCAACACTATTGGATTTCACATGTTCACCTTGTGCTCATCCACAAGCACGTCTAACTCAACAGATCACATTTCCCACTGGATAATCATCTGGAGTTCTTCTCAACTCTCTGAATGGAGGAGGTCATCTCTATGTTCTAGCTCTGTCTCAAGTAGGAACCACATACCCTTCTTAGGGGCTTTCTCTTAGGTTTGTAAGCTAGAGAAAGACTCACATAGCTACAATGATCCACATATCACAATTTTGTAAGCTGGAGAATGTCTCACATAGCTGCAATAATCAATACTCCCTCTTAGCTAGGGAGGCATTCTTCATCATGCCAATTCTCACATGGATGTATTCTGAATTTTGTCTTGGTTGGAGTCATCAATACTCCCTCTCAACTAGGATGGTATTTTTCACCAAGATAGTTTGGTGAAGATGTCTACAATATTCTCATGTGTAGGAAGGTATTGCATGTGTACGATTTTCCTCTGCATCATATCTCTGATATAGAGATATTTCATCTCATCGTGTTTCGATCCATCAGTAAGCATTAGGTTCTTAAGGATATTTATACAGGGCTCTTGGTTATCATCATATGATCCATCTCTTGGTTAAGTAAATCTTTCAGAAGCTTGTGAATCCATATTTCTTTGCACACTCACTATTATATATACTCTGTCTCTGGTGCACTCAAGACCACATAGTTTTGTTTCCTGCTGCATCAGGAAACCATGAAAATCTTCATGGTAGAACATCAACCAAATCTGCTCTTCTGGTTCACTATACTTTCTACTCAATCTGAATTGGCTTATCTTGCAAACTCAAGTTCTCATTGAAGGCATGTCTCGGGACATATCCAATTGTTCCTTGGATACATATTAATGCATGTTTTGTTGTTGTCTAGTGAGTATGTCTCGACTGACTCGTGAAATGAATAAGAATATTCATTGCATGGAATGAATCAATTCTGGTGTTAACCAAATACATCATTGATCCAATCAGTTGTGGAACAGTTTCTTCTGAATCATCATCAATCCATTATGGTAGATTTTGCGTTCTGTCATACTTGAACTTCTTTAATATTTTCACTGTATATTTTCCTTAACTCGGGAAAATCTCATTGGTCCTTTCTCATAATTCTTGTCTAAAGAAGTAGTGCATCATACTCAGATTCTTCATCTCTAATTCAAAAGTCAAGGATTACTTGTATCCAACAACAAGGATTTCGGAATACATCATAAAAAAGAGACTCTCGTCATTAACACTATAATGATATAGGTTTGGATCAACAACACTCTTGTCGAAATCCAAGCTCATGAAGAATTTATCTATCCGATATAGTTTTCAACTCATGGATGGTAGTATGAAGGGAAAAGTGTTGATTTTTCTAGATCAAGTGTCTCATCATAGAAAACTCCCTATGTTTGTGAGAAACCTCTATCTATAGATCTCATTTTGTATTTCTAGACACTTCCATCAACTACATGTTTGATCTCATAGATCCACTTGGAATTTACCATAGAATTCCCTTCTGGTCCCTGAATAATATCTTATGCATCATTTTTTTTTTAATATATACTGGTATTCTTCTGTTATGGAATCTTTCCATACCCTTTCTCTTGTTGATTCTCTAAGACAAGGAGGCTCAACATCAATGAGGTGGATCATGACTAAATGATAGCTCTAAAAATCTCTTTTGCTTTCTTGGGATGTGCCTTGAGAGGCTTGTATGATTTTCTGCCTCTTGCAGAGTGAGTCTAGGTAGGCCTTTTATGCCCTACTTCAATATCTCTAAATATATCAACTGGAGCAACTGGATTAGCTGAAATAATGCATGTCTCCCTTTATATTGTTGAGGGGGAAAAGGTATTTGACTTTTCCTTCTCAAAAATTTTGACTCACTCTTGAGTCAAGTGACTCCTTCTGAAATCTTGAAGGAGTGACATCTTCCTTTGTTGTTAATCTTCATAAAACAAGAAAATGAATGAAAGGAAACAAAACAAGAATATCTCCTAGAGGAGATTTATGAGTACATCTCTAGAATCAAAATAATTTTAAGAATTGTTGTCACAACTACAACACTTACTTGTAATGTGGCATGATAATAATAATAATAAAAAAATCAAACCTGGGGGTTTTATTTCCAGTGTGTTGTTCTTCTGAATGCACTGACACTTCTCTGAGTCCATGATTTGCACCAGGGGTTTCTTCCTCCTGCAAATACCCTTATCACAATAATGAAAATAACATATATATACAGGTGCATACCTAAGGGTGTTGATATGATATCTCCAATGGCACTTGGTTGATTTTTGTCCTCTGGCATATTCATGAAGAAGGTAGTCACGATGTCACCTCTTTTCATTAATCATATTAGGTATTCCTTTGAAGCCTTGTCTTGTAGGAACTTGAAGTTGCTTGATTTATCAAGCTTAAATTCCATCAGAATTTTGTTACTGCACATCGAATCCACTTTTCTTGTATTGCACATAAGGTGATTTTAAAAAAACTAGTTCACATATGATTTGGTAGAAACATAGACAGTATAGAGAGGACTAGAAGGAATTAGTGTGACACCAAAGCCAATATTCATGATGGCACTCTTCTTTCTTTTCAACATTCCAGGAAGCACAGTGTGGATTATTCTAGTAGTATTTTCTACATTCATTGCTATGAGATTCTTGAGAAGTTGGGAATCAACTTTATGAAGGAAAATAACATAGGGGTAGGACACCCCAACATTATTTATCAAAATTCCAATGTCCAAGTCATTAATGGCCTCATCTACGTTTCTCATGTCTTCTACATTGATTCCTAAAATCCACCACAATAATTTTTACTTGGGTTCTGTATGTTATTTGTAATGTATTTAAGATTGGAAGGATTTATTTTAACCAAGGTCAAGTTGATCCTATGGCTAGCTAACTGAATGGAAAATTGCCTCTCAATCCAATTTGTGAGGTCTGTCATTATTGCCCATGATCCATACTTGCTTAGATTCTTCCCAGGTCTAAGAAGGTCACCCATATCCAATTCAGGAATCTTTTTGAAGTGATTAAGATGGTGATTAGGTTAAGGGATCAAAAGAGGAGGAGAATAATTCTCTCTAGGCCTTCTTGGTTCAGGAACACCACCAATGGATTTGAATCTTTTAATTTCAATCCCCCAAGTTTATGCTCTACGCTAAATCTGAGAGTTCCTTTCTAAAAGATCCAACACAGTGAAGAACACTTGTATAAATATGGAATCCTTGATCCCATTTGATATTTAGACACTATGGTCTTCCTATTACAGTTTTGTAGCTGATATGTTGGGCCTCTTCTAGGCAGTGACTACCTTGTCTTAGCAGGCCAAGTTGCCAAGGGACAAGTGGCGGCCTTTCCCTGCTATCTAAGAAGCTTGAACAAGGTTCGGTTTAGGCCTGTGGTTATTTTGAGGAGGGTTACCACAGAGTTAACTATATCTAGCCACCTTAAGTTTATGCCACAAGAACCTGCATGCCATAGGAAGCACTAGGTCCAACCTGCCTCCTTTCTTTTTTTGTTGGGGTATTGTTGTGGTAGTGTTTTAGAGGTCTATGACCACTTTTAAATGGACAATCATCTCTCCTCCTTCATAATTGTAGGCTCTGACCTCCTTCACATAATTTCGGGGTAGCTTGTGGGGTTTATCCTAGGCTCCGACCTTTTCTTTTATGGATGTAAGATTCAGTCTCTCCTTTTCCACATAGATGTTTCCCCTCTGGTCTCTTTTTCATACACCACAGAAGGGAGTTTCATCCATCTTCCTATTTATACCTAAAATAGTTTTTTGGCATACCCTTCCTTCAATTATTTGGTGTGCAATGGTTTTCTTCAAGACTGCTCTGATACCATGTTAGATTTTAGTGAGCTATGGCTCATGTAATCCTTCTAAATTTTCTGTCAACAATTACTTCAACCATAACTACTGCAACAAACCAATATCACAAGAAGAAGATCCATGCACAAGTACATAATAAGTATCCTGGGAAACCATTCTCAACAAGGGAAGAAAACCCAGCCAATCCTTTGCTATATTTATCAAGAGAAAGACCTCCCACACCATCACCAAAACTAGCACACAAGAGGGTGTTTCAATTCTCATAATTTCAAACCTCAACATCTGAAATCATGAGATGACATAATGTTAAGTGTGTTTCCTCAATGGGGATTCACCTTTATTTATATAAGACTTGTCACATCAAATGATGTGCCTATTGGCACAATAGGTCCAACCTCAATAACTCAAAATATAATTAATAATTACCATATTAATTATCTTTTACATCAATTATTAATCACATTAAGGTGGGGCCGACCTGTACCCTTTACATTACAATTAGGGTTATAGGCAGATCTGACTCTTGAACAATATAGAAAGGGATATGATACACCCACTAGTTCTCATCCACTAGGGGTACATCCATAGGGATGTCCATATATATGGGTCACTACATTACACAGAAGAACCATATCTTCACACGTTCACATGTTCTCATCCACAGGCACGTCCACTCTACAGATCTTCTTTCCCACTGCCTCACATAGGAGAATTATATGGAGTTTCTCATCAACTCTGCTACTCAAAAGGGTCTAATACATCATCTTCATTTATGTTCACATGATTATGCACCCAACACTTTGGGATTTCACATGTTCACTTTGTGCTCAGCCACAGGCATGTCTAACTCAACAAGTTACCTTTCCCACTGGATAATCATCTGGAGTTCTTCTCAACTCCCTTAATGGTGGAGGTCATCTCTACGTTCTATCTCTATCTCAAGTAGGAACCATGTACCCTTCTTAGRGCCTTTCTCTCAGGTTTGTAAGTTGRAKAAAGACTCACATAACTGCAATGATCCACATCTCACGAGTTTGTAAGCTAGAGAATGTCTCACATAGCTACAATGATCAACAGCCRAGTTGTAATATGTCACCACCTTGGACACAAAATCAATCAACCCAACACGGGYTGAAGAGTAAACATCAACAATGCAGCAAGGTGAAACAGGATAGATTTTCAAGGCCTGGGATGGTATTCTAAACCCTAAACTTGAGATGCCTACGAAGCATAACAAAAAAATGGGACCGTGACAGACCCACAAAGGMAAGGAAGTGTTGGTCGAGGTTATCACTGRTCGGTTTGAGTCCAAAAGGAAAGAAGAGGACGTAGACATAGTAGAGGCAGGTCCCTCTATTGTGGGATAGAAAAGAAAGGAAAAGGATGCCATGGATATTACACTCCCATATCTCCCAGTTGCAGTGATCATTATGGATGATATGCTTGGAAAGGTATCCAAACTCAGATACTCYGACCACAATGTGTGCAATGCGAMCAAATTCCCAAATTTGGCCAAAGATTCTTATTTATCAAACACAGGGGAAATTGGATCCCTGGGTAAACCCATAATGGATCTCACACACTGGATAACAAGGTTGTACAAATCTGGAATCATGAACCTATTGGACCTACCGCACTTTGGGCATGGTAAAAACGTCAAGATCTGCATCAAACAACGAGTCTTCTGTGTACACGGAAACATCCTATGGATGGATAGGGTGGTACAGATAGATGTGGAACTAATATCCAAGATCACACAACTACATACAAGTTGCATGCAACTAGAGGAATACTTGGATAACAAGGCGCGCAAGAAGGAAATCAAAGAGTTGGTCAAAGCGTAGTTTGGCACTAGTTAGGGTAATAGGGGAATTGTGTTAAAGGATATCAATGAAAATGCGACGAGGTTCCCCAGAAATATAATGGCTTGTAAGATACTAAGGAAATGTCAGAAATAAGAAGCATCGACAAGAGTCATTGCAGTAGTCACGCGGTATGCAGATGAAGTAATGTTCCACTGGGCACCATACCTGTTGAACCAATTTTTGGTAGACTCTTGAGATGCACAGAATAATGGAATTGAGTTCCATTACTCCTAGATGATCATTCTTACAGCGTTGGAAAGATGGAAGGAGCCAAAATTCTCAGTTTTCCTGAATAGGAAGTGGAAATGTTATGCATCCATATATGAGTCCCTTTGGCAGGCCAAGGATAACAAAACTCAACAAGAAAACATCATTGTTTTTTCAATGTTGTTGGATGAGTTACAACAATGCACAAATAATGTGTGGCGCATACCTATGGAGGTAATCCAAGAGAAAGAAGGGGTATCCAGGTTCAAGGCATCCAAGCACCACATGTGGATCTAGGATGCAAGGGATCCAAAGAAGATGTGGCTAGAAATGTAGTACTGTGTCACCAATGAAGAAGTGGACTGGATAGCCAAAGACTGGCCTATGCAATGGTAGTTGCTAGTCACAAAACCAACAACAAGGCCATTCATGGCACAATCCTCCAGGATTAGGGACAATTATGAAGTAGGTTCCTCAATGAGAACAAACAACCCACGACAATACTAGAAAGGATGAAATGTAGAATTAACCAACCGGAAGCAATGCATTACTGAAACGACCAAGGAGAATGATCTATATTTAAGAGCAGAATGAACTGATTAAAAGACTAAATACAGTAAACATAGAAATATGAAGAACAACACAGATATCCAGTGAACAATATCTTCTATTGAATAAATGAAATAGGATGAAACTTTAAAACTACAGAACTGAAACACTTGCTCAGATGGTGGTAGCTATCTATGAGAAGAGATGTGGCTGCTACATGCATATGTCTGAGAAGAATTACTACAATGAGTCTCCGGAGAAATTTTTAACATTGCTCATTAATTCCAAAACCTTATACATCCAAAACCCTATCCCTAAGAGATGAAACACCAAAAGTTATGTGGGCCCCTATGGGTAAGTTGGTACCTCAACTTCTTGAGGTCGTAAATTTTGCATACGACCTTCGTTTTAGGCACATGATATCATGTTGGAAATTTGTTTTCGAGAAATACCCATTACGTGTTAAACATGATTTTGTTCACTTTGGTGATGTATTAACAGTGATGTATTCAGGCTCCCAACAAGGACTTTTTGCATGAGAAAAGTGGCTCCTTTCTTCTTTCAAAAAACATATTTTTAAGATGAGTTCGTAGGCTGCCTATGGTCTAGGGTGCGAGAATCCTTCATTCTCACAGGCCACCCACACTTAGGGTGTGAACTTCTCACAGTCTTCTCCATACACAGGGTGTGAACCTGTTTTTAAGCTTGGAAAGGAGAAGAGGTCTCGAGGGTTCTAGAAGGGAATCTTCTAGAAAATGAGTTGGCATTCACATGGTTGTCATTCTACTGACTTCTCAGATTTGATGGGATCATCCCCATCCATGTAACCATCTCTCCTTCTCTTATATATTGAAAGGTTTCTCATGGAAAAGGTTAAGCAAGATTGAACGAAGAATTGGTGAAAGAATTGTGTGAAGAACCTTGCTTGGACAGGAGCTTGAAGACTCTATTTGGTCTATCAAGAGGAATTGGATCTTCTTCATACAAGTACAGAGAAAGTGTGTGTGTTGGAACCAAGGGTCACTGAAAGGAAGCTTGTGACATCAAGGCGATCAAGTTGTATCTTATACTTTTAATTAATATGATACAGTGACATGTCCCTTTCCCATAAAGTCACTCTTACTTTATTGTGTAATTCCGTGATCATATGCATAAGTTGACATTGAATATACTTTGCTATATTCACTTTGGTTGGTTTGTGTTGTCTTGTATTTGACTTCACAAGAGCACTGGAGCAAAGAAGGAACAACAGAGACCTAAGGAAGCGATATAAAGGTATGTCACTTATTCCTTTCTATTAGTAGATTCAATGATTACAACCTAGGGAAAGAATCATGTCTTGTCCTATTTTGTTCTAGATCTAGGTGGATCTAGGGAGATCTGTTAGTGTCTGCACCTACTGATTTGTCCGATAACAAAATTGGCGACTCCACTGGGGATGCAACCCATTTTTGGTGGTTTTTGGTGGTTTTTCCTTGGCCATTTTCTCTTAACTTACTATTTTTCATTTCCATCAATATCTGAGTCTTGAGGAGACCCTGATAGACTCTATGGGTCCAGAAGTTCCTTAATTTTTTTTTTCTTTTTTCCAAATGTTGCTTAGTTTCAGGCCTTCTCACACTGCACCCTTCTGTATCCTGCGAGAACCACTAGAGTTCGCACCCTGCTATTTAGTCCAGTGTGAACTTCTCACACTCTGCTTGTGTCCAACCTACGAGAATCCTTGATTCTCACACTGTACACCACTGCTAGCCTGCAAACCTATTTGCAATTTTTTTGGATTAAGGTTTTTTGTATCCTCAGATGCCCAGATTTGTATGTGTGTCTGAAAAGAACTTCTCTGGCCAGTGATTGATTGTTTCTTGACTTCGAATTTCATGAATGATTAGTCTTCGTAAATCGAAATCTCTTCTTGTTAATTTTTTCTCAACTATTACCTCTTGACCTTTTCTTAACAAGGATATAATCTCTGGTTTTGAAATCTGAGTGCTTGTTTGGTTGGGAGCCAGTGATCGGTTTAAAAGTTGGGATTAATTGTCTTTTTCAATTGCTCATTACATGGAAAATTGTTGCCCACATGCATTTGAAGAGACTAGTCTTGTCTATTTGTTATTTTTGTCTTCATTGAAAGATTGGTTTGGGTTTTTTGTTTTATATTTCTTTTTCATCAGGTGCTAGTTTTTCTTAGTTCCACCACTGTTGTTTGGTTTCTAGTGAAAATTAAAAAACATTTTTTCTTTTTAAGCAACTTTTTATTCGAAAATATTGGCATTCAATTGTTGAAATAGAACGAATAGAGGATTAGCTTTGTTCATGATTGATTGATGTTGCATTTCAAAGAAGATCATATATCGTAGCTCAAGTTGTTCTAGAAAACTCCTCTTTCCCTCATGTAAATAGGGTTCATCGAACACAAAATTTGTATCATTCATTCCTATCTATACATTGTTGGGTCAGAGTCTTACACAACATTGGTTTCATTTCTATCACCTTTGAGTAACAACAGCCTTTAATAATATTGCGCAATTTTTAAAATTTAACTAGTAACTCTTTTCTAGGAATCTTTTACACCAACATTAGCTAGGCTAGAGATTTGGAATAGGCAGTGAGATACACTCTCCAAAGCACAAAACACCCAATAGCATCTTGTGGTAAGGAGTGTCAAATTCCATTTGCATCATTTTGTCCTGGGAAGCCCTTCTCACACAAGGGTCAAACCCGAGGTTGCATTGAGATTGACAGAGTTACTCACCCTTCTTTGTCGATATCAGTGTAGAGATTGCATGTATTACAGGGGTCACTTGAAGGTATACCCACAATGATGAGTGGAAGCCTCTCAAGCTGATTTCAGGCTAGATACCCTGCCCTTGTGTGTGGATCGGATTGTTGATTGTTCCCCCAGGCTTTATTGTTGTTGGTGGTAACCTTAGTAGCCTATATTCTTAGGGTCTTACACAAGGTGACTGTGAAGGGGCAAGTCTTCACGGTACCTAGAATCGACGTTGGCCAAACTCACTCGGGCTCCTTGGAGGGTATACCCATGATTATGTGTGGGAGCTTGCACCAAGGTGTAAGTCCGTTAAGCAGGTGGTCAATGTAACTTTTCCACCCTAGCCCAGCCCCTTCTTGTCTCATCGTTGAGACGTTGGATTTCATCACCAACTAGTGACTTCGGAATTAGAAGGTCTTGTTTGCTTGGTTTTGCTTCCTAGACTTTTACTAGCGCATGTTGTTTGTTTACCCAAGTTGACCATAGAATTTCCTTCGTAATTTTTTAACTCGATCACGATTGACCCTCCACGCCATTCACGTAGAAAGCAAGGCTTACCCCCAGAAAATCTGGAAGGTTCTCAAGCCTTGCCTACCAACTCACCATAGGGATCTCCTTAACAAAGTGAAGTCCAAGACGTTGCCACTCCACAAGTGGAAAGAACTGACTCTCTAGAATGGTTCTGAATTACCAATTCTTGAGAGGACTTTTGACTTCATCCTGACTTCGAGAGACTCATTGTGCAAGTGAATTCTTTTGGAGACTTAGTTGCTCAGTCTTCTAGATCATTGACTGGACCTTTCCTAGGCCCTGAGGGTCAAGATCCTTTTTGGACTACTAGCATTTTTAGATGGGATCACTTTGGCTTAAGAGCACGTGTTGATATCACTGTCTCACCTGAGCTACCCGAAACATCTGATCCAGACGCAGTACCTTTTACTATTGCTTATTATTTTCCCGATACAGAAGCTCCGCGAGCTGACCACATCTTGACTCTCCCTTTACAAATGGTCCATTACATAGATACTATGAGTCCTCACACTGGGATTACCACGGCTAGTCAAGCCCCCATTGGCACACCACTTTCGCCTAGAGTCACCAAGACACTTCCACCCGGATACCATGTGTTGAATGCCCCTATTCTCGCTCCTACACAAATCTCATCCGTGACTCCTGGAAATTCCACTCCTTCTAGGCACCATCCTCACAGTTTCATTCTGACACTTCCTTCACCCCCTTTCAGAGGACCTCTTCCATCCTCTATCGAAGGCACTGATCCTAGTGGCACCATTCCTTCGTTCACACCAAATTACCAGATTCCTGTTGGTGGACAATTTCACCAAGGAGGCCTAACTCAACCCCCCCTTGCAGGACAAATCCCAATTGGGACACAACCCCTGATTGGAGGGAAACCCCCACTGACCCCACCCTATGGAAAAAACATACCTCCATCCTTGGCCTAGTATTGGAATCATCTTATACAACATAACCCTCACCCGACTTGGGGGCAACAACCTAAGGCTAGCTTCATCATACCCCCTAGTACGGGACAAACCTATCCAAGTATGTCTAATCCTATTTGGGGCTCGAATGATCAACCCCATGCCCCCGTTCAAGGGTACAACCCTATGAGTTACTTTCCTCCACACCAATAACCGAATCTTCCTGGATCCTCACATTATATGCAGACTGCTTATGGTCCCACTAGTTTGCCGACGGGACTCCCTCCCCAAAGTCACCAATACCCACATGTGAATAGACAGTTACCTTTCTTAGCCACCCTGGACCTCCTGAATCTGTCGAGGATTTTAAATGATCTAATCCATCACTCTCCCCAATGGCCTGCCATACTGGCCAAACTACCACCTGACATCCCTAAATTCGATGGCAAACCGGGAGAGGACTTGAACAATCATGTAATGAATTTTCACCTTTGGTGCTCATCCAACTCCTTGATGGATGACTCTATTCGTTTATGCCTTTTTCAGCGAACCCTCATGGGTTCCACCGTGAAGTGGTATATAGAATTACCATAAGGTTTCTTCACTGACTTCAACAGCCTCACTATGGCTTTCCTCACCCACTACCAGTTACCAATCCTCTATGAAATAGGGACCGATATTTTGAGTTCTTTCAAACAAACCAAAGCCACTCATATCTCTGATCACATTCATGAGTGGCGACGAAGATGACGTCTCATCAAACTCGAACTTCCTGATCAGTTTTTGGTAGAGTGGTTCATGAAATCATTCGTGGACGACATCGGTCGTGACATCGCCATGGGTGGAGTTATCAAGAAAGAACAAGCCATTAGTCGTTCTCAATACCTTGACCTTGTTTACTCACAAATGGGTACTCTTTATGACTTACTCCCTGAGGCACCTCTTCCTTCTACTTCTACCACTTCAACTACTCTTGCTGCTTCTCATGCAACCGACAGTGTGATTGGCACTTTCCATGCCCAACTGCATTCTGTCCAAACCTCTAGCAACAACCCCAAACCCATTTCTTCTAATGTTCAAAATGCTATGTCTCCTACCCCTCCCACCGGAAAAACTTCTGAGGTAAATGTTGTTCAATCTACCCCCGCTGGTAAAAATAAATCCAAAAAGGGAAAGGGGTCAATAATGAAAACCCACTATCAAAAGCGAGGAAACCTGCCATTGAGGCATGCAAGTTCCAAGGTACCAGATAATTTCTAAGTCTTGTTTTCAGATAATGAGTTGAAACAACTTTTCCACCCTAGCCCAACCCCTTCTTGTCTCATCGTTGCGACATTGGATTTCATCACCAACTAGTGACTTCGAAATTAGAAGATCTTGTTTGCTTGGTTTTCCTTCCTAGATTTTTACTAGCACATGTTGTTTGTTTACCCAAGTTGACCATATAATTTCCTTCATAAGTTTTTATCTCGATCACAATTGACCCTCCACGCCGTTCACGTAGAATGCAAGGCTTACCCCCAGAAAATCTGGAAGGTTCTCAATCCTTGCCTACCAACTCACCGAAGGGATCTCTTCAACAGAGTAAAGTCCAAGACGTTGCCACTCCACAAGTGGAAAGAACTAACTCTCTAGAATGGTTTCGAATTACCAATTCTCGAGAGGACTTTTGACTTCATCCCAACTCCGATAGAGGCATTGTGCAAGTTAATTCTTCCGGAGACTTAGTTGTTTAGTCTTCTGGATCACTGACTGGACCTTTCCTAGGACCTGAGGATCAAGATCCTTTTTGGACTATGCATTTTTAGACGGGATCTCTTTGGCTCAAGAGTAGGCGTTCATATCAATGTCTCACCTGAGCTACCTGAAACATATGATCCAGATGCAGTACCTTTTACTATTGCTTATTATTTTCCTAGTACAAAAGCTCCGCGAGCTGACCACATCTTGACTCTCCCTTTACAAATGGTCCATTACATAGATACTACGAGTCCTCACACCGGGATTACCACGGCTATCCAAGCTCCCATTGGCACACCATTTTCACCCAGAGTCACCTCGACACATCCACCTGGATACCATGCATTGAATGCCTCTATTCCCGCTCCTACGCAAATCTCATCCGGGTCTCCTGGCAGTTCCACTCCTTCTAGGCACCATCCTCTCAGTTTCATTTGGACACTTCCTCCGCCCCCTTTTAGAGGACCTCTTCCATCCTCTATCGAAGGCATTAATCCTAGTGGCACCATTTCGTCGTTCACACCAAATTACCAAATTCCTATTGGTGGACAATTTCACCAAGGAGGCCTAACTCAACCCCCCTTGCAAGACAAATCCCAATTAGGACACAACCCCCAATCGGAGGGAAACCCCCACTGACCCCACTCTATGGAAAAAACATACCTCCATCCTTGGCCCAGTATTAGAATCATCTTATACAACATAAACCTCACCTGACTGGGGGGCAACAACCTCAGGCTAGCTCTGTCATACCCCCTAGTATGGGCCAACCCTATCCAGGTACATCTAGTCCTATTTGGGGCTTGAATGCTCAACCCCACACCCTCGTTCAAGGGTACAACCCTATGAGTTACTTTCCTCCACAGTAACAATCAAATCTTCCCAGATCCTTGCATTATATGTAGACTGCTTATGGTCCCACTGGTTTGCCAACAGGACTCCCTCCCCAAAGTCACCAGTACCCGCATGTGAATAGACAGTTACCTTTCTTATCCACCCTGGACCTATCGGATTTGTCGAGGATTTTAAATGATCTGATCTGTCACTCTCCCCAATGGACTGCCATACCAGCTAAACTACCATCTGACATCCCTAAATTCGATGGTAAATCGGGAGAGGACCCAAACAATCATGTAATGAATTTTCACCTATGGTGCTCATCCAACTCCTTGATGGATGACTCTATTCGTTTACGCCTTTTTCAACGAACCCTCACGGGTTCCGCCGCGAAGTGGTATATAGAATTACCATGAGGTTTCTTCGTTGACTTCAACACCCTCGGTATGGCTTTCCTCACCCACTACCAGTTACCGATCCGCTATGAAACAAGGACCGAGATTTTGAGTTCTTTCAAACAAACCAAAGCCACTCATATCTCCGATCACATTCATGAGTGGCGACGGAGACGACGTCTCATCAAA
>JASDQU010737638.1:167333-178911 GCA_032191745.1 Picea mariana
CCTCATGCCCGGAATCCTGAAGAATTTCAAGAGCCCACAGTCTCGGAGGGCAGCAACGGTACCTGAGTCATTCCCGACAATGGCATCCTCCTCCTCATGTTCTCTTTCTCTCCACTCCAACAACGTGATGGTCAAATGCCTGCACAAGAACCATAAGAGAAGTGTCAGCAACTTATTTCAAACATTGGCATAATTTTGCTGAGCAAAAATCAAATTGAAATTTCATTTTGCGGCCACCACAGGTGCCCCTTTTGCACAGTGCGAGATTCTCACAGGTGCCCTTAAGGCCACCTGCAAGAATCCTAGATTCTCGAAGGTCCCGCATGGCTAGCCTGTGAGAATGCTCGGGCGCAAGTTATGGCCCTAAAATGGATCTAAAACCCTGAAAATTGTCAATGAAAACTAAAAATAAACCATGGAAAAGGTAGAAGATCAAGAGCTTACCTCATTGGCAGAGACGGTTCGCCAAATGGTCKCTTGTGCCTCCCACGATCGAGCAATGAAATTTGGGGGAAAATGAGGTGTATTGGGCAAAGTTCATGGAAAAGTCACAATGAAAATGGTAAAATCCCTTTTTACCCATATTTATTCACTTTTTACCATTTTTGTTGATTTTATATTGTTTTTTCTATAAAACCTAATACCTAATAGCCCTGTGAGTGTGACTTTTTGTAGGTATAGAAACTTTGAAGTCCACTTGGAGGAGTACAAATGTTTTTTCTTTTTGTCGCATGTACGATTGCCTTTTATGGTTTTTAGAAAAACCTCGAGCTCAGTCTTTTTTCATTCTCACGCTCGAAAATACATGAGAATGTAACCGAGTATACTGTTCTCATCTTTTCGTACTCGTCATGGTAACATGAAAATGACGAACGCAAAGGAGTATCCTTTAAGCTCTTTTCACGCTCCACAAAAATGAAAGTATGGCCGAGCGACATTGTTCTATTCACACTCGTAAAAGTATCTGAATAAAATGTTCACTGGGTGATAGTTTATCACCTTTTTGGTCCTTTCGAACTATTTTACGAAAAAAGGAACTGAGAGAGTTCTCTTTAAGTGTTTTTCAGACTCTCAAAACATGAAAAACCCCTGAGTTTTCTATCTTTGGACTTGTTAAACAAACATCGAAAGACCCGTAATGGAACCAAGCCACTCCTTCCTAGGGTTTGTTAAACATACTCCAAAGGATGAGCTTACATCAACAAGCATATGTTATCCTCCTCAAGCTTGTGTAAAAATAAAGAGGTACTCGCAAGAAATGGTGGGGGAAATTTTGGGAAAGGGATGTGTTTTTGTATTCATATTAATGGAAGTAAGTGTCTCTCTTGAACATGACACCCCCTATTCATTATTTGAAGCCAATTTGGGAAATCCATTTGTCTCTCATTCGACTTGCTACAAGTTCATATCCTGGGTCATCTCTGAGTCAGTGCTGCCAAGTCCTTGGTCGTGTCATTCATATGTTCAAGAGAAGTTCATCCAAGTCCTCTATTGAGTCGACCATCTGCAATTATCCATTCTTACCATGTCGGCCTTCCCTGTGTCCGTCTCAATCTATATTCATACTCTGTTTCACCTTCAAAATATTTTAATTATTTCATGTCATTGATGGGGGATACATCAAGGCCCTCCTGTGACGAGTCTTATTCCGTCGAATCCAACTCATTATTTGGAAACAAGACTTAGAAATTATCTGGTACCTTGGAACTTGCATGCTTCAATGGCAGGTTTCCTTACTTTCGATAGTGGGTTTTCATTATTGACCCTTGATCAGGAGGTTCCATCGAATGTTCGACCTCAACCCATTTATTCACATTTGTCGGATTGTACTAGTGTACCTTGGGAGTCATTGACATTAATGGTGATTTCCCTCGCACTTATTAATGGTTTCATCAATGACCGATAATCAAGTGGTTTCTACCATATTCAACTTCAACACATGTTATCGCATGGCTAGATTTGTACTTTCAGGTGACAGGATTGAAGACCCTGGGTCTCATCTTTTTTATCCAGCCTGCGATGGAGTATGTATGATTTACATCGACACATAGATCCACTTTGTATGTCTTGTGGCTATATCATCTTAGTTTAAGTCTTTTCATATAGATATAAAGTGTATTCCTGGTGGCTATGCAGTATTTTGACAGCATGGATCCATGATGTATGATTGGTGGCCATAACCTACATTCATGATGTCATCCGTCTGTGATCTGAGTATGGGAATGCCTACCTCAGAACTGGTATTATATTCTACATATGCTTGGTTGTTTGTAGGTTTCCGATTAGGTGCACTCCTGGTTTCTGAAAAACACACATAGTTTACAAAGTATTTCGGTTGTCACAAATTCTAGCCTCTTACTTTGGGGGGAATTCTGTTACACATGATTTTGGTCACTTTGGTGATGTCTTAACAGTGATGTATTCAGGCTCCCAACAAGGACTTTTTGCTTGAGAAAAGTGGCTCCTGTCTTCTTCCAAAAAACATATTTTTAAGATGATTTCATAGGCTGCCTATGGTTTAGGGTGCGAGAATCCTTCATTCTCATAGGCCACCCACACTTAGGGTGTGAACTTCTCGCAGTCTGCTCCATACATAGGGTGTGAACCTATTTTTAAGCTTGGAAAGGAGAAGAGGTCTCGAGGGTTCTAGAAGGGAATCTTCTAGAAAATGAGTTGGCATTCACATGGTTGTCATAATACTAACTTTTCAGATTTGATGGGATCATCCTCATCCATGTAACCATCTCTCCTTCTATTATATATTGAAAGGTTTCTCATGGAAAAGGTTAAACAATATTGAACGAAGAATTGGTGAAATAATTGACCTTGCTTGGACAGGAGCTTGAAGACTCTATTTGGTCTATCAAGAGGAATTGTATCTTCTTCATACAAGTATAGAGAAAGTGTGTTTGTTGGAACCAAGGGTCACTCAAAGGAATCTTGCGACATCAAGGCGATCAGGTTGTATCTTCTACTTTCAATTAATATGATACAGCGACATGTCCCTTTCCCATAAAGTCACTCTTACTTTATTGCGTAATTCCTTGATCATATGCATAAGTTGACATTGAATATACTTTGCTATCTTCACTTTGGTTGGTTTGTGTTGTCTTGGATTTGACTTCATGAGAGCACCGGAGTGAAGCAGGAACAATAGAGACCTAAGGAAGAAATATAAAGGTATGTCACTTATTCCTTCCTATTAGTAGATTCAATGATTACAATCTAGGGAAAGAGTCATGTCCTGTCCTCTTTTCTTCTAGATCCAGGTGGATCTAGGGAGATCTATTAGTGTCCGCACCTACCGATTTGTCTCGAAGTCGAGAAACTTCTCAAAGATGGATTTATTTACCCAGTGGCTCTCACTGACTGGGTTTCCAATATTGTCCCGATCGACAAGAAATAAGGCACAATCCACGTGTGCATTGATTATAGGGATATTAACAAATCATGTCCTAAAGACAACTTTCCTACCCCCTTCGTCGACCTGATCGTCGATGATTTTGCTGACAGTGAAATCTTCTCTCTGATGGATGGTTTCTCTGGATATAATCAAATCAATATCATTTTCGCGGACCAACACAAAACCACTTTTATTTGTCCTTGGGGCACTTTGCCTATCGAAAACTTCATTTCGGTCTAAAAAAATTTGGCGCAACTTTTCAGCACGCTATGTCTTATGCCTTATCAAGCACATCATGCAGCCATATCTAGATGACTTACCCGCTCATTCCATGCACTGTGTAGATCATCCAATACACCTCCGAGCCATTTTCCTTCGATGTCGGTTTTACCATATACGCTTGAATCCTCACAAATGCATCTTCTGCGTAGAATCTAGCTGACTTCTAGGCTTTATTGTTTCACATCAAGGGATTTGGGTAGATCCTTTGAAGGTCAAGATGATTCTCAATCTCCCTCCTCCTTCCTCACTTCACCAGTTACAAAGTTTGCAAGGGAAGGCAAACTTTCTTCATCGTTTCATCCCGAACTATGCCGAGCTAACTCTTGGATTTACGTGACTACTCAAGAAAGGGTCTGAGTTTGTGTGGGATACCACTGCCAACAAAGCTTTTGAAGATTTGAAACTATCTCTGACACGTACCCCACTTCTCTTCCCACCTGATTATAATCACTATTATTTCCTCTACCTTGCAACCTCGGACTACACCATCGCTATGGTTCTCGTCCAGGAGGATGAATCTCATGATGAACATGTTATCTATTACTTGAGTCAAAGTCTTACGCCTACCGAAACCAAGTATTTACATGTTGAAAAACTGGCCTTGGAAGCCGTCCAAGAAGTTCAACGTTTCCAACACTATATCCTCTCTCGCAAGACTATGGTAATTTCTAACTGCAACCCTATGCAGCACATTCTCACATGTCAACTGCTAGGGGGAAAATAATCCAAATGGATCATGATACTCTAGGAGTTCGATTTAGAATTCGAACATGCTAAGTCAAATAAATCCTTAGTGTATTCCAAGTTGATATGCGACTTTCCCTACTCTGAGATGGAAAATGTAGCAACCGATTCATTACCTGATGAATCCCTTTTCCTGATTAGTTCCAATGATCTTTGGTATAGATATATCATCATATATCTCCAAACACATATTTTCCAGCCCCATTTGTCTAGTACTGACCGCCATCGAATACGCTACCAAGTCCATCAGTATATTATCCTCGGTGATACTCTTTATCATCGTGGGATTGACTCTGTTTTTCGACACTCCCTCATGTTTGACGAAGCCGAGAAATCCCTAAATGACTACCATTCTGTAGCCTATGGTGTTCATATGTCTGGGTATGCTACTACCCAGAAGATCTTGAGAGTAGGTTATTTTTGGCCTTCCTTATTTAACGATTGTATAATTGTCATCCAAAAATACCACGCTTGCCAAACCTACAACCATAAAATATGGTCACATCCTTCTCCTCTTCACCCTGTGGTCTTCGTTGGTCCTTTTGCGAAATGGGGTATCGATTTCATGACATGTCACCCTCACTCAGTTGGGGGGAATCGATACATTATTGTAGCCGTAGACTATTTTACGAAATGGGCCGAGGTGATGTCGACATTTGACAACACCCGAAATACCACAACATTATTCATATTCAATCACATCATAGCTCATTTTGGTGTTCCTCAGGCTATCATCACTAATCATGGTAGCCACTTTAGAAACTTCATGATGTCCGAAATCACTGAAAAATTGGGTCTTCACCATGAAAACTCAACATCCTACTACCCACAAGCCAACGGCCAAGTCGAAGCAATTAACAAAATCCTCATTACCATGCTTTGACGAATGATAGGGATTCACAAAATGAGTTTGCACACAATGTTGTTTTCAGCATTGTAGGCTTACCGGACATCTATTAAGTCTACTACCAGGTTTACACCATTCTGGTTAGTCTATGGTCTAGAATCCATCCTACCGATTAAATGTGAGATACCCTCCCTAAAACTAGCCTTCAAACTCCTCCAAAACACTTCTATCGAAGAAGAACGTCTGTTGTATATCATGCGATTAGACAAAACTCATCGCGATTCCACCCTAGTCATAAAATCCCAGAAGAAACACATCAAAGCCCAATACAACAAACATGTCAAGCTTGGCATTTTCTCTGAAGGTGATCTGGTTCTCCTTTACTAAAAAGATCGGGATATGCTAGGAGAAGGAAAATTCGAAGCTATGTGGCGAGGTCCTTATATTGTTCGATGAGTTTTGGAGAAAGGAGCTTACGAGTTAGTGGACTATGACGGTATCCCTTTGAGTGAACCCAGAAATGGGTTGTACTTAAAGAAGTACTATGCCTAAGATCACCTGTGCATGAGTACATGTATTTTATTGTATCATACTTCTTGTGTATTATTGTAGTATGTTTTTTTCATTATATGGTCTCTGCCCTCGACCGCTTATGTTACGTTGTGTTGTATGACTCTATTGATGCTATGTCACTCGGTATTTGCCACTTGGTTGTACGACTCGATTCACAGCTAGTAGTACTACAACTAAGTGATGTCTATGCTATACGAAGTCCTACTTTATTATGAGTATATTTACGGATTCACCTCTTGGAACGTTATTTTGATTATATTGAGTATCATCGCATTCCTAGATGTCTAAATACATTAATTGATGCATTAGATAACTATGTATTAGACAGACATTTGGGCCATTTATAAACCAATCACATCACATGTATCACACAACACAAGATAAGCCTGTAGAAGCCATATATATGTATATAATGATCGAACGTTTTTACAAAAATTTTCTGTCCAAAGACTAAAATCTCAAAATGTGAAGCTCATAGCTTCTATAAAATAGCGTCATGGGTGACGCTCATGATAATGCATAACTACCCGGGCCACCCTACGAAGAAGTCCACTAATAGAATCTGACACGCCCACAGTGTGGTGTTGATAATGCCTAGGAATCTCCCCAATAGCCATATCTAGGATGTCAGCAGTCAACCCCTCCAAGTTCTGCTCCACTACCTCATAGTCTTTGGCATCCCATGGCACCACTGGAGCCGCCTCTCCTCGTTGCTGAATAGGGGACTACTTTTTATGGTTTTTAGAAAAACCTCGAGCTTAGTCTTCGTTCGTTCTCGCACTCGAAAATACATGAGAATGTAACCGAGTATACTTTTCTTGTCTTTTCGTACTCGTCATGGTAACACGAAAACAATGAATGAAAAAGAGTATCCTTTAAGCTCTTTTCACACTCCATAAAAATGAAAATATGGTAGAGCGACCTTGTTCTGTTCACACTCGTAAAGGTATCTGAAGAAAATGTTCGATGGGTGATAGTTTATCATTTTTTCGATCCTGTCAAACTATTTTACAAAAAAGGAATTGAGAGAGTTCTCTTTAAGTGTTTTTTAGACTCTCAAAACATGAAAAACCCCTGAGTTTTCTATCTTTGGACTCGTTAAACAAACATCGAAAGACCGGTAATGGGACCAAGCCACTCCTTCCTAGGGTTCGTTAAACATACTCCAAGGGACTCCTCTGAAGGATGAGCTTACATCAACAAGCATATGTTATCCTCCTCAAGCTTGTGTAAAAATAAAGAGGTACTCGCAAGAAATGGTGGGGGAAATTTTGGGAAAGGGATATGTTTTTGTATTCATATTAATGGAAGTAAGTGTCACTCTTGAACATGACACCCCCTATTCATTATTTGAAGCCAGTTTGGGAAATCCATTTGTCTCACATTCAACTTGCTACAAGGTCATATCCTGGGTCGTCTCTGAGTTAGTGTTGTCAATTCCTTGGTCATGTCATTCATATGTTCAAGAGAAGTTCATCCAAGTCCTCTATTGAGTTGGCCATCTACAGTTGTCCATTCTTACCATGTTGGCCTTCCCTGTGTCTGTTTCAATCTATATTCATACTTTGTTTCACCTTCAAAATTTGTTACTTATTTCATGTCATTGATGGGGGATACATCAAGGCCCTCCTGTGACGAGTCTTGTTCCATTGACTCCAACTCATTATCCGGAAACAAGACTTAGAAATTATCTGGTACCTTGGAAATTGCATGCCTCAATGGCAGGTTTCCTCTCTTTCGATAGTGGTTTTTCATTATTGACCCCTGATCGGGAGGTTCCGTTGAATGTTCAACCTTAGCCCATTTATTCACATTTGTTGGATTGTACTAGTGTAACTTGGGAGTCATGGACATTAATGGTGATTTCCCTCGTACTTGTTAACAGTTTCATCAATGACCGGTAATCATGTGGTTTCTACCATGTTCGACTTCAGCACATGTAATCACATGGCTATATTCTTACTTTTAGGTGACGAGATTGAAGACCCTAGGTCTCATATTTTTTATCCAAGTTGTGATGGAGTATGTATGATTTACATCGACACATAGATCCACTTTGTATGTCATGTGGTTATGTCATCTTAATTTAAGTCTTCTCATATAGATCCACAGTGTATTCCTGGTGGCTATGCAGTATTTTGATGGCATGGATCCACAGTGTATGATTGGTGGCCATTACCTACATTCATGATTTCATCCGTTTGTGATCTGAGTATGGGAATGCCTACCTTAGAACTGGTATTATATTCTGCAGATGCTTGGTTGTTTGCAGGTTTCCGATTAGGTGCACTCCTGGTTTCTAACACACACACGCAATTTACAAAGTATTTCGGTTGTCACAGATTCTGGCCTCATACTTTGGGGGGCATTTTGTTACACATGATTTTGGTCACTTTGGTGATGTCTTAACAATGATGTATTCAGGCTCCCAACAAGGACTTTTTTCTTGAGAAAAGTGGCTCCTGTCTTCTTCCAAAAAACATATTTTTAAGATGAGTTTGCAGGCTGCCTATGGTTTAGGGTGTGAGAATCCTTGATTCTCATAGGCCACCCACACTTAGGGTGTGAACTTCTCACAGTCTTCTCCATACAGAGGGTGTGAACCTGTTTTTAAGCTTGGAAAGGAGAAGAGGTCTCGAGGGTTCTAGAAGGAAATCTTCTAGAAAATGAGTTGGCATTCGCATGGTTGTCCTTCTACTGACTTCTCAGATTTGATGGGATCATCCTCATCCATGTAACCATATCTCCTTCTCTTATATATTGAAATTTTTATCATCGAAAATGTTAAGCAAGATTGAACGAAGAATTGGTGAAAGAATTGTGTGAAGAACCTTGCTTGGATAGGAGCTTGAAGACTCTATTTGGTCTATCAAGAGGAATTATATCTTCTTCATACAAGTACAGAGAAAGTGTGTGTGTTGGAACCAAGGGTCACTAAAAGGAAGCTTGCAACATCAAGGTGATCAAGTTGTATCTTCTACTTTCAATTAATATGATACAGCGACATGTCCCTTTCCCATAAAGTCACTCTTACTTTATTGTGTAATTCCTTGATCATATGCATAAGTTGACATTGAATATACTTTGCTATCTTCACTTTGGTTGGTTTGTGTTGTCTTGGATTTGACTTCATGAGAGCACCAGAGCGAAGCGGGAACAACAGAGACCTAAGGAAGTGATATAAAGGTATGTCACTTATTCCTTCCTATTAGTAGATTCAATGATTACAACCTAGGGAAAGAGTCATGTCCTGTCATGTTTTGTTCTAGATCTAGGTGGATCTAGGGAGATCTGTTAGTGTCTGCACCTACCGATTTGTCCGATAATAGTACGCCATCAAAATATGACTCTATCTACAATTTGACTATGGTGAGCCAAAAAAACATTGTTTAGGGCCCCAAAATGGCCCTGGAAGTACAGAAAAATGTGTTGACATGAAAACATACAAATAAGCTAGTTGGATTAGGTGGGAGGCCACCAGTATCCACATGGAAGATGTGTCGAGCATCAGACAGCCCCAGAAGTTTATAACCCACAGTTACAAAGAAGTACAGAAGAATGTGTTGAACTAAAAACTATCAAGAGGAGACAATTGGAATAGGTGGGTGGCCACCAATATCCACCTGGATCAGTCCTCCCCCCTTAGGAAGAAATTTTCTCCATTGCATTCAATTCCCCCATCAGGTGAGGAAAATTTTGCTAAATTTGGCCTCGGGTGAGCCACTTTCCTTAGTGGAGGAGTTTCCCTTCCTTGACAACCCGATAAATATGGATCCTCTGGTGGCGAGTGCCCTTAACCTGTGTGCGCAATATATAATCAGTGGATGCATGTTCCACRTAGTCAGGGTTGACCTCTGTTGGTTTTAGTCATTCTGCGATCTATGAGGTGTCCAATAATGGTGGAAAATATGGTCGAAGCAAGTCCACATTGAACACTGGGTGCAAKCCAAGGAAGGGTAGACTGTTGAGCTCAAAAGCATTGCTACCCACAGCCTTGGTGATAGTTTAAGGCCCATAGAAAATTGGACCAAGATTCTGATGGGGCCTTSTAAGATGCTCTTTCTRCAAATATAACCAGACCTTGTCTCCAACCTAAAACTTGTGCAGTACTCGGTGTTGATCATGGTGCTTCTTGGGCTTTCTGCAAAATCTCATGGACATGTTGGCGGATGTGTTGAATCTACTCAATGAATMTGGTGGCTTTGTCAGTATCAGAATGAACATGGGAAGAGTCTATCTGTGTGGTTGCAAGAGGTAGTGCAACATCAATGGGACCCAAGGGTTGGAATTKTTGGTGCAATTTTGATCAGACCAAGATCCTTCTCAAGTTACAAACAAAAGGGTACCAAGTAGTCTAGAGTGCTAGAATTTTCATCTCCTTCGAAGAGAAGAAGTCTCACTCGAAGCGCTACTGAAACAAATGGATAGGGAAGGGAAGGGAAAATAATTAGGAGGATTCATGGAACCTTCATGAAGATTCATCCTAATCTTTTGCAATACATCTAACTATAGAATAGATATAAACTCACGCATGAAAGAATTGGAACTAGTTATGTTATGAACAAGCATTTAAACACAAAGACATCATGTGGAACTCATGAACCATAAAGAAGCACTGTAATGCATAATTAAAACACAGAAAGGAACAACATATTTTGAAAATTTAGATCCTTCTTTATATTATCTTCAGTTCTTTCTTCATTTACAAACTCAGAGATATGCAGTAGTGCTTTGTTACAGACTCCTGGCTGTGGACTCAGGTCACAGAGTTGTAACTCTCAAAATGGTGTACAGATTGCATTACAGACTCAGAACCTGAATTTACCCAACTGACAACAACCTTTTACAATCTTATTCAACCCTATATATAAGCTATTTTATGTCTTTTGTCTCGACTTGCATGCTTTCTTGTTCTGTTGCAACCGCTTTTTCTTTGTTGTCGTTGCATTTTTCTTTTCGCAACTGATTTTTGTTGCTTCTCCTTGCTTTGTTGTCTAGGTTCTTTTGAAGCTTGTGCAACCCATACTAGGCCAAAACTTGTGCAATTACTTATCCCAAAAAATGAAGGGCCCAACAGGCTCTGACGACAAACCTTGACTCTCCCTCGAGTCAAGTACTCGTCTCTTTCGTAGCTTCCAGGAGAAATTATTGTTTTCCCTTGTCCTCCCTTTCCTCTTTATTTTTATCTTTTGTTTGTGCTTCCTCTTCTTTTTCCTCTTCAAATGAAGGGCCCAAATCTGGGACCAACTCCAATGCCTTCTTCCTCACTCCTTGAAATATTTCAACAGTATCCTACCACTTCCTGGCAAGGAGTGATGCCTCTGCTACAAACTGTTTGGTCGCCTCTATAATACATCCCTTTAGCTTGGATGCAACCAATGAGTTCCACTCATAATTTGTTTTTGCATAAAATTGATGCATCTACATGTACACTATCTGAATGACAAGCTGGAAGTCGTGAAACTCCTTCTTTGTTATGGATTGTGCCTCAAAGAGGGCATTCAGTTCATTGTCTGACTATTGGATATAATCTAACTTTTGTTGTTCCTCCAGTAGATCCATAATGGCCACAACTTCTTCATTCAACACCTAGATTTTGGTGTGCACATCCTCCAAAGTTTGGTTTCATCTAGTGATGATTCCCATCCAATCACTGACTTCCCTGAATATCCTTGTGCACTCAATTGTGCGCTTATGTAGTGTTTCTCGGGCATTGTTTCCTTCTAGAA
>JASDQU010737638.1:185991-200298 GCA_032191745.1 Picea mariana
AGGGGGTTGGAGCCTCCTTCCAGTTGCAGCTGGAAAACAAAGGAAGTTGGTGCTTCCAATGAATGTAATTCTTCAAGACATATAAGAAAAAGCATTCTGTGGTTTTCTCCCGACTTGGGTTTCCACGTAAAACACTGGTCTGCTGTGCATGTGTATGATTGTTCATTTGTTCATTGCTTATTTATTACTGCTCATTATTGGATAATAATTCTACATTGATATAACATTTGAAGAAAAAGGATTAAAATTACGTTATTACTGATTCACCCCCCCTCTCAGTAATCCAACAGATACATAATCGATGCGATGAAGTATTTGACCAGATGGGAAGAAGAAAGAGTAGTTAAGGACTGTAGTGCAACTACAACTACGCACTTCATATTTGATGATATCATAACCAGGTTTGGATGCCCAAAAATACTTATGAGCGATCAAGGCACACATTTTATTAACAATACTATTGAATCCTTGACTCAAGAATTTGAAGTTCACCATCAGAAGAGAACACCCTATCATCCACAATAAAATGGGATAGTTGAAGCATTCAATAAGATCTTAGAGATAGCGTTGACAAGGATATGCAGTGTGAATAGGGATGACTGGGATTTGAGAGTACCAGCAGTATTATGGGCCTATAGAATCACTTGCAAGAAACTAACCATGCATACCCCCTTTAAATTGGTCTATGGTCTAGAAGCAATTGTACCCATGGAATATTTGGCTCCTATTCTGACAATTGCAGCCTTTACAGATATGGATGACACTAACGTTGTGCAAGACATGATTGCATAGTTGGTCGAACTGGAAGAAGACAGATTTATTGTAGGATTTCACCAGCAAGTTCAGAAAGAAAGAGAAAAGGCCTACCATGACATACACATCAAGAAAAAATCTTTCAAGCAAGGAGATATGGTATTGGTATATGATATTAAGTTCATGAGGCATCCATGGAAGTTCAGGATGCATTGGCTTGGGCCATATGAGGTTGCCTATATTACAGAAGGAGGAGCTATGCAATTGAAGACTTTGATTGGAGAATGGAAGGAAGGTTTGGTGAATGGAAGCTGGTTGAAATTGTATTATGACAACTAGCTACCTCGCAACTCTTAGTAAAAGCATAAGGAAAAGGGTCTAGGTACCAGATGTAGTTGAAACTGGGTACCAGACACAGAAAATACAATCTGCACATAGAAGGGAAGGACAGAGCAGAAAGCAAAGGCTTCCCTACGCAGTTTGAAGTCGAAATGAAATAGAAATTTCAGACCTGAAGTGCCTCAGGATGAGTCACAGGTGAGTGTTAGGGGCTTGTTGTCCCTTGGTTATGGAATAAAGTGAATATTAAGGGAGAAAAGGAAAAGTGTGAACTGCACGGAAGACACAGTGACTAATACTGGGTCAAAGTGAGAAAAAGAGCAAAAAAGACGGAGTGAAGTAAGAGAAAGAAATCCGTTGGACTAGGAGATTGAGGATGATAGATCATAAAGGAAGAGGGATCGTGGACAACTCAACAAGAGAAACAAGATGTTAATAGATTCTTTGGAGCATCGCACATGAAGGAAGGAAAGACAGGTTGGCGAAGCCTTGAAAACGACGATCAAGTTGACCTAGGGTTTTAGACACCTAGGGTTTTGGTATCTAGGATTTTGACACTTAGGTTTCAACCTAAGGGTGTCCGAAAGCTATTGTAATGTATAAATAAAGGTCTAAAGGACCTGGGTTGGGTTGGTGCTAAGTTGGTTGAGAGTTAATTGTTATTGTATGATTGAGTGAGTACTACTATGTGAGAGAGAAGTGTTGAGTGCGAGATCCTTCTGGTATTGTAGGATCTTGAGCTGGGTGAAAAGATCAACCCTGCAGCTGGGTGTGCAGGGAGGGGAGTGAAAGAGAGAGAAAAAGAGAAGATCTACTAGCTAAGAGCGTAGATAAGAACTGTATGCTTCCATCTTAATATATCTTAAAGCACAATTCTATGGACATATCCCTAGGGACAGGGTGAACCACGTATAACTTTTGTTATGTATGATTGATGTTGTGTTCTCTGTCATTTGATATGCTGCCATTGTGATATTGTATTAGATCTGAAATATAAATTGTGCAGTAGGTTTAAGGAAGATAAAGAATAACTAGGTGACTATGTGTTGTTGTTGTGAATCCACTTTGCATTTCCTTTGGTTGTAGACACCTATGTCCTACAACCCCCTATAGCTACTTTGGGTGAGACTAAATCTGCTTCGCAGGTGTTGCTAAAAGAGACAGTAGTTATGGCTTGTTGGTTCACTGTTAGAGCTGAACCCTGGGTCTTACCCTGTTCCAGTAGTGCTCGAGTCTGCAGCATAATTCCACTAGCCGTTGAATTCTCCTCCTCTGTTGATGGGCCTAGGGCAAGCCTCAACCTTAGCACCGAGGGAAAGAGTGTCAAAACCTTTTTTATGGACAGGAAGAGTTGTAGCAACTATGCACACTGATAAGGTTTCTATAGAACCAGCTCCATCTATTCCTATGCAGATGTCACACTCTTCCTAGAAGTTGACTTGGGTTCCTTATGAACCTCTAGTATCTCCTCCCCTTTACTTGCGTCGGCTCCCTATGTTGTGCTTCTCTAACGACCCTCAACCTTGGTCGTTGAGGGGATGTGCTGGGTACTTTGAGCTTGCAACTCCTCCACCATTTGGGTGTCTTTTTTCGGCACAAAAGACACAATCTACTGGTCTTGGGTGTCTAAGTTTGGACCAGTCAGCTGTAGGATTTGCTCTGGTACTTTTGGGCTTGGACCAAAAACTTCTGGTCTCGGATCAAGAAACTCCTGGGTTTTTTCTGGGAGTTCTCACTCTGTTTTCTCTGGGGGATCAAGCTGCATCGGCTTTGGACCAGTGGTTTGAGGTGGGCTCATGTTTTCTGGGGGTGGCGACTGGGGTTGTGGTGGTGATGGAGGGTTTTCGGTGATGATGGTGGATGGAGCATTGTCAAGCTCAGGGTCATCTTGGATATGTATGACAAGGGTTGCTCTGACTGCTAAGTGAGTATGGGGGATGGAAACTAAAATGGGTTGGGGATTTAATACTTTAGTTAGAGATACCCCAGTTCTGAGCTTCTTTTCCACTAGTTCTATGTTGAACATAGCACTCGGGATCTCATTGACATCCTTTCCTTTCAACACAACTTTATCTATAAGCGGCGGGAAGATCAACAACGTTCTTTTCTTATGCTCCAATGGTTACATATTGTCTTCCTCCTCAGATTTTGACTGTGCCTAAGCTTCCTTATTTTGGGCCTCTGGTCCTACGCTTGATCCTACCCTTACTTCTTTTCCTTTCTTCTTCAGTAGTTCTGCAGGAAAGATATAATGCATCCCTAACTTGCGCAAGTTGTGTTTAACTCCTGGCCACGAAATTAGCTCTTTATCAAAATCCTCCTTGTCCAGGTAGAATGGCATAATTCTCGAGTGGAATTATTCACTGTTAGCATACCTTATCCATACAAATGTATGATGTCGGTTCATGTTGAAATAAATGTTCCTTGTATTGTAGTTGAGAAGCTCCTGTGGAATGCGCAACCTCTGTGTTGCGTCAACCAGTGTGTTGTACCATTTGGAGAACATCGAGTTGTTGAAGGTTGTGTTCTCTAAGACAACCCTAGAGTGCCATGGATCAAACATATTTTCCATGTGTCGCTTGTCTTCTAGCGCCAATGGTCTTCCAGTGGGTGGCGTCCACTTGAACATTGTGAACTCCATCAACAGGTAGTCATATGTGAAGGTGCCTCCCTTTGTTACACATTATTTCATAATCCCTATGACCATTAATGATGTAAACCTATCTGTAGTCTTCATAGGGGTCAGTGGCTTGATTTTCTGAAGAAAGAAGGGAGAAGAATTTTTCCTAAGAAAATAAGTTGCATTTCCCTTTGTAAAAACCCTATTAAAGATGATTTTCGCATGCTGCACTATGGCTAGGGTGCGAGAATGCCTGATTCTCGTAGGCTGCACCATAGCTGGGTTGCGAGAGGTTCACAGGTTGCTCTATAAGTAGGGTGCAATAATGCTCATGCGTGGGAAAAATGAGCATCTTCTCGATGCTTATAGAAGGAGAAACTTCCATGGTGAGGTGGCATTCGAATGGTTTGGATCTTACTCACTTTCATAATTTAGTGGGATCATCCTAACCTCCTCACCTTATCCTCTTCAACTTACAAAAGGAGAGGATCTCTCATGGAGAAGGTTAGCTTTGGAGTTTGGAGATTTTATTTTTGGATCTTGGATTGGATTGAGCTTTGGAGATTGTTAGCTTGGCTAGATGAGCCATTTTGTCAAGATAGATTGTGAATATTATCAGATCTATGCTCTCAGAATTCTTGGATTGGAAGTGTGTGGGGAATGAAGGAAAGTTGAAAGGGACCTTATGACATCAAGGCCATGGTTGTAATCTCTCTTTCACATTTAATATGATACAGTAATACGATTCTTTCCTATAAATCTTGTTGTGTTTTATTGTATGATTCCTTGATCACATACATAGGTTTATATTGAGTTTATGTTATTACTATCACTTTGGTTGGTTGCATTCTTTTGCAAGTTCATCATTGTATGAGCATTGGAATGGAGCTAGGATGGCGATGGAAAGAGGAAGCGGTGTTTAAATGGTATGTCACCTATCCCTCTTTAGTTAGTAAATTCAATATCTAAAACTTAAGGAAAGTGTCATGTTCTGGTGTGTTTTTTTCTAGATCTAGGTGGATCTATGGAGATCAGTTAGTGTCTGCACCTACCGATTTATCCAATAACACCCTTCTCCTAGGCTTCCACACAAGCCACAAGCAGCTCCTCCAACATGCAACTACACCAGTTGAATATGGCACCATTGGCACAGAATTTGCCCACTGACAATGTATCTAGTGGGCATTCTCCCTATAGGTTCCCTTTTGATGCAGATCATGGCAATGGAACCATTTTTTTGGCACAAGTTTGATCAGACCAGGGTCATTCTCAGGTTACCAACAAAAGGGTACTGATTAGTCTAGAGCGTTGGCATTTTCATCTCCTCTAAAGAGAATAATTATGAACCGAAGCGTTGTTGAGACAAATGGATAGGGAAGGGCAGGGAAAATACTTAGGAGGATTCACAGAACCTTCAAGATTCATCCTGATCTTGCACAAGACATATAACTATAGAAAAAATCTGAACTCATGTGTGCAAGAATTGGAACTACTTATGTTGCAAACAATAATTTAAACACAGAGACATCATGTGGAACTCATGAACCATAAATAATTACTGTAATGAATAAGTAAAACATAGAAAGACACAACATATTTTGAAAATTTAGATCCTTCTTCATATTATCTTCGGGTCTTTCTTCATTTTCAAACTCAGAGATATGCAATAGTTCTCTGTTACAGACTCATGGCTCTGGACTCAGGTCACAAATCTCTAAATCTCAAAATGGTGTACAGATTACATTACAGACTCAGAACCTGACTTGACCCAACTGAAAACAACCTTTTATAGTCATATTCAACCCTATATATAAGCTAGGTTGTGTCTTCTATCTCGGCTTGCACGCTTTCTTGTTCTGTTGAAATCGCTTTTGCTTTGCTAGTGTTGCGCTGTCCTTTTTGAAACTAATTTATGTTGCTTCTCCTTTCTCTGCTATCCAGCTTCTTCTGAAGCTTGCACAACTCATACTAGGCCAAAACTTGTGCAATTCCTTATCCCAAAAAATGAAGGGCCCAACAGGAATCCTAGCCCCACCTGAAATGGGCTATGGCTAGTGGAGCTATGGAGATCTCTATTGTAACTATGTTGAACATAGGGGAGACTCTCGTCCCATGTACGTGGATTATTAGAGTTGTACATGCACAAGATGTGCATTATCGTCGGATTGAGGACCTTTGTTTGGTCATCTATTTGGGGGTGGAAAGAAATGGATTTAGTGAGCTTGGTGTCCAAAAGTGACCAGAGACTTGACCAAAATGTGATGAGGAACCTGTTGTCCCGGTTGAAGATGATGGTCTGTGGTATCCCAAAATAGACCCACACTCATTCAAAGAATATCTTGCTAGTATATGTCGCTATGATGTTCTTCTTGCATGTTATGAAGATGACCATCTTCGAAAACCGATCAAAGACCACAAATACACAATCATTGCCTTGCTTGGTCGACAGAAGGCCATAAATGTAATCCATCGAGATGGATTCCCAAGGCTTCTCAGGGGTAGGAATATGGGTGTATAATACTTTATTATTGATGGTTTTCTTAGCAATGGAACATGCAGTGTGGAATATAATATACTTGATGATGTCCTTTCGAAGATTTTGCCAATAAAAATGTTTTTGTAGAATGGAAACAATTTTGTCCATGCCAAAATGTCCCACATCCGACTGTAGTGGGCTTCCCAAATCATCTTTTCATGCTCGCTTGCAGAAATGTAGAGATGGCCCAGATGGCATAATAGTCCATCCTGAATGTGAAAATCAGTGACATTCTCACCTGTACCCAAGAGTTGATAGGTGGTGGTGAAGCTCGTATCTTACTGATAAAGTTGGGGCTACTCAGATGCCTCATGTCCATAGGAATGGAGGAAAATGGTGAGTGCAGCCACAGAGGTCGACTAAGGCAGTCAACAACCTGATTTGTGCTCCCTATATTATACTTGATGTTGAGATGGAAATTTTGCAGGTAGGTGGACCACTTCTGATGGTGGTCGTTCTGCAACTTCCCTTGTGTATGTATGAACTACAGAGGCTTGTGATCAATGTGGATGATTGTCTCCTTTCCCAAAATGTAATGTTTCCATTGATGACAAGCTTGTACAATGGAATAAATTTCCTTGTCATAGGTGGGGTATTTTCGGACTGTATCTGAAAGTGTCTCACTATGGTATGCCACCAGATGATCATGTTGAGTGAGAACTATGCCTACAACATATTCATATGCACCAGTCTCAATCTTGAATGGTTTTTGCATATAGGGAAAGGAGAGTATTGGATTTGAGCATAAGTGATGCTTTAAATAATCAAATACTCATTGTTGTTCCTTCCCCCACATGAACTTTCCCTTCCATCTCCCTTGGTCACTTGGATGAGGGCCCATGCAATATGAGAGAATCCCAACACGAACTGTCGGTAGAAGTTGTACAGTACCAAGAAGTTATGAATCTCAGTTAGTGTGGTCAGGGATGGCCAATCACAAATGACTTGGATATTAGCTAGATCAACATGTACCCCATGCTCATCAACAATGTATCCCAATTATTGCACCTTGTTCATGCAAAAGGAGAATTTTTCCAAGTTGGTATATAGCTTGTGCTTCCGCAGAGTGCTCAAAATGTGTTGAATATGCCGCATGTGCTCCTCCCAAGTTCTGTTGAAGATTAGGATGTCATCCAAATATACCAACACAAAAGAATTGGTGAAGTGTCTCAATACATCATCCATCAACCTCATGAAAGTGGCTGGTAGATTTGTTAATCCAAAGGGAATGACCAACCATTCGAAGAGACCTTCTTTAGATTTGAAATTTGTCTTCCATACATCAGGTTGTTTGATGGGAACCTGGTGGTAGCCAGAATTTAGGTCAATATTTTTGAATAACTTTTCCCCCTTGAGTTATTCAATAAGGTCGTCAATCTTAGGAATTGAATACCAGTTCTCGACTGTAATTTTGTTTAATCCTCTATAATCACTGCAGAGTCACCAAGTACCTTCCTTCTTCTGCACTAGTGCATTCGGGCTTTTGAAAGGGGAGGAGTTGGGTCTGATGTGCCCCTTTTGAATAAGATCTTGCATCTAACACTTTATTTCTTCATTTTACATGAGCGAGCAATGATAGGCTGGTCCATTAGGAAGAAGGGCACCAAGGGTTAGATTAATTGGATTCTTGACTTGACAGTGTGTCGGTACCCTAGTGGGTGAGGAGAAGATGTCTATGTACTCTTYCACAATCTCATCCACTTGCTTCTGCTACAAAGAGAGGCTCTGTGTAGARGTAACGGATGTGGCGACGACCTTCTTCTTTCTATGAACACAAATCACAAAGAATATGAACTTCCCAGTCTGTGAAATAACCTTACTGCATTTCTTAGCAGAGATTAAGGAAATAGTGGTAGGSAACGCTACCTCTAGTATCCTATACTATTGTCTACCCAAATTAATAATAACACTACGGGGTATAGACTCATACATAGCATGATGCTTCCACAAATATGGTTTTCCTAAAAGAACATCAAAAACATCAAGGGGAGAAATATCACACAATACCTCATCTTTGAAAGGCTTGATGTTGTAGGGTAGACGACATTGTTAGCTGAAACAAAGATCTCTTCCTTGGCAAAGCCAACTGATGGTGCAGGGTTTTGGGTGTGTTGTCTTTGATAGGTCCAGCTACTTGATGACCTCAACTGAGATCAAGTTCTTCTGACTGCTGCTATCAACAATGAAATGAAGTGGATCCCCCTTTACCCACATTTGTGAGTGAAAGAGGCATTCCCCTTCCTCTGGTTCTTCTGGGTCAGTTGGCTGGAATTTGGTGGTAGCGACAGTGGAACTATGTTCAACATCAATAATATGATTCCCTCCTTCTAGATTTGATTCGGAGTCAAAATCGACATCTGAATCAGAAGCCTTCAACTCGTCCACGATTGACTACTTGGAGTGACATTATTCAGTGTTGTGCCAAGGTATTTTATGGTATTCACACCATTTCCCATGTCCTTCTTCGTCTTGTCATTTCACTTATTGTGTTGTATCTTGGACTAGTTGTCCTGAGAGTGGACATATTTTCTCTATCCCTTGCTTTGTGGGTTGGGGCCTCATTTTCCCTGCTTCGGCTGTGAGGAGTTTGAATATCCAAACTCTCGCCTCTTTTTCTTAAATTTATTCTAGATCTTAACAACATATCTATAAGCCGTACCCAATGAGGTGATGTCTAGAAACTCTATTTCTGTTTGAATGTATCTACGCAAAACACCAGGGTATTTGAGCACCAAATTTTGCTCAAAGTATTTGATACCCAATTTGGTGCACAGGGTATGGAAAATTTTGGTGAAATATGGTACTGTTGGGTCCCTTTACTGAAGTAGGGTGGTCCATCTGGTGTACTGGTCCTCGTAGCTTCCAATAGGATAGTATTGTTCTTTAATGGCATCCCAAAAGGAATCCCATGTATTGGCAAACACAAATATTGAAGATTCCTCTATGGCCCTTTGCTCAGAGTAAGTATCCCACAAGTCCTTAATAGGGTGGACGACCTTGAGGAGTGAAAAAGTAATCTTTTCCCTATCGAAAAAATTTTGGACAAAAAAATATCCTTCGAGAATATTAAACCATTTATCTATAGCATCTGCATATGTCAGTCCTTCAAATAATGGAATTTCAAAATTTACCTGGACCTTGATGGGGGTTGTATGGCCTCTTGTTTAAGATGCTTCTCCTGTGGGCAGTTGCCGAAGGATCTACGCAAAGTTTTCCATCATTTCATTCCTTTGTCATGCAAGGGATTCCTTAAGAAACACTTTAAAAGGATCTCCTGCTCCATCATATTTATTTTCATCCCCCATGGGTTGTTGTTGGGATCAGCATGATCAATCTTCCAATGACTCAATTGGTTTGACTCCCAACTTCTCCTACCCAGATCTTGTCGGGGACATGCACAAAGAAAAATAAATGAAGAGCATACCTTTCTGATACCATTGATCTGGATTTAGGTGCGGAATGAACTAATTAACATACTAAATACAATAAATACATATATATGAAGAAAAACACAGATATCCAATGAACAATATCTTCTATTGAATAAATTAAATAGGATAAAACTTTAAAACTACAGAACTGAAACACTTGCTCTAATGGTGGTAGTTATCTCTGAGAAGCGATGTGGCTACTATGCACATCCATCTAAGTAGAATGATTACAATGAATCTCCAGAGGCCTTTTTAACATTACTCATGAATTCCAAAATCCTAGACATCCAAAAACCTAACCCTAGGAGATGAAACACCAAAAGTTATGTAGTCCCCTATAGGTAAGTTGGTACCTCAACTTCCCGAGGTTGTAAATTTTGCATACGACCTCCGTTTTAGGCGTGTGATATCCCATTGGAAAGGTATTTTTGAGAAATATGCATTACTTCATCAAACGCTTACTCTGTCTATAGTTTGAATGTGGTGAGCCAAAAAAATATTGTTTAGGGCCCCAAAACGACCCTGGAACTACAAAAAGATGTGTTGACATGAAAACATACAAAATAAGCCAGTTGGATTAGGTGGGAGGCCACCAGTATCCACCAAGAAGATATGTAGGGCTTCATACATCCCCATAAGTGTATAACCCACAATAAAAAATAAGTACAGAAGAACATGTTGAACTAAAAATTGTCAAGAGGAGCCAATTGGAATACGTGGGTGGCCACCAATATCTACCTGGATCAAAGAACAAAAACAACAACAAGGACAAGAAACCATCCCTAGACCGGAAAGGGGGATGCTTCACATGCTAAATAAGAGAGGGTATATGGTACAACAAGTGGGGCCAACCCTCACAAACAATGAGGAAGCTAACACAGGAAAAAGAAGCGTGGAAGAAAAGAAATTATGTCACAAAAGATCTAGTCATCACCTTGACAAAGGATGATGAATATTTGGTCCCAGATAAGGTCCAAGATAGGGGGGAAGAAGTGGCCTGCATTGTAGAGGTGCAACGTAATGAAATCATGACCAAGCTCATATAAGTCCATTAAAATCTCCAAAAATTATGGAGTCAAGCAAGACCATAAGCCACAATGCAGCAACAGGAAAAGACACAGTGACCCCTTGTGCAGAAAGAAGGAGAGGAGAAAATGTAGTTTGTAGTCCAAGGCAAGGCAAATTTTACAGTCACGTGCCAAATGATCAGATTGGATCAAGAGACTACGCATAATTCCATGGGGTACATGGAACAATTGGAAGTTTTCATGGCACAAATACCCAGATTCTAGGTTAGCGTAATGCAAGAAGTGAAATTTTGGGCCCATGCAAATGAAACCAACTTGGAGGCAGGTAGAGGAGTCATTGAAATGCTACAAATCACATGTGACCAACTTGATTCGAAGAAATAGGAGGAGGAAGAACGTGTATATAAATTGGGATATCGATTGTTGAGTCTCAGTTTTGACATATATAATTCCCTATATTACCTTGTATCTAATCCTTTTTACCTATGCTATAATCCTATACTTGGCTATTTCCTCCCAAACACATACCCAATGACCTTGTTCATGTGCATAAAGGGTAAATTATGATTAAGGCATGATTTGTTTTTTTTTTTCTTGAGTTAATTTGATTAAATGTTTTATTTTTGCATGATCCTAATTGTTTGACTCTTAGGAAGTTTTGATCCGGTACTATCACACTCTGCGCTATTCTGGTACTACCCATGCACCTAATCCAGTACTCAGGATTATGACTGTGTGTATTCAGGTACTAAATAACTACCTACAGGATTTTGGTACCAGCATTTCGGTACTCGATTTTCACCTCGATTTCCAGGCCGACGATGATGGATCTCAAAATTTGTGGACATGGGTTTTGTCCAAAGACGTGTTTTCATTCGGACAAGTGAGCCAAAATCTCCATATTTCACATGTGTGGACCTCCAAATCAAGGGGAACGATCCATCCTCAATCTTTGCCAATTTTCCAGAAATTCTAAGATCATGCCCAGATTTGTGCAAACTGTATTTTCTTGATTAGCTAATGGTTGAACTCGACCTCCATTGATGGAAAATGGTTTTGATTTGGATTGGGTTGTCTAGATCCAAAATTGTAATGTAAAAATTATACAAATTGAGTGATGGTTAAGCCAAAAGGGAGAGGAATTGTTATTTTGCAAATTGGATTTCTGAACATATTATCTCTGTAAAAATACTTGTTGAAGAATCAATATGAAGTTAAATTCATCAATTCCATGTGTTTTTTTAAAGTTTATTGTTCTGTAATTTTCTTTGAGCTTCCTTGTTGGCATGACAAGGGCCCACCGATCCAACCAAGGTAAGCTCATTTGTAATTATTCTGTGAATGTAATTCTATTTGTGTGAGTGTTTTACAATAGTGTGTTGTTAATTATTTTTAATCCATTTCAAAGAGTTCAGCATTGAGTTATTTGTTTCTGAATTGGTGTGAACAATTAGATACTATATTGAATAGATATTTTCCTTTTCTAATATTGCAAGTTGCCATTTAATCGTTTGAAGTATGGGATTGTTAAGAAAATGACATTTTGAGTTTATATTTGTAGTATTTTCAGTATGTGAAGGAACCAGAAGACTTTATATCTCATCTTCATGCTCCATAATGAAGTCTCTCAGTTATGCTGACTGTTCCTTGTATTGGTTTGTTTGAATTGCATGAAGCTAGAATTGATTTTAATTTCAAGAGTGATTGGAGTTGATTGCTATTTACTGTTTTGATCACTACATGAGACAAGCTTCTCAAATTCATCTCTTTAATTCATGAGCCTGGAATGAATAGACTTGTTTCTCTAGGATATAATCTTTTTGATTGGTTGTTTGTGTGAAGAAGTTTCATTATCAGTTTTCCTCTTCTAAGTTCAAGGGTGTTTGAAGTCTTTACAAATCTTAGAAATAGAGTTTTTATGTTATTAATTATTTCCTATATGCAACAGACTTAGGTAGGTTACCTGTTCTCGGCACATATAGTGTAACAACTCTTTGATTACAAATCCTGGATTGACATTTAAATGAGTGTAAGATATATATTGAACATATTTGTACACCAACATTTTGGCATCATTGCCAGGGATTTGTAAACGGTAATAGGTAGCATTTGAATTTAATGATTTTGGATTGGTTTTATGGATGAGCTAAGGGTGGAGAGAAKATGGTAAGACATGCAGGAAGAGCCCACGCATCCACTTTGGTGGGGTTGCTCCAAATTTAGTTTGTCCTCTCTTCTTTTGATGCAAGTGTGTTTTTCCTTCTTTTATGCAAAATTTTGTTTTCATGATGGGATAACTTGTGCGAACCGATAACCTGGTGACAGCAGGGTCCCAGTAATGCAAGGAGTTCAAGTTTGGTGTGTTTTATTTTTGCAAATAGTTTTAATTTCTTATTTTTAATATTCAAATCTTTGATGATCAATTATTTTTGGGGTGATGTAAGAACCCCCAAGTACTAATTTGTGTTGTGAGACAGGGATCATCAACCAGCTAGAGTAATTCAAGGATGATCAAGAGCTTGAAGAATGTTCCTCCAAGAACTTTCTCGCATTCTAGCAGCAGCTAGAATATCTGCCTCTTAGGAAGAGCATATCTTGACAGTAGCCAAGAATTTAGTTGTCTCTCCACAAGAAGATTTAGAAGTCCCTTCGGATTCCTATTGTCAATTTGTTGAGGAGACTCAAGAATCATGGATAGAATGCAATGGAGAGCAACCATTAGAACCTGATATTGAGGATTTATTATCATGCCTCTCAACAGATCATGTATGTACCTTAGAGACCAATCATCTTGAAGAAAATGCTCTGTGTGGAATGGAAAAGGAGGACATGTTGTGTGACCTAAACAAAGAAGGAAAACAAGAATATCTTGATCCTATTGAAAGATGGTTCCAATTAGTTGTCAGGTCACACTACTCTGTTAATTTTCATTATTGTTTGATCTCATCATTAAAGTAGTTGGTCCTTCATACTCTAGTATGCATTAAAATTCATCTTTTAAACCCGAGTATGGATATATTTTTAACCCTGTTACACACAGGGATTCACTAGAAATTTTCCTATACTTGAAAAAAGGCTTTCTCTTTTCTCAAGTAGGGTAGGAAAATGAATAAATAGTTGCATATAATGTAGCAGTTCTGTTATGTTTTCTGATGTAATGTCCCCACTTTGGGACATCATCACAGGGCAGAGATTTATGATGACCAGAGTAGCCAGATGGATGCTAGAGCGAGTACAGGGGTATTTGAGATGCATTGTGGGGTCCAGCTTGCATTGATGATCATATTCCATCATTATGAGCCATTCCTCATAGGTTGGATTTGGTTTCGTTGCATTCCGACGATTTCCATGATTTTGACTATTTTGAGTTATAAGTCAATGGAATTCACTGAAGAGGTCATTTTGGGCACATTACTTGGAGGAAACTCTCAGTGTAATAGCTCATTGGAATCAGGAGGAGAAGCACTACAGGATGGGATGGCTAGAAGTGACTTTCAGTGGCCAGGGAAGCCACAAGGAGAGATAAGGAGATTTTTAGAGGTAAAAAGGTTAATTAATTAATTAAAGTGATTTAATTAATTAATTAAATATTATAAAATG
>JASDQU010737639.1:35248-75821 GCA_032191745.1 Picea mariana
CATTTATTTTTCTCACTTAATCTAGTGTTTTCTTACTTCCATGCCACTCATTTTTCCCTCCAAAGTGTCCAGACGCGAGGGGAAGTGTTACCTTTTCATTGTCAAAGATTAACAAAACCCATTGAAGGTTTAAAGGACCTTCCCATGGAGAATATTGAATCCCACATGTTACAAGCTTCTTCTCAAGTGATACATTTCATATTATTTTATCGTTTTATTGGATAATAAAGAACTTGTTTTCTTTCCCTTCAAAATTGATGTTTAAATGTTGTTTAAATAATTAAAAAGCACTATTTTGATGCTCTAGTAGTTTCTATACATGCTAAGGGATAGATAGGTTGTTTACGTTGTTGTTCATTTATCCCGTTTCTATGCCTCTAGTTCTAACAATAAACTAGGATAGTTTTTTATTACTCACATACACAAAAACCCCATATGCAAAATATCAACTCCAATGGGGAGATTGATCCATTAAATATTACTTGTGATTGTTGCTAGGGCTATTTTATAACCTTTTCCAGTTTGCAAGACCACCTTGGTTGCCATCTTAACCCCAACACCAGCCAAATGGTCCTTGTTCTTAAAAAAAAGGAATTTCCTTGGAACTGACACTTTTGTTCCCCTCGAACCTACACTATAGTACATGTTTACTTTGGAAATCCATGTGATTAAGTTGCATGGAGAACACATTATTGTTCTACACAATCATGCCTCTGTCTTATTTTCTACCCACGTGATTCTTGAAATGGCACAGCTCCCAAAATTATGACCTATGAGACCCCCTTTTAAATTCAGCGTTTCTTTCAAATCTAACCTTTTTGTGAAGTTTTGTGGGTAGTGTAAGTTTTTCCATAAATTATTTATTGTCTTAAGTATGTTGCTTATTAAGTACATTGTTTAGTAAGTACAAGAACTTTGTAGATAAAGATAGAAATCCTTTGATTCTTATGTTTATCACTTCGTAAGTTCTTTATTTCTCGCATTTCTATTTTCAACACTCTGCTTTATGCATTGTCATTTTTCATTTATCAATAGACTTTTGCACACATGAAGGACCTAAATCCTACGCCTGATCGGAATATGTTAATCACTTTATGCCATTAAAAACAATTTCGGTGATTTAGAAAGGTCACTTCGTAAGTTCTTTATTTCTCACATTTCTATTTTCAACACTCTACTTTATGCATTGTCATTTTTCATTTATAAACACACTTTTGCACACATGAAGGACCTAAATCCTATCCCAAATCGGAATATGTTCATCACTTTATGGCATTAAAAGCAATTTCAGTGATTTAGAAAGGTCACTTCGTAAGTTCTTTATTTCTCGCATTTCTATTTTCAACACTTTACTTTATGCATTGTCATTTTCATTTATCAACACACTTTTGCACACATAAAGGACCTAAATCCTATCCTAGATCAGAATATGTTCATCACTTTATGCCATTAAAAGCAATTTCAGTGGTTTAGAAAGGTAAGGATAGTGAAATACCTATGTTGACACTACTCAACCATAAATAAGTTTGGTTAATGTTTCCAAACAAAGAGTTTTAAATAGTAAAACAACTTTTATCTAACCTACGAAATCACGAAATCCTCCTTTAAGGACAAAATAAATTATAGTTTAGGGTAATACCGCAGAGATAGGTATCCAAATAACGTTCCAAATTTGTTTTTCATTGAAACATAGTTGCTTTTCTAGGGTATTTGAAATCCTTTATAGCACATGTGTTTACCAACACAAGGGACAAACTCTCTTTTGAGTGTCAATGCTTACGTTGGGATTGGTAGTTTGACAAAGCCACCCATCTCTTTCGAGTTGTGTGTCGCCCCTTGATTGTTTTACATAGACAACCCCTTTTCCATGATATGTGAAGAGATATCCTAGTTACCAATCATATGTTTACTAGTGGTTGGCTTTTGTGGGATTGCGAAGGAACCCAATATAAATAGTTGTTTCCCCCTTGGATCTCACTCCCACAGTTGTTTCACTATAACTAGATCTGTGACACCTTCACTAGTTCCTTTCGGTGGAATTCATCACCATTCATTGAGACACTTGGATGACATAGTTATGATTAACGGATTGTGTGAGTATTGTTAGGGTCTTAGGAGTGTATTGCTACTTTCCATCATTGAAAAAACACTCTTCATCGAAAACCATACATTTTTGTTAATTTAAACACACTTACAACCCACTTATTGCACCACCTACACATACTTCAATGGGATATATTACTTTGGCAATTTTTTGTGTTTAACATGTTAATGTTATCCATCACCTCGAAGATTAGAGAGATTTAAAAGTTATACATTATAGAGAAACCTCAATCTCCTAGGCATTCTCTCCGGTTCTGCAGCCTACCTTCTTTGATAGGAGGGCTCCCCGATCCTTATATCTCTCCTTCGAAGTGCATTGCAAACTCTCCAAACCCAAATCTGAGTGTCATCACTTCAAGCATGTCTATGTCGAGCTCATCCTTCATGAGCTCTTCCATTTCAAGCTTTTCATCTACTAGTTCACTGACTACTAGTTCGTCCACTATGGCTGGAGTAAAACAAAACATGCCATATATGGCTAGTTTGAATCTTATAAATTTGATGAAATGTATTGGCAATCTTATCATCCATGATTTGACTTGACCATCCATGCCAACCAAGATGCCATCTAATATCCCAAAATTCAAGGATTAGCATGGTGAAGCCCCATAAAACCATATGACGACCTTTCATCTCTAGTGGTCATCCAACAATATTACATAAGATTCTTTTTGAATTTGGTTGTTTCAACACACCCTCATGAGGGAATCCACCAAATGGTATATTGAGAAACCTCCATGGACTCACACCAGATGTGAGTCTTTAGCCAAGGTTTTTCTAACATTTTCCAATTACCAATCTACCATGACATTGGGGTCGAAATCCTCACTACATATTGATAACCATGACCACCCGTATTCATGTGTGATGTCCATGATGCAGTTTGTGTAAAATAGATATAAAGGACCCTCTCCTTTTGGCATGGTTTTTCAAATATCTCCTCCCTGTCATTACCAAAGACATGGCCACCACCATGCCTAAAAAAAAGAAGAGGTGATTCTCAAAGCACAAGTTAACCTTATATGTGCACTATCAGGGTATTTATACTCTATCACCCCATATGACCCTTGGCACTATTCTCATGACACATCAAAATTGGGGCCATCTCATGTTGTTGATGGCATTATCAAGTCACTTTCTCATGCTACCAACCAATTTGGTTAGATTTCCTTTTCCTTGTCCACTAGTTGGCATGGCAATCACTATGGGAGAATGAGTACCTCGTATGAGCATTATAACATATCCTATGTCAACCCCAATATTACTTAAAACGAATCCTACCCTCCCTACCTAGGCCTAAGCATGCCTTACCCTACAACTAACCTCGTTGACACCCTTTAGTAGTTATCCCAACACCTCTTATGGTGGCTCACCCCCCCTTAATTCATACTTCCCTTTCCCTATTCCTCTAGAACCATTGACCCCACAACCCCCATTGCCACCATCTAACATCAATCTCATCCAACCCTCTCCTTCCCATCAAGATCATGCTTTTTCTTAGAAAAATCCTCCCAAACCCAATAATCAACAAAAGAAAGGGAAAAAGAAAAAGGGAAACAAGAATGGGAATCTAAATTAGAATCAGGAACAAGGGGGTAACCAACATAGTCAAACTACTAACAATGGGTGTAAACATAACACTACACACCACTATCCAAACCACAAAAATCCACTCAAGTAGGGAAAAACAACCAACTTAGAGCCAATTTTTTTCGCTGCACTATGTGGTAAATAAGGGCATTACACTCACTACTATTTGGAAATAATAGATTTTCAATAATTGTGAGTGTTACCTGGTAACTTAAGTATTAATCCCAATGTGGGGAGAAATAACTCTCCATAAAGAAACTCTAACCCTTCACAGGAAACAATACTATTTAACCCATTCTCTCAATCAATCATAGTTACCCACTAACATCAAACCCCCACCTCTTCCCATACCTCTGATTCTTCACAATCAAGAGACCCTTCTTTCTAGAACAATTAAATGAACTACATGACATTCACCTTTGATGCAGGAGCATTGTCAACAAGCACACGTGGAGAGACAACTCAGGACCTTAGCGCACCTTTGAATCATTCAGAATCTTAACCGTTGTTGTTTCCTGCAAATCTTTTTGAAATGATCAAAAACTAAAGAAGATCAAACGCTTGGGAGCTGAATGATCATGAGTGATCTGGGAGTTTCACTCGTAGTCTTGAATGTAACAAAACTCAGGTAGCAGTTAGGCTTTTTTCGAGAAGACGAGTAGTCGGAGGGAACCGTAAGAACCCTTTGAGCTAAATAGAGGTGTTGTATGCTCGAAAGGGGCCGCTGCAAGTTAGTAGGAGTTTTTTGTGATTTAGTTGTTGTTTTATCATAGCTGTAGCCATTTACTTTTAAATGAATATAACAAAGGAAAAATGATCCAATGCATGGTGTTGCTACTGTTTACAATTCCCTGTTATTTTGTTTTCAAGAATGAATGTATTATGTTGTTGAGTATATGAAATTGTGAAGTGCTTAGATAAGTTTCGATTGTTCTCTTCATTGAGTTCATGCAAGGTTTGCATACAGTCCACAAGGAGTGCATTGACAGAGTTTGTTTCGACTCAGAATCTCAGAAGAGATAGCATGAAACTTTCCCTTTGCAAGGAGTGCAAATTGATTGCTACAAGGTGTGCACATTCGTTCGCAAGAACTCAAGTTTTGCGTGAAAATTTGCTGCAAGGAGTGACATAGTCTGTTTTGACTCATAAGCTCAGAAAAGATAGCGTAAAATTTCCATTTTGCAAGGAGTGCAAAGGGACTACTACAAGGCGTGCACAGTCGCCCGCGAGAAGCTAATTCTTGTGTAAGAATCTGTTGCAAGGAGTGCACAGATCCAAAATTCGACTAAGTGTTGAAATAACCCTCTAAGGAGTCAAAGGGGTCGAGAGATAGTGGAGAAATATTCAAGGGGAACAGGGTTCTGGAGGTTTCACGAATCGTCGACTAAGATCCATTCAAAAGGGAGAAGGATCATTCTGGATTGTCGGATCTAGGCAAAGTACACGAGCTTTAAGTCGCTATGTAACACAGGATAAATGATTTGTCGAAGGGCGAAGTAGATCCTGGTTGTCAATTGCCAGGGGGTTACGTTTCAACATATTTGAGACTGTGGGGGAAAGTCACTTCGAGGATTTCAGTTGAGAGTTGAAAATCCTGAAGCCCGAAGAGGTGAAGTGAACCACAACCGTTGATCTGCGAAGGACACGTGCCGATAGATCATCGTCTTCGGATGAAAGTGCTCTAGGAGAAAGAGAAGACTGAGAGTTGAAACTCCTGAAGTCCTAAGAGTCGAAGTGAACCACAACCGTCGATCTGTGAGGGACACACGTCGACAAATCATCAACTTTGGGTGGAAGTCCTGCGGAGGAAGCAAGAGTTGAGAGTTGAAACTCCCGAAGCACAAACCTGAAGTGAATCCTAGTTGTCTGATTCATAAGGACACGCGGAAGGAATCCGTGAACTCTGGGTAAAGACCCGAAGTAAATCATAGCCATCAGATTCAGAAGGCCATGCGATAGAAATCCATGGACTCTGGGTGAAGGCCCGAAGTGAATCGTAGCCATCGATCTGTGGGAGACACACGTCAATAGATCATGAACTCTCGATGAAAGCATTCTGGGAGAAAGTGAAGGTAGAGAGTTGAAAACTTCGAAGCTGAGATTGCCAAAGAAAATCACGACCGTTGATTTGAAAGGGACACACGTCGATAGATCGTAAGAATCTGAGAACATGTTCTTTGGAGAGAAGGAAGGAAAGGAGACATATCTCAATCATCGGTCAAGAGGTGTCGCCCAAGATGACAAGATCAACGACCATGCTGAATTGCGGGGACAAAAAGTGCTCGGGTTTTGAAAATCTTGGAGCAGTTTTTTTTGAAACTACGGTATTGCCAAAAGGACGTGTGGGAGAAAAATGGTGTCATTTCAAACCACTCTAGGCCACCCCACAGCTGCGTGTTTACATGAGGACATAGCCCGAGGTCACATATGGGAAAGGGATACCAAAAGAGGAGCTAGCACCTGAACTTTGATAGTTCAGCAACGCAAAGGGAGAGGTTGTAGGTGTCATAGAAACTGCACCAAAAGACTGTAAAGGGCCTATGTTTAATTCCAAGGGAGAACATTAAGGTTTCAAAGAGAAAATTTGGCTCTGAGAATTGAAGATCCTTGACCGGGAGGATCACAGCCTCGAGGGAGAATAGGGGGGTCTGCATCAAGTGGTATCAGAACGTGAATTTGTTTTCAGGAAGCGAAAAAGAGCTCGAAGGTGTACTCAATGTGTGAGATACAGCCAACATAATGCCACCAAGGAGACGTGTGGAGCCACCTTTAGCCAATCGCGCTGTACAAAGAGAAATGAGAGAGCTTCATGCAAGATTAGAGGTTGTGGAGGCAGCGCAGAGGAGGGCACCTGATGCTGGGGACATCGGTGATGCAGAAATTGAAGAAATCGGAGTTGAAGAAACTGCAGGGGAAAATGTTGCCAAGGAACGCTTGCTAAGAGCGGTTGTTAAACTGGGAGCTGGAGAAAGTATAGAGATCTCGATGTATGAAGGAAACCTGGATGCTGAAGACTTGTTGGATTGGATAAGATCCATCGAAAAATATTTTGACTATGAAGATGTTGATGAGGAGAAAAAGGTGAGACATGCTTTTACCAGATTGAAAGGACATGCAACACTGTGGTGGGATGAACTACAGGTTGAGAGGAGAATCAAAGGTAAACAAAAGATAAATAATTGGGACATAATGGTAGCCAAGTTGAAGGCTAAATTCATGCCCAAATATTATCAGATAAATCTGTTCAGGAAGTTGCAGAACTTGAGACAGAAGGGTATGATAGTGAAAGAGTACACAGAGGAGTTCTACAAACTGAATATCAGGACTGGACAACGAGAGATGGATGAGAAAAAAATTGCCAGGTACATAAATGGCTTGAGGTATGAAATCTAGGATGAGATCAACATGATGTCAGTAAGGACAATAGAGGATGATTATCAGATTGCTCTGAAGGAAGAGGAGAAGTTGGCTAGGAAACAGATTCAACGAAACAAAGGCATAAGCCCAAGCAAAGGCAAGGGAGTTTCCCATGATAAGACACAAAAATCCAAAGATGGGATTGAGAAACCACACAGTCACTCAGAAAGAGGAGGAAGTTCTCGAGGAAGACAAGGTGGTGGAAGAATTTCTTCTAGAGGAAGAGGAAGAAGCAGAGGAGGAGAAGTAAGGTGTTATGCCTGTGGAAAGACACGACACATGTCTTGGGAATGTCTCGAGAAAAAGAAATAAGGAGGAGGTGAAGATCACATTTCATAAGCACATAAAAGGTATGTTGAAGTAGAAGGTGTAGAGGATGGAACATCCCTGATGTCAAGAAGGGTTCTCTTAAAACCAGAGCCAAAAATTGAAAAGCCAGTGCAGAGGAACCGTCTATTCAGGACAACTTGCAAGTCTAAAGACAGAGTATGAAAGGTGATAATTGACAGTGGGAGCACTAATAACTTAGTATCCATAGAAGTGGTGGATAAATTGGAGCTGGAGACAACTACACATCTGAAGCCATATAAAGTCTCATGGTTGTAGAAAGGACACCAGGTAATGGTCACTAAACAATGCCTCGTTGAATTTAAGATAGGAGGATATAGAGATGAAATTCTGTGTGATGTGATTCCCATGGATGTATGTCATGTTTTGTTGGGAAGACGATGGCAGTTTGACAGAAATTTCATTCATGATGGGAGAAAAAATACATACACCTTGGATCAGAATGGTAGGACACACATGTTGCTGCCAATGGAGGAGAAGAAAGTAAAAGAAGAAGCCAACATGAGCATACTTCTCATGAGTGGGAAGGAATTCCTAAGAGAAGTCAAGAAGGAATAGGAGATGTAGTTTGTTGTGGTGAGGAAACCCAAATTTGTCCTTACAAGTACTTCGATGGATGATTTTCCTGAAGAAGTTCATGAGTTGTTGGATAATTTTGCTGACATAGTAGTGGATGAGTTTCCTAATTCATTGCCACCCATCAAAAGTATCAGCCATCATATTGATTTGGTACAAGGAGCAAGTCTTCCAAACAAAGAAACATACAGATTGACACCTCAAGAGAATGAGGAGGTAAAGAAACAAGTCCAGGAATTGTTAGACAAGGGTCTGGTCAGAGAAAGATTAAGTCCATGTGCAGTACCAACTATGTTGAGTCCAAAGAAGGACGGAGGATGGAGAATGTGTACAAACTCAAGATCCATTAACAAGATCACCATCAGGTATAGATTTCCTTTGCCAAGAATGGATGACTTAATGGATTGTTTAATTGGAGCAAATTTCTTTTCTAAGATAGATTTGAAAAGTTGATATCACCAGCTAAGGATGAGGGAAGGTGATGACTAGAAAATGACCTTTAAGACAAATGAAGGGTTGTATGAGTGGCTTGTTATGCCATTTGGCTTAACAAATGCGCCAAGTACTTTTATGAGACTGATGAATGAAGTGTTGAAGGATTTCATTGGTAAGTTTGTGATTGTGTATCTGGATGATATGTTGGTCTTTATAAAAACTAAAGAAGAACATTTGAGACATCTGACATTAGTGATGAGGAGGCTACAACATGAGAAGTTGTTGATAAATTTGAAGAAGTCCTCTTTTATGAAGACATAACTCATTTACTTGGGTTTGGTGATCTCTTCAAATGAATTGAAGATGGATCCATAGAAGGTGAAAGCAATCAAAGAATGGTTGTCACCAAGGAGTATGTTTGAAGTGAGAAGCTTCCATGGATCAACAAGTTTCTATAGGAAGTTCATCATAAATTTCAGTGGAATTTGTGCACCAATGATGGATACAGTGAAGAAGAGGCACAAGTATTTTAAATGGATAGAGGAGGGAAAGAGGAGCTTCAATATATTGAAGGAGAAGATAACAAACCGACCAATTATGGTCTTACCAATTTTTGGAAAGACATTTCAAGTGAGATGTGATGCAACTGGAGTTGCAATTGGAGCAGTCTCTAGCCAGAATAATAGACCAGTTGCATATTTCAGTGAGAATATGAATGAGACTAAGAGAAAGTACTCCACATATGATAAATAATTCTATGCCATAATTCAAGCCTTGAAGAAATGGAGGCACTACCTTGTTCCAAAGGAATTTGTCTTGTATAGGGATAACCAAGCTTTACAATTCATAACCAGACAGGAGAAGTTAAACCAGAGACATGCAAAGTGGATCGAGTTTATGACAAATTTTACTTTTGTCATAAAACATATTTCTAGTAATGATAACAAAGTTGTTGATGTGTTGAGCAGGAGGTGTCTGATTCTGCAGGAATTTCCGGTCAAGACCTTGGGGTTTGAACACCTTAAGGATATGTATTGTGATGATCTAGATTTCAAGGAAGCATACAAAGCATGTGAAAATCATGTGCTAAGAGACATGATCAACTGGACATAATATATGATTCAAGAGGGATTGTTGTTCAAGGGAAATCAATTGTGCATACCAAAATGATCAATGAGGGATAACCTTTTGAAGGAAAAGAATAATGGAGGATTGGCTGGACATTTCTCCCATGATAAAATATTTTCACAGTTGAGAAGTTCATACTATTGGCCAGATATGAGGACATAAGTGATAAAGTTTGTGAACAGATGTAGAATATGCCAACATGCAAAAGGTAAAAGACAAAACACTGGGATTTATCAACCATTGCCAATACCAGAGAGGCCTTGGGATGCAATAAGCATGGATTTTGTGTTGGGATTGCCAAGAAAACAAAGAGGATGTGATTCCATATTTGTGGTGGTGGATAGATTTTCAAAGATGGCACACTTTATCCCATGCCAGAAGACTAGTGATGCAACACATGCTTCAAATTTATTTTTCAAGGAAGTTGTTCGTCTTCATGGATTAGCCAAAAGTATTGTCTCAGACAGAGATGCCAGATTTGTTGGTCATTTCTGGAGAACACTGTGGAAGAAGTTGGGGACATATTTGTCCTTCAGCTTAGCTTATCACCCTCATACAAATGGACAGACTGAGGTGGTGAACAGAAGTTTGGGAAACTTATTGAGGAGTCCGGTCGCTGAGCATCATATTCAGTGGTATCAGATTCTGCCACAAGCAAAATTTGCATACACTGACTCACCAAACAGGAGCACTGGAAAAATCCATTCCAAATACTATATGGAATGCGGCCAAGAGGAGTAGCTGAGTTGAGAGACTTGGAACAGTGTGAGATCATAAGCGTTGGAGCAGAATATTTTGCTGCAAAAATGCAGAAGCTCCACAGCCAGATCAAAGAGCAGTTGCAGAACTCTAGCCAAGAGTACAAGCTCAGAGTTGATCAATATTGTAGAGAGCTTCAATTTGAAGTAAGAGATCAGGTTCTGGCACATCTCAAGAAAGAAAGGTTTTCCAAGGGGAACATATAACAAGTTGAATATGAAGAATATAGGACCATGTAAGATCTTAAGGAAGTTTGATGCAAATGCCTATGAGATTGAGCTGCCAGATGATGTGGGCATATCAACCATATTCAACATATTAGACCTGTATCATTACAGAGGAGATGAAGTAGGAGAAACAAACGATCAGAAAGAGATTCAATGGGAAAAGAAAATGCCTGTAGCATAAAAGCCATAGATGGAGAAGATCATTGATCATAGGATTGGAAAGAAGACCAGGAGGAAGACCTCTCTTGAATATTTGGTCAAGTGGAAGGGACACCCGGTAGAAGATGCCAGTTGGGAAAATGAAGCTGATATCTAGAAGCATGGACAGTCAGTGCAGGATTTCATGGACACGAGTCCATGAATTTTTGTCCAGGGGAGTATGATGCAGGAGCATCATCAACAAGTACATGTGGAGAGACAACTCAACGCCTTAGCATGCCGTTGAATCATTCATAATCTTAACCGCTGGCGTTTCCTGCAAATATTTTTGAAATGATCGAAAACTGAAGAAGATCAAACTTTTGGGAGTTGAATGATCATGAGTGATCTAGGAGTTTCACTCCTAGTCTTGAATGTAATGGAACTTAGGTAGCAGTTAGGTTTTTTTCGAGAAGACGAGTAGTCAGAGGGAACCCTAAGAACCCTCTGAGATAATTAGAGGTGTTGTATGCCCGAATGGGGTTACTGCAAGTTAGTAGGAGATTGTTGTGATTTAGTTGTTGCTGATTTTTTAGTTGTTGTTTTATCATCGCTATAGCCATTTACTTTTAAATGAATAAAACATAGGAAAATTGATCCAATGCATGGTGTTGCTACTGTTTACAATTCCCTGTTATTTTGTTTTCAAGAATGAATGTGTTATGTTGTTGAGTATATGAAACTATGGAGTGTTTAGATAAGTTTTGATTGTTCTCTTCGTTGAGTTCATGCAAGGTGTGCATACAGTCTGTAAGGAGTGCGTTGACAAAGTCTGTTTCGAATCAAAAGATCAGAAGAGATAACGTGAAACTTTCCCTTTGAAAGGAGTGCAAAGTGACTACTGCAACGTGTGCACAATGGTCTGCGAGAACTCAAGTCTTGCATGAGAATCTACTGCAAGGAGTGACATAGTCTATTTTGACTCATAAGCTTAGAAGAGATAGCGTAAAATTTCCATTTTGCAAGGAGTGCAAAGGGACTGCTGCAAGGTGTGCACAGTCGCCCGCAAGAAGCTAAGTCTTGCGTAAGAATCTATTGCAAGGAGTGCACATATCCGAAATTAGACTAAGTGTTGAAATAAACCCCTAAGGAGTCAAAGGGGTCGAGAGAGAAAGCTCAAGATAGATAGTGGAGAAGTATTCAAGGGGAACAAGGTTATGGAGGTTTCACGAATCATTGACTAAGATCTGTTCAAAAGGGAGCGGGATCATTCTAGATCGTCGGATCTAGGAAAAGTACACGAGCTTTAATTATGTGTGTGCACACAGGAGCGACGATTCGTTGAAGGGAGAAGTAAATCCTGGTTGTCGCTCGCCAGGGGGTTACGTGTCAATAGATCTGAGACTGCGGGGGAAAGTCACTTCGAGGATTTCAGTTGAGAGTTGAAACTCCCGAAGATCGAAGATGTGAAGTGAACCACAATTGTTGATCTGCGAAGGACACGCATCAATAGATCGTCGTCTTCAGATAAAAGTGCTCTAGGAGAAAGTGAAGACTGAGAGTTAAAACTCCCAAAATTCAAAGAGTCGAAGCGAACTACAGTCGTCGATCTATGAGGGACACATGTCGACAGATCATCAACTTTGGGTGGAAGTCCCATGGAGGAAGCAAGAGTTGAGAGTTGAAACTCCCGAAGCACGAAGACCTGAAGTGAATCCTAGCTGTCCAATTCAGAAGAACACGTGGTAGGAATATGTGGAATCCGAGTAAATACTTGAAGTAAATCGTAGGCGTCAAATTCAGAAGGCCACGTGGCAGAAATCCTTGGACTCCGGGTGAAGGGTCGAAGTGAATCATAGTCGTCGATCTGCGGGAGACATGCATCAATATATCGCGAACTCCAGATGAAAGTATTCTGGGAGAAAGTTAAGGTAGAGAGTTGAAAACTTCGAAGCCCTGATTGCTGAATAAAATCACGACTGTTGATTTGAAAGGGACATGCATCGATAGATCGTAAGAATATAAGAACATGTTCTTTGGAGAGAAGGAATGAAAGGAGACAGATCTCAACCGTCGGTCAAGAGGTGCCATCTGAGATCACAGTATCAATTGTCACGTTGAATTGCGGAGACAAAAAGTTCTCAGGTTTTAAAAATCTTGGAGCGAGCCGCAATTGAAACCATGGTATTGCGAAAAGGACGCATGGTAGCTGTTGGTGAACTGCGAGGAGAAAAGCAGTGTGGTTTCAAACCACTTTAGGTTGCCCCACAATCGTGTGTTTACGTGACGACATAGTCCAAGGTTACATACAGAAAAGGGCTACCGGAAGAGGAGCTAGCGCTTGAACTCTGATAGTTCAACATCGCAAAGGGAGAGGTTGCAGGCGTCATAGAATCTACACCAAACGATTGAAAAGGGCTTGTGTTTAATTCCAAGGGAGACCATTTAGGTTTCAGAGAGCCGATTTGGTTTTGAGAATCGCAGATCCTTGACTGGGAGGTCTTGCAGCCCCAAGGGAGAATAGGGGGGTCTGCATCAACCTTCAAAAACACACTCATGCATATGCAATGCTTGAACTTGATCTCATCGAATTTGATAAAACCCAACCCTTAACTAGTGATACCTTGAAAATACCTTGACATAATGTTGACGATACACCTTATGTAACAAAAGCACTTTTACTTCAAACCATGCATAACCCACATGGAAGGGTGACACATAGTTACGTTATTGTCGATGAATTGGCCCATGCCCCCACCACCATGCTACATTAGAGGTCCTCCAAACTTGTCCTTCCCAGTGGAAGGCATCGTTGTCAACATTGGGACCCATTGATCCTCTGTATTTACAATCTACGTTAGCATAGTGAATCACATGGTCTACACCAACATAGTGGATCACATAGTATGTGTTAACATCCATCACATCTCCATGTCCATCGATGCCATTTCATATGACGATACTTCATATTCAACTAGAATTGACATTGGTCCACTACGAAATCCATTTCTTTCCCAGTATGGCACACCCTCACAAGTGCCATGTATGGAGTCTCTATCCATATGCATTGTGTTAACCTCCATTGGTTCCACCCATGTTAATCACCCTTCACTCACACATGGCATCGTAACCAATTTCAAAGTCAACCATTGCATCCCTCTACCTTCCACAATGATACTTCCTTTTATAGGACACTTTCACCTCTTCAAACCAATATACTATTGATGTGAAGGATTTCCTAATGGACACATCGATTGGTTCAAACATCCTATACCTACCCTAGATGCCTTTGAGAAAGGCAACATGGCCAATATTTTTGAAACCATCAAGGTCAATATCTTTGCTACTCCCGACGTTAATGAAAATATATTTCTTGGAGTTGCTCATTTTCCTGAGGTGGTTGTAGCCTACAAAGCACTATTCCAAGAGTTTCATGACATCTTAATTTAATCATATCCATAAATGCTTAGCATATATCCTCATATTGTCGAACACTATGTTGACATGTGGCTTGATGTGTCACTTGTTAGAGAGAAACAATGACCTCTTTACCCCACAAAAGCCTCAATCATCAAAGCATAAATTGATAAATTTTACTCAGTGAGTTTAAACTACCTAATCACCTACACTTCCTGGGTGTCGATTTCTATCCCCGTTAACAATAAGTAGGGAAACATTTAAGTCTACACTAATTTCTGTGATCTTTATTAGGCTTGTCACAATGACAACTTCCCAACTCCTTTCATTCACCCAATGATGGATGAATGCACCAACCATAATGCTGTCTCCATCATGGATGAGTTTTCTAGGTACAATTAGATCCATATCACCCACTAGGATTATTATAGGATTTCATTTACCACATGCCAAGGGACTTTCACTTATCACATCATTCATTATGGACTCAAGAACACTAGATTCAATCTCTAGCATGCCATGTCTTATGTGATCCATGATATATTCCACATCATTCTATCCTACCTTCACAATCTTATAGCTTGATCCAAACAATGATCATAACACTTAGAGGATTGCCACGTTGTCTTCCTTCAGTGTCAAAAACACAATATTCACTTGAACCCTCTCAAGTGTGTCTTTTTGCATTACAACTATACATATCCTTAGATTTGTTATTTCAAATCAAGGGATTACCATTGATCCTTTAAAAGTTGAATCCATTATAGAACTTCACCCCACCATAGAATTTGCACCAACTACATAGATTCCAAGAAAAAACCACATTCTTGCGACACTTTATCCATGACTATGATATGCGAGCCCATGGTTTTTGAATCTCTTATACCAAAGGCTAACTTTTGTTTGGGATTATTAAGCCCAATAGTCGTTTGACACATTGAACATGTTGTCATTGCTGCATCCCTTATCATTCCCCAAACTTTAATAAGGATTTTATCCTTTACATTTTGACATTGGTTTTTGTTGTTGCTAGCATGTTAGTTCAATAAGGGGAGGAAAACTATGAGAATGTCACCTTCAATGTCAGTAAAAATTGTCAAGTCCATTCTTAAAATATAATCACGATGAGAAGTTGGCCTTGATCATGATCCATTTGGTTCAAAATCTTCAGCATTACATCCTTCTTTGCTAAACCAAAGTTGTAGCCAATTCAAACCTCATGCAATACATCCAGGGACTACAAATGATTAATGACAAGTTCTCCTATTAGATAGTCATCCTCCAGGATTTTGACCTTGAATTTACTTTCCCTAATAATAAGAAGTTTGTGCCCCTTGCTAAGTTCATCGTGAACCTCCCTATTAACATTGTCTATTAATGATGCTCTCCCAAACAAGCATATTTTCCTTATATTGTTCAGTGATTGATGGTATGTTGATCTTGATTTATATTTAGATGCAAAAATTAACCCTTCATCTCCCTTGTGACGACCATCAACAAATTCATCACCAAGATCCTCATTATTTTCTCCTTGGAGATGTTCTTTATTAATTAGTAACTGATACTATTTGCATCAGGACCTAACTCATGCAAACACATAATAGGTCCTCAACCACTGCTAGGTGACACCAGAGGAGACCACTTATTAAGAATGGCCATTTCTTAGAAGATCTTGGATACAAGACAATTTTTATCCTCCCTTTTTCATGATTGCATTCATGCGATTAAGCGATGCATAATTTGCAAAGATTTCACCTCCAAAACTCGAGCACGACCCGCTCCTTTGCATCCCATCATTGTCATTAGTCCTTTTTTAAAATGGGGGATTGATTTCATGGAATACCACTTTGCATCTAGTGGTGTCCAACAGTACATTATTGTAGTTGTCAACTACTTCTCCAAATGGATTGAAGTAATTCCAACCTTTGATAACACCTCTCTTACGGCATACCACTTCTTTTCTAATCATTCCATCACTCACTTTGTTGTCCCTAAACAATTGGTCTTTGATCATGGCATACATTTTAAAAATGATGTCTTCCATGAGTTGGCTTCACAATTGGGCTTTACATAATAGTTATCTACTCTATATTGTCCTCACGCTAATGGCCAAGTTGAGGTTGCCAACAAAATCTTCAAAACCATCCTCCAAAGGATAGCAAACAAACATAAAATCAATTGGCACCACATGTTACTCTTGGAATTATGGGCCTAGTGGACATCTATCAATATTGCATGGTCCTACTAGACATCTATCAACATTACCTCAAGTTTTACACCCTTCCATCTCATGGATAGAATAAAGGCAGTTTTACCCATTGAATGTGAGATCCCCCCTCTCCACCTAACGATTAAACTTCTCCCTAACACCACTAACCCTAAACAATGATAGTAACCTTGGAACATGTGGAGAATACCATCATGTTGCCTTACAAAATAATTAGGCCATGAAAAATCACTCCAAGGCCTATTATGATTGACAAGTCTACCATTAATCATTTTGTGAAGGTGATCTAGTCCTCAACTTCGACCCAACCAAAGAAAATTTAGGCCCTAGAAATTTTGAACCACTATGGCAAGGCCCCTACTTTGTTAAATGTTGTTTGGCAAAGTGGGAGAATGCACTTGCTATCTAGTCAACAAACTCCTCAAGGAACCACTCATTGGGTTTACTTGAAACTATCCTATGCCTAATCTACAAGCACCATCCATCATGATTGTATATAATTTATGATTATTGTTTTTCATGTTCTTTTAGTTTTGTTTTTCATTTTGTACTTTTCTTTCTAAAAAAACTACTTGACCTTGTTACATCGACGTTGCTGATGGTTGGAGTCGTTGAACTTGGAATCTTTCTTGAAATTTGTGGGCTACTTACTCTTCATTGCATACATTACTTCACTTAAGTGACATTTACTAGGGATTGAACCAATAATTAGGTTGAATATGTTGTAATTGTTTCTAATTCCATCACCTTTCACATCTGCCATCTTCAAGTTCACCTAGATTCCCAACTATTTGTCGCACAATTCAAGAAACTTTTGCAGCATCTAAGAACCTCACCCTTTTAGGAAGTATCTATGGGTTAGATTTCTATCACAACAATTTGATTTCATTACATTCATTCAAATTTATAGGGATCACAACACCTATGTAGATAGCATATCGAATTAGGTGTTGGATTCACACATTTCACATTGTTTTTAATACTGGGGGAATCGACAACTCGCGGTTCTTGTACTTGTGTGACATGGGGTCGATACCCGTCCACTACCACTATAACCCCAAGTGCTCCATGCAGCCCGCAATAATGGATCACAAGTAAATCGGGGTGAGAATCGAACTTGAGACCTCCTTTACAAATTTCCTTCCATTTTACATGTCAGTTTCCAATCGGTCTACACCCTTGTGGGCTTCGCACATTTCACATTAAATTACAAGTATGAAACCAAATTAAATAACATGTACATATATGTTAAAATTTCTCTTAACCATTTAAATGTATTCAATATTCTTTAGCTTTAAGCTATTAAAACAATAACTTCATGCATAAGGATCATTGAAAGAAAGACATCCACAATATAGACAAGATTTATCCTGGCAAATTGTCGTGGGGGAGAAAACTCAACAAAGCTTGTTCAATATAGATTCTTCAACAAGTACAATGTCTCTCTCAAGAGAGATCTCACCAAACAAAAGATAAACCAAAAACCCTAACCAGACTAGGGTAGCGCACCACTAGACCAAGATAGCCCTCCAACATATAACCAAAAACCCTTCACTAGAACACCCTTCCTTTGTAGCCGCATCTCCTCCTCAGACTTTCACACTTTTACTTGTGTGAGAGATCTTGTTGTGTGTGTTCTCCAAGTGAGGTGCCTAGCCTCTTATAAATACAAGTTGAGCCACCCAGAAATAGGCCAGGGATGACTTGTATACTTTACCCTTCTAATTTACAATTGACTTTTGTCAAGGCACAATAGGGACGACTTTTACAAAGGCATAATAAGGCCAAATTTACAAATATAACATAATATTATTCTTTATGGTTTTGTCTTGGTCTAATACAATATTGATACAATAATAATATCTTTCGAAGCTACTCAAACTTCAACACTCCCTCTTAGCAAGGAAGGTATTCTTCTGGCATGATCATCACGACTGCTTCTGTGCTTCTGTACACTTGACCATTGACTTGTTGAATTTCCATGAATCTATATTGAATAAATTTTGTAAACACATCATGCATCCAGTGTCTCATCATCCATATAGTCTTTATGTCATCATAGAGCTTTAACTCGCCTGCTCACACATAATCTGGCATCTAGTTCATACATAACTAGTAACTCGTCAATTCATACATAATATGACATCTAGCTCATAAAGAACTAGTAACTCGTTAACTCACATAGAATCTGACATCTAGTTCATAAAGAACTAGTAACTTTCCAACTCACATAAAATTTGGCATCTAGTTCATAAAGAACTAGTAACTTGTTATCTCACACATGATCTGACATCTAGTTAATTAAGAACTAGTAACCTCTGGTTGGTACACCAGACAACTGGTCCACAATGACCAGGCATATAATCACAAGGATTAGGCGATGTAGTGTGCACACACTACCCATCCAACCCAAGGCTAGGAAACACCTCCAACCACATAGGTTAGCCCACCAACTTGAAAATCTGGGTAACTAGTTAGCCCCGAGGGCTTGGCATCTGCTAACCTTGTGCAAGGTCATGCTGACTGGTGCCACAGTCAGTAACGTTCTCGTGAATGACTACCCGCTGCCACATGTTGACGTTGTTGCCTTGGAATCACATATGTAACTCATGACTCCCTCTTACTAGGGAATTCTTCTGGACCACACCAAACTTGTCTCTAAAGTACACAAACTTCACTCTCGATAGAGGCTTGGTCAACACGTCTCCTATCTGCTCATCTGTAGCGACGTATTGGAGCTTCACTACTCTCTTTTGTACCATAGATATGATGTAATGGTACATGATATCACTATACTTGGACTTTTCATGAAACATTGGGTTCTCTGATAACCTCACACAACTCAGGTTGTCACACCAGGTACAAATCGCCTCTAACTCGAGATCAAACAATCCTACAAGAAGCTTCCGAAGCCACACTGCTCCGCCGCTAGCTGAACACGCTGCTATGTACTCCACCTTAGTTGTACTAAGCACCACACTAGTCATCTTCCCGTTGAACCATGAGATCATAGCTGATCCCATACTGAAGCAACACCTAGATGTACTCTTCCGGTCTGCAACACTACCGACCCAATATGAATCGGTAAACTCTTGCATGCTTATCTCACGATCTAAAGCATATCTAAGTCCATAATCAATTGTACCTTTTAGGTACCTCATCACATGTTTTGCTGCAACCAAGTGAACACTTATTGACTCCACCATATACTCACTCAATATGTTCACCGCAAAACATATATCTGGCCTCGTGTGCGTTAAGTGCATCAACGAACCAAGCATCTATCTATACATGGTGGCATCCACTGTCTCTAAAGATGTATCACTCAATAACTTCATATTTTTCACCATCAATATAGGCATGGCCTTACAATCCATCATTCTGAATCTCTTCAAAGTCTCTGCAACATATTTTCCTTAGTTAAGGAAAATATCACTCAATCTCTGTGATACCTCCAGACCTAAGAAGTAATGCATCATACCGAGTTCTTTCATCTCAAACTTTGTAGCAAGCTTCCTCTTACTTTCACTGATGATCTTCTCATCACCTTTTATAAATAGGTCATCCACATACAACAATACTATCACTGGTCCACCATCCACAACCTTGAAGTACAAGTTGGAATCTTCTTTACTCTTGGTAAAGCCCAAGTTCATCAGGAAACTGTCAATTCTACCATACCATTCTCTAGGTGCTTGCTTCAATCCGTACAAGGCTTTCTTCAATCTGCACACATGTGTTTGAATTTCATGTGTCTCGAAACCTTGTGGCTACTTTGTTAGCACTTGGGAATTTATTTAGGCTATATCAAAGAAAACCCCGAGGTAACTGTTTAAACCAACTTTAGATTGTATTCTGACCTATACAACCAGAGAGGGATCTCTCAGATGTCTGATGACTTGTAATAACTCAAAGGATTCATCAATAAATGCATAGAAGTCAGATTCTACAATAGGACAAGTTTTTTTTTGTTTTTTAAAGAGAACGCAGGACAAACAAGGGAGAGGTACCATTGGGTAATGGAGTCAAGGACTGAATTTCAATGTTTTTACAGTCAACAACTGGTTGGTTTCTTTCTACAGATTCGAGGCAAAATAGGCGATATGCTCAACAAATAAATGATATGAGATGAGATATGAAAGGAGAAGAAATCCCACTACACTACAGACATCAATCAATGGATGAATCTCCAGTGCAGCTTTAGAAGAAAGGACACAAAGATTAATTACTAAACAAAGCATCAAATGAAGATGAATTATGTAAAAGTAACCATTAACACATAACAAGCATCATCAATGTGAAAGGAGCATCAAACATGGATGAATTCCTACCACTTAATCTCAGACAATGCTAGCAGGAAAACATAATCATGGAAATGATATACAAGAAACACATACTGAATATAAACACCATGATGAATGTGAAATTTCAGAAAGAGTAAACTTCTGCATTAACTTCAAAGAAATAAACAAGTATTGATTCCCCAAGGATCCAACAACTCTATACTCTCATACCATGAAATATATAACACTATAGGTCCTTTACAACTCATCATTTCAAACTCCAACCCCTTTCCTAAAATAGAAACCGTTACAAACAACAAATGACACGTTTTGACTGATTTCCTGCTTTTCAGGAGGTGAAATTATGAAAAATAGGCTTCAAAATGCCACTTGTAATTCTCAAAATGTAACATATGTATAAAATATGAGAATGGTTTTTGTAGGTAAGCTCGTTCTAAAGAAAAACCTCTCTCGGTTTCTTGAAATGCATCTCCAACTGGTTGGAATACGTGTCGAAAAAACATGTCTCAAACATGAAATCATGAAAACTGAAAAATAGGGCTCAAAGATTCCTTCAAATATCCCAATCCGTGACACCTTTTGAAAATATGAGAGAYTGTTTAATTATTTGGCTTGTCCTTGACAAAAACCTCTCGGGGATTTTCAAAATTCTTCTTCAGTTGGTCAAAAAGTGATCTCAAAGTTGACCACTAAACCAATCATTTACGCAGCATGCCTTGTAKCCTGTGCGCAAGAAAATCCTTTGTGCGACAACATCCTCTGCGTGACAACATCCTCTGTGCGACAAAATCCTCAACATCCTTTGTGCGACAACGTCCTCTGCGTGAAAACATCCTCTGTGCAACAACATCCTCTGCGCGACAACATCCTCTATGCACGAAAACATCCTCCGCGTGCCAACATCCTCCATGCGACAACATCCTCTATGCCACAACATCCTCTACGAGAAAAAATCCTCCGCGCGTGACAACATCCTCCACGTGTGACAATATCCTCAACGCGAAAACATCCTCTATGCGACAACATCCTCTGCGCGGTGCACAACAAATTTTGCAGCGTGTTAGCACTCTGTAAATTCTATTCAGCTGAATAGACAGACAACAAAGGTAACTGTTTCAACCTGCTTTGGAGCTGAGACACTAGCTTGATCAACTCAGAGAGGGCTCTCTCGTGTCACTTGATACATCTATGGAAATCGATGGCTAGAATTGGTTTGTTTTGGGGTTTTAATAAAGTTGTTGAAGAGCTGAAGATGACCTTTGGGCTATGGGGTCAAGGATGTAGGATGCATTTCCAAATCATGAAAACAATCAAGAGGAAAAGGCTAAATGAGGAAGTGACTTCTGAGTTTATGCTTGAAAATTTTAGATGGTATCAGAAGAAAAGAAACACACAACTATTGTCAGAGCATTATAGTAATGAATTCTGAAATGGTTTAGAAGAGATGAACATAGTCTAAATCGCCAAGCCGAGAGCATTGAATAATGAATTCTGGACTTTTAGTTTCTCAATTTAGACAAAAGAAAGAAAAATGAAAATACAAAATAACAGGAATCACACACTATGAGAGAAAACGAGACTCATAACACCACCAATTAGAATCTTTTCATAAAAAGTCCCAAAATCTGCCTCTACACCCATGTATTCATTCCATCCCTAGAGATTTATAAAGTTTTCCTACACAGAGGGTAGGCTCCTCTTTTCTCCATGCTTCTATACTAGTGAGGCCAAGCATATATAGAGGAATTTCATATTAAAACGTTTCGACTTCCTCATAATTCTAAAAATAGATACAAGTTACAAAAAGGAAGAACAATTGTATTATTTAAAGGGATCGTTAGTAATCGGTCTATCATATCAAGACTCCCTTCTCTTAAGCCGACATCTGTCCAAAACTATCTGAAATACACCAAAATTTTACCTGAGGATTCACCTTAGCTTGGTGATTTCCTCCTCCATGGTACTCCACCAATCGAAATTTTCCCCGACGCTCTCTATCATCTCAGTTTTGGCCTCTGATTTCCTCCTTTTGCTCCTCTTCTTCTTTGCGGCTGGGTGGTAGGTGCTGTCTGCTTGTTCATTTATGAAAAGATCCCTCATAACGGGGTTTAATTTTACTCCCGACTCTGTCTCAGTTTCAGGTTCGGTATGAAATTTAGTCGCCAGCATCTGCAAGACCCATCTTTAGTTCTTACTTATTGACCTGCTTGGTACCTTAGTTGAGAACCCAGTCGCACCAGACACCATTTGACGGGTATTGTCCATGCCTTCTGGACTTCACAGAGACCTTGATTTGGCCACCCTTTGAGTTTACAGAATTCAGGAGCACAGGTCGAGCTTGTTTTTCTTACGCATAAGATGACAATTTCCCAGAATAGGATAAAATGATTCATATTTGAGATTTGATGGTTTGTGTACTTTGCTCATGAATTAATATCACAGTACCTTGGTGTGCCATGCTCATCAATCTACTTCGAATGATGAGCCTTGAGTTAGTTATGCGGTGACATCCTTTTGGTATGTCATCCGGGAAAGGACCTGGACCGGTGATGTGAGGTGATCTGACCAACCGCCATCCTCCCTGCGAGCTATCGACATGATTTTTTGAACCACGTGACATCGGGGCCATAGGAAAAGTGGTTTCGGGCAATCCTCCGTCTCCCCGATGCGTGTGTAAGAGCGCGACACGTTCCCCGTCGAAACCAGAGTAATTTTCCCTGGTCTACCTTCACGATGTTAAGTTCCGTGCTATTTGTTTGTTCGATGTAGGCTTCGACCGTAGATCTGAGATTCTTCAAGATCAACAACCTGCCGAGCTACTCCCTTCCCACTTTCACTACATTCGTTCATATGCCGCGGAATATAGCCAAGTGCCCTGAACTATCGCACCTCTACTGTGGTATAGTGTCTCGCTAAACTTCAGAGGTTTTTAGATCCCGATAAAAAATGTTAGGGTGATAACACAACGCATAGTGAATTTTGCAGCGCGCGCAGTTGGAAATGGAAATGGAAATAATAAATGATAAATATTCCTTTTGAAACCGACCCTTGGAGATGTTAGATGATGCCAGACATAGAAACAATATTGGTGCTAACATGCATGACTTTGCAAACTACTGAAAAACCTCTAACCTTAGCTATGAAAATCATGGTGCTAATAGATGGCTCCAATGGGGATGCTATCCTCTCTGTGAGGTAGCATAGAACAATAGACTAGGTGCCTATCCATTGGGCTGCTCCCGAACTCAACTTTCCAACTATAGCTTGTAACCTGCATCTACTGAAGACCCAAAATTGTATATGCTCCAAACTAAAATATGGAAACTACTGAAAATGAAAACTGCAGATTGTTGAAAGAAATGCTCGTAGAACCAAGCTTATTCATACTCCTACCTAGCCTACTTTACTAAGCACAAAGGACAAATCAAGTAATCTCATATTTCTAACAAAGCCAGTCAAGCAAATGGTTTCTTGACTGCAACTTGATTTCAACTCCTTCAGTCATAAAGTCAAAACTGAAATATGACAAGTCATTCCACCATTTGAAACTATCCTCATGTTCAAACATTACATAACTCATTTCGATTGAAGATTTCAACAGACCTGCAAAAGGATCCTTGAGATCAGAAACAACTATCACTTCTTTATGACCAACAATGAGATCATATTTAAATGGTTCTTTTTGACTGTTCATATTGTCTATGTCATAAAAAAGTTTTTGAACAACATATTTATTTCGACATGAGGACTGTTTACTGACTGAATATTCATTTTCTATTGGCATGATGAACTTTGGACTACTAACCTTGGGCCTGAGATCATAATGCTTGTAAAAGTGAGCCATTGCAGCCTCATACCTTATTTTATATTGTTCTGAATGAGTTAATAGTGCTTAATTTGTCTTTAATTCATACTATTCTTGTTGTTGGTCATAAAATCCTTCAAAAGGAGATGAATCTTGGGCTATCCTTTGTGTTTCTTGTTCTATCTCAAGTTCCATAATAAGCTTTTGCAAACATTGTAACTTATCCTCTTGACTAAATATATTAAAGGAATCCAAATAAGATAATAATGAAGAATGAATATCTCCACACCAATAATGCTTATGAGACATATCAATCCAATTTATGAAATTTTGAAGAGAAACAAGGTCTGCCACCAACCTTGTCATTTTGTTTGATGAAGTACCCGGATCGAAAACCAATATTTCCATTCTAAATCCAAGAAAATATTCATACCTCGAGCTCTTTGAACTAAAACAATGTCGTTCTTCCTCAGGAAAATAATAATAATCGTCCTCGACAACGAAATCAAAATATTAACACTCGGGAATTTCTTTGGGCTGTATCAAAGAAAACCTCAAGGTAACTGTTTCAACCAACTTTAGATTGTATTCTGACCTATACAATCAGAGAGGGCTCTCTCAGATGTCTGATGATTGGTAATAAATCAAAGGATTCATCAAGAAATGCACAGAGGTTAGATTCTACAACATGACAGGTTTGATTTTGTTTTTTAAAGAGATGGTAGGAAAAAAAAGGGAGAGGTACCATTGGGAAATGGAGTGAAATCTTGAATTTCAATGTTTTTACAGTCAACAGCTGGTTGGTTTCTTTTTGCAGATTCGAGGAAAAATAGGCACTATGATCATCAAATAAATTATATGAGATGAGAGATGGAAAGGATAAGAAGTCCCACTACACGACAGACATCAATTAATGGATGAATCTCCAATGCAACTTTAGAATAAAGGACACAAAGATTAATTACTAAACAGAGCATCAAATGTAGATGAATTCTGTAAAAGTAACCATTAACACATAACAAGCATCATCAATATGAAAGGAGCATAAAAAATGGATGAATTCCTAACAATTATTCTCAGACAATGCTAGCATAAAAACATAATCATGGAAATGATATACAAGAAACACATACTGAACATAAACACCCCGATGAATCTCAAATTTCAGAAAGAGCAAACTTCTGCATTAACTTCAAAGAAATAACAAGTATTGATCCCCCAAGGGTCCAAAAACTCTCTACTCTCATACCATGAAATATATATCACTATAGGTCCTTTACAGTTTACCAATTCAAACTCCAACCCCTTTCCCAAAATAGAAACCATTATAAACAACAAATGACACGTTTTGACTGATTTCTTGCTTTTCAGTAGGCGAAATTATGAAAAACAGGCTTCAAAACGCCGCTTTTAATTATCAAACTGTAACATCCGTGTAAAATTTGAGAACGATTTTTGTAGGTAATGTCGTTCTAAAGAAAAACCTCTCTCAATTTCTTGAAATGCATCTCCAGCTGGCTGGAATACGTGTCAAAAAAACATGTCTCAAATAGGAAATCATGAAAACTGAAAAATAGGGATGAAATATTCCTTCAAATATCCCAATCCATGATACTTTTTGAAAATATGAGAGAGGATTTTATTATTTCGCTTGTCCTCGACAAAAACCTCTCGGGGATTTTCAAAATTCCTCTCAAATTGGTTAGAAAGTGATCTCGAAGTTGACCACTAAACCAGTCATTTATGCAACACGCACTGTAGCCTATGCGCAGGAAAATCCTCTGCGCGACAACATCCTCAGAATCCTCTACACGACAACATCCTCAACATCCTCTGCATGACAACATCCTCTACGCAATAGTATCCTCTACGCGACAACATCCTCTGTGCGCGACAACATCCTCTGCGCGTGGCAATATCCTTCGTGCAACAACATCCTCTGCGCGAAAACATCCTCTGTGGGAAAACATCCTCTATGCGAAAAAATCCTCCACCCATGACAACATCCTCTGTGTGACAACATCCTCTGTGCGATAACATCCTCTGCGCGGTGTGCAACAAATTTTGCAGCGCGTAGTGAATTTTGCAGTGTGCAGTTGCAAATGGAAATGGAAATAATAAATGATAAAGTTTCCTTTTCAAAATGACCCTTGGAGATGTTATATGATGCTAGGTATAAAAAAAATATTGGTGCTAACATGCATGACTTTGCAAACTGCTAACAAACCTCTAACCTTAGCTATGAAAATCATGGTGCTAACATACTCCACATACACTTCCTCTTCTATTACACCATTTAGAAAAGCCATCTTCACGTCCATATGATGTACCTTCCACTTCATCACTGCAACTATCACAATTATAGCTCTCATCGAAGTGTATCTCGCCACATGAACAAATCTATCCTCATAGTCTATTCCTTCTTTCTGGGAGAAACCACGTGCCATGAATCTTGTCTTGTACTTCTCGATACTTCCATCTGCTGAATGCTTCGTCTTGTAAATCCACTTGGAAATTTCCACTGTATTTTCTTTCGGTCTCAGAACCAAATCCCAAACATCATTGTTTACAATGGACTGGAACTCTTCAACCATGGCATCCTTCCATTCTTTATTCTTTGAAACATCTTCATAACTGGTAGGCTCAACATCAATAATGTCACTTAACAATGCCACATAACTAGAGTATGGTCATGGTCTTTTGCTTTCTATGAAGGATCCATCTGTAGCACCATAATTCTTTGCATCCTAAATAATTTCTCCAGCCCAAGTTGGTATTCTCTTCTTAGTATTCATCTCTCAAGTTGAATCTGTAGGTCTTTGTGGTTCTTCCATATCATGATATTCTAGTACAACATCATCACTTGCATATGTATCTATAACTCTGGGAGCTTCAGGTTCCTCATCATGAATCTCATTTGAATGATTTTCTACTGAAAGATGCATCCTCATCGAAGCTAACATCTTTGCTAGTCTCAATCTGCTGGTGACCAGGGATGTAAAATCTGTATGCCTTCGATGTCTCACTGTATCCAACAAATATACTCTTCTTTCCTGAAGGGTCTAATTGTTGATTTTTCATAAGATATGATATTGTCTATGTATATATTATTATAATGATGAGTGTTCCATATATATATATATATATATATATATTATAATGATGATTGTTCCATATATATATATATATATATATATGGAAGAATATCTTCTCGATGTTGTTCAAACATCAACACTAACTTCGATCTCTTGTCCTTTGGGACATGTACATACACTGTATAGCCAAATATCCTCAGGTGGATGACCTCTGGCTTTTCACTTGTAAACATCTCTTCTAGTGTCTTGTTCCCAAGTACATGGTGGGGACTTTTGTTCTACACATATATTACAATTCTGGATTCTTCTGCCCACAAATGCATCGATAAGTCTTGATCATGAATCATGGCCTTTACTGCTTCCATGATTGTACGGTTCTTTCTTTCTGTCACACCATTCTGCTGAGGATTGTAGGGAGTAGAGAGCTCCATCTTAATACCAACTTCCTTGTAGAATGCCTTGAATTCATCTGAAGTGAATTCTCCTCCATTATATGACCTTAATATCTTTATCTTCTTCTCAAATAGGTTTTTAACAAGTGCCTTGAATTCTTTAAACTTGTTGAATACTTCACTTTCAACTTTCAAAAAATAAATCCAAGTTTTACATGAGAAATCATCAATAAATGAAACATAGTATACATACCCGCTAAGTGAAGTGGATGACATCGGTCCACACACATCTAAATGTATAATGTCCAAGACTCCTTTGGATTTTCTATTACTGCTTGGAAATGGTTTCTTCACATGCTTTCCTGGTGCACATCCCTTGCATATGCCTTCATGATTGACTTGTATTTCTGGAAAACCTGTCACCATCTTGCTCACGATCGGTAGGGCTTTGTAATGCATGTGGGAAAATATTCTATGCCATAGCTCACTTGGAGTAATTGTAGTGTGTACTAATGTTGAAACTGAATGTCCCTTTAACTTGTATAGGCCTCCTTCTTGAACACCAATCACTACAACATGATCAATAGATTTTCCTTTTGGCCACATGAGAACTTCACCATCAATAAAAGCAACTTTGAATCCTTTCTCATCCAAAGCTGAGATAGAAAGGAGATTCTTGTTCAAACTAGGTACATATAAAACATCCTTCATCTTCATAGGTTTTATGGAATCTAATTTGTAGGATGCTTCTCCTACTCCTTTAATGGGATATTGATAGTCATCATCGAGCTTCACCTTGTGAGGTGAATCCTTCTGAACTAATTCTGAGAAGGAATCCTTGTAACCTGTCATGTGCTTAGAAGCACCAATATCAATAAGCCATGTGTCACTTCCATGAGTGACAGTACCTGTAAGAGATGATATCAATACATATTCTTCACTTTATTCTTCTTCTTTGGTTCTCTCTTGATAAGGTTAATCATCTTATGTGGCATGAGCATGATGTATTTTATAATTTCCTTTTCTTCCCTGAATTTTATACTTGGGACAATTTATTGCAATGTGTCCACTCTTTTGACAGATGTGGCATTTGTAATTTGAGAAATACTTCTTAAAATTTTGAGTCTTTTGTAATCCATTAGGTTTCTTGTGTGAGTGAACTTCTTTCTTTCTCTTTCCTTTTCTTGCATGAGCTGTTAGAGCTTGATTTCCATCATCACCTAGTTTCTCTTCTCTTGATGCTAATCTAGCTTCTTCTTGAGTGAAATCCTCCCATAGTACGCTAAAACTTGTTAGCCTTCTTCTTGAACATATTACTTGAATGAATGATTTCCAATATCTGGGGAGACCATTCAAGGTAGTCATCACTAATTCAAATTCTTCAATTGTGTCTCCAATGGCTTCAAGTTTTTCTTTTATTTGAGACACCCTTGTGAAGTAGAATTGGGTAGTTTTTGAACTCTACATCTCTACATTATTGAGTTGTGTCCTCAAGGTCATCTTCCAATTGATATTCCTGCCTTCATACAATAAGGATAAGACATCAAACATTTTCTTTGGAGATGTCAATGATGAGACACGAGGGATCAAATGATGCTTGATAGAATCGTCAATAATTCTCTTTGCCTTAACTGGGAACTTCTTCTTTGACGAAATCTTCTAGATCATTTTATTCTAGAATGAGCATCACTCTATACTTCTATGCTTGGAAGTTATCAACACCCTCAAGCTTCTCATCAAGCTTGGTACTCGGTGCCATCTTGTCCTTGAACGATAAAACGATAAGAAAAATGAAAACTTTTCAAAGAAATGTTTTGAACTTACCAGAGAGTGTGCTAGGCCAAGATGAACTACTCCAACTTCAATCTGTAGCTACCAAGACCTCTTGAGCTAGGGTTTATGAAGAAACCCTAAATTTTCAAAATGTGAATTTTGGAATTTTGCTCCGAGGGAAAGGTGTGCCCTCCTTAGGCGAGCTCCTTGGTATCTTTTCTTTGACCAACGTCCTTCAGAAAGTGGTAGAAATCACCTTCTAGGGTTTTGTGCAGTTGCTGACAATTGAAACACCAGTTGCAGATTTCAAAACTTCACCAAACTGAGAATCTAAACCCAAGGAAGTATGCACTAGGGTTAGGAGAGTCTTCCATAGTATACACAAGATTTATCATGGGAAACCCTTGTGGGGGAGAAAACCCAACAAATCTTCTTCAATATAGATTCTTCAACAAGTACAATGTCTCTCTCAAGAGAGATCTCACCAAACATAAGATAAACCAAAAACCCTAAATAGAATAAGGTAGTGCACCACTAGAGCAAGATAATCCTCCAACATATAACCAAAAACCCTTCACTAGAACACCCTTCCTCTGTAGTTGCATCTCCTCCTCATACTTGCACACTTTTACTTGTGTGAGAGAGTTTGTTGTGTGTGTTCTCCAAGTGAGGTGCCTAGCCTCTCATACATACAAGTTGAGCCACCCATAAATAGGCCAGGGCCGACTTGTATTCTTTACCCTTCTAATTTACAATTGACTTTTGTCAGGGCACAATAGGGCCGACTTTTACAAAGGTAGAATAAGGCCAAATTTATAAATATAACATAATATTATTCTTTAGGGTTTTGTCTTGGTCTAATACAATATTGATACAATAAGAATATCTTCTTAAGCTACTCAAACTTCAATAATATACACCATCATGAATCGTTACATAAACATAAATCATTACAAACATTTAAAATGTGTGTGTGTGTGTGTGTGTGAGAGAGAGAGAGAGAGAGAGAGAGAGAGAGAGAGAGAGAGAGAGATCCATCCATCTACAAATCCTCTGCTATTTTGTGAGCACATCTCTTTTTGAAGTGTTTCCCCTCTTTTCATCCTAGTCTTTGTTCATCCAAATTTATTAGTGTATTATTCATTTGTAAAGCCGATCCCTGACTGCATTTCTCATTTTCTTCTGAGTTACCATTACTATTTTATTTGGTCCACAGGAGCCCCATCCCAATCCATTTGGACAAATGCATTTCCTTTAATTGTTTTTGTTATTGCATGTGTGTTTATTATCTTTCTACTATTATTCATTTGTTATATGTTTAGTTATTTTACCACCTGGTTCACTCACATGTGTTGATGTTATGAATGTATGAATGTATGTCCCAAGCAAGTGCATTGAATATCTAAGTGAGAAAGAGGAGTACCACCTCTACAAAAACGTAGAGGGGATCTTGATAACTCTTTCAAGAATACCCTAGGAGGTTCACTTTTGTCCCTAACAAGAAAAGAGGTCAACAAGGAGTTGGCCAAGAATCAAATAACTTCTGTGAATTAATGGCACTCAAATCAGTATTGATACTGGTTCAGAAACATGGTATAATTCACATACATATATTTTGGGATTCACTCCTTGTAATTCGATGGATGAAACAAGAGTTGGTCTTGAGAAATTTCATGCCGTAGAATTTGTCTCTTGATGTTTTGTCTTTACAACTAGTGTTCACTCATATTTAGTTTGTACATGTCTACAGAGACATAGATAAGACAACAAGTGGCTTATCCAAAGTAGGGTTAAATATAGATAAAAGAGTTTGGAAAGTATTCAAGAATCATCAAACACACCATTTTTAGTATATACATGATCACTGGATATTAATTTTTACTCATACATCGTAGTCTTTTGGGTAGCTTTATGAGTTTATCATATGGGTGATGGATGAAACAAATAGGAAATGATAGTTGATACATTTTAGATGGAAAAAAGGGATGTAATTTCTAGAAAATTATGGGAGGAAATAGTTTTTTTTGGTGGAAAAGGTTAATACTATTATATATGAAGTTTTTAAAGTGTTTATATGCGAGGGGATTATTGTAGATATGATTTTGTTATAGATTTTATGAGGCATACCAAAATACTTTACAACATTTTGACAATATAATTTTGTTTATGTAAATAAAACTACAAAACTTTTTCCTTGAAAAAAATTGAAAGTTTGTAAATTTTACAATACTTATTATAATTTAATTAACTTTTAATAATAATAAAAATTTAACTTCCAACAAATCAATAAAAAAATCATATTAAAGTTAATTTAGCTACATTTGTTATGCATGAAATAAATATTCACAATAATGCAATATCAAAGTCATATTAGAGTTAAGGGTGTGTGCACAAAGTTGGTGGACGAAAAAGTGGAAAGGGGCTCAGCAGGAACGCGCACTTGCATGAACGCGTGCAGATTCTCGAGAACGCGCACAAGTTCCCAAACCTATAGGTTTGGACCCAAACCTCCACTCAGCTTTCCACGTAGGTTTAGTGTTAGGAACGTGCGTGCGTTCCTAAGAACACATGCACGTTCTTCTTCTAAACATTTTTTAAAGGGCCACGAGCACGATTTGTGCTCATTTTCACAAATTGCACTCATGTTTTTACCCTCATTGAGAAAATAGAGAGGAGCTAGAGAGGAGCAACAAGGTGAGGATCTTGCCACTGTGTCCCAGTAAAGCTAGGTATGTTTGATTTATCTTATTTTGCTCCCAATTTTAGGGGGAATAGTGTGAGGAGCAAGAGCAAGAGTGTAAGGAGMAAGAGCAAGAGCCAGTCAAATAAATCTATCCTATCCAGTAGATTCACCCACCCAGGAAAGCCAGTAACAATCCTTCTTTCCAAACAGTAAAGAAAKCCCTTACAGTAAGGAAATAATCTACCTGAAACTTTGCTTTTYGTAGGACTTAACCCCATTCATTTACTATTGCATGCCTTGCCCGATAGTGTCGCTTGTTTGTTGACTTTCGCTTTCAGGTCGAGTATCGCCATAGATAGAAGTGGGTCGATCTGATCTGTTGTTCCGGGCCTAGGCCTATATCTATAGTGGCATAGGTCAATTTATTTCCTTCTTAAACCCTAATTTAGTCTTTTTCTCGCAAGAATCTAAATGAATGAAATTTGTAATTTTCTATTTTAATTAAAAAACCAACCTAATTTACATGCCATGGCTTATTAAATTGCAACCTATATAATAAAATGGAACCCAGAGACAATGTAAACCACTCAGAAGAAAACCAACGAGAGAAAATCCCCAACCCACCACAACCACCCATTATAAACACTCAAATTGATGAGGGGTTGGTTATATTAAGAACCCTTGAGGAACAATTAAGGAACACTAGAGGCCTAGTAGAGTCTCCTTGGCCACTGATTTGGACATCATTGTGAATTCCATTGCAAGTGCCCAAGGGAAATTGACCTATATTTCTGATTATAGGGCAAGAATGTATGAGTACAATAGCACTGGTTTGGCCATAAACCAAGTCAAAGACTTGAGAATTTCAAAACAACACATATTGACTATTTTTAGGGATCCTAGAAATGGACAAGAATTACGAATGACCAAAAAATGCCTCTCCATCGACTGGTGCATCCATCCCTAGATTAGTAAAAATTGGATGGATTGGTGGTACATGGTATTTGATAAACCTCCCTGCAATAATAGGGAGGTGCCCTTATATTTTCTGAGAAAATTATGGGCCGAGTTTATTTTGGGTAAGCATGTCAACTACTTTGACATGGGTGACTTCCAGAGGGTGGCTCGAGGGTTCGCACAGGACCAAGAGCATGCCAGGAGCGATCCCATGTTAGGTCCTCATCCCCATAGGCGAAGGCCTAACCCCCCTACCCAACATCCTCATGTTTCATAGAGCTTGCAATAGGTACAAATAGCCATTTCATCATTGACTTGTAGCCTAGTGTAACATAGTATATTTGTTGCACTATCTCGGTAGGAGGTGCTTGCCAATGAAATTGATAGAGGGGTTGGAGCTTCAACATGTACAACAGAGTACAATGAGGAGAGGGTAGATGGACATAAAAACCGCCCATGTGAACTTCACAGATGCTCGAGCTGGGGCAGGCATGCTATGGGCCTATCAATCCTAGTGGACAACATAGCTTCATGGAGGAGGTTAGTATCTTAATCCTCTCTATGTTCTTCATCATTATATATTTATTTTGTATTATGTGTATTCATATTGATATTTTATTGTATGTTGTTTTGTAGTTGTTACTTCTGAGTAGTAGACCCTCTACGCCCATGGATGCATCATTTCCTAGCCTCACCACTGATGCAGTAGTAGAGGCAGCCTACTAACTGGGCACGTCCCACACACATGTATGCGTCACATTTGATAAATCTACCATAGTCATTTCTTTGTTTTATGGCATCTTCAAATTTTTAATGTTCTTGTGTTTCTACAGGATTTGGGACTAGGAGATGTCAAGGAATGTTCATCTGGGATGGACAAAGTCACCTGCATCACATGTATCATGTGTAGTGTTAAATATCGTATAATTATCAATTTTTTTGTGTTTATGTTTTTGAATTTTATTATTTGGTACTAATAGTTCAATATTATTAATATGTATGCATGCTACAGACATATTTGCTACTTATAGCACTACAAAACTCCATGGGAAACTGATATTTTATTACGGGTTACCTTTCTCCAGAACTAGGGAGTTACAATAACTTGTACAGCCTGTGGGGGTCTATCACAGTCCACCCTCAACATCTGTCTTATTGCACGCATCCTCAGTGGATCCACACACATGCCACCCATCCGCACCACCTCTTCCATCACATCCATCCATGGTGGATGCACTTGCATACCACCCACCCCCACCACCATTTCCATTGACCCCATCCACTGAGGTTGTCACAATAGAGGTTTCCTCGAAGTAGGTTGTACAACCTAGTGCTCCATTTTCCAACGAATCTCCATTGAGGCCCAAGATATTCACAATGAGATAATGTGTTGATGATAATTTTTTATGTATCATGAATTTGATTTTACGCACATTTGTTTAATTTTATTGACTTGATTCTTGTAACTGATGCAAGGTGGCATCGCAGAGAGATTGGGGTTGTGGAGGAGGGTAACACCTTCATGATTGACAGTAGAATATGCAGTAAGTTGTCTTAGGTTAAATTGAAAAGTATCATTTTGTATGTCTATTAATTCATTGAGGAAAAAAACTCATAACATTTTTTTTTCTTTGTGCAGTCTCCAGAGCGTCGAAGCACACTTAGGCCTAGAACCACTCTAGGTGCTTCCTCGAGCAAGAGAATAAAGATAGATTTCCAGGATGCTTCTGAGGGTGGTGAGGGTGGTAGTGGTCAATGATTGACCAACTACTACCATTTTGTATCTAGGCCACCATATGGATGTTTTTTTTATGTTTGGGCACTTGTTGTCGCTTTGTATATTGGGCACGAGGTGCCATTTTGTAAAAAATGTACAATTTAGACGACGTTGAATACACACACACACATTTCAAGGCACGTCTTTTATGAATCTCATTGTTTTTGCATTTTATGTTGACGAATATATACATTTCAAAGTGTTTGAATACCAAAGTGTATGAATTTTATGTGTATTAATCCCTTGATTTTTTTCTAAAGTGATTATAAATACTTGCGTTACGCATTAACGAATATCTTATGGTGGAAAAGATTGCTAAGTGCTAAATCCATAAGCAATTAATGGTTCTCAAGTAGCATTGCTTGCTAGTCAACCATCTATCTCTACATCATCGATAGATCATTCCTTATGAATTATTTGCATGAATGTTGTGGATATCCATATTCTAACTCACAACCAAAAATATGGACTACCTCTTGAATTATCTCCATCTAAATCCAATGACAATCCACCCTCAAATAATGGTTAGTTGAAAATATTGTGACCTAAAAATGGCATATTACAATACTTTGTTATAAGAATAATATTTTTCATTTATCTTCCACATAATTGTAAATCACTTAACAATCTCAGCTCAATATTATGTCAAATTAACCTCCATAACTAGTACTATAATTACTCAATTATGGACATGACATAAGCTAAAATTCAATTATGCAAGTACACAACATTTGGACAACCCAAACACTTCATATATATTTAGAATATGAAGTACACACACCTACCAATATCTTATCATGGGTTGTTACAAGTCGGGCTCTTCAAACCCTAGCAAGGGAAACCATAAGATAACATTAGCCAATAGCTCACTTCATTAGAGATCATCAACACACTATCATACACAATGGTAAGTCCTTTTTGGAACCTACATTTGTATCCCACAATTGTACAAGATCGACTCCCTCTATCTTCTCAATAACAAGCACATTAGGTAGCACTAGGGTTTTCAAATGCCACAAAACCCTAACTTCTTCTCTTACTAGAGATACATGATAAAAGTATTTCTTTTCTCCTCTAGGTATAAGTCTTAGTATTCCCAGTCTCCTTAGGACAAAACCTTGACCCTAGTCTTCTCTTGACATTCCTTTGAGAAGCCTAGTTGTTAGTTTCTTAGTTGATTCAATCCATAATTTGACCATTTTCTAGGGCACACACATTATTCCCCTCTTTCTATGCATGACATATATAAAATCATTTGATTTATGTGTAACCCTTCATAAATGCCAAAAAGGCTAGTCAATGACTCATTAATGCACTCATGTTTGTTCAGGTTGTGTAGTCGGTATATGTAAATTTTGTTAAACCCATCAATTATTAATAACAATTATTCAGTCTTCCATGATGTCCACTAAACTGATTGATTTAGATAAATACAATGAGAGAGTTCACATGGAAACTAGATCTTAGAATGGGTATCATTTTCCACCTACAAATAAAGGTTTTGGGGTTACATTTCATGACACACCATAGAAAGTAATGCTATGCTACCAAAAATCCTCTAGGGAGACTTGAAACCATTATTCTTTTCCCTTCACCATCTATGAGAGTTTACTGCACATTCCTACCCTATTTTTGGGTTAGAGTACACAATGAGACAAAGGATCCTCCGAAACCCAATCCCATAAACCTGTTCATGCCATGCCATTTCCATACCTTGCCATGCCTTTCCAATCCATGCCATGACATGCCATTTCCATGCCATTGACATGCCATTCCATTGCCAGGCAATTGCCATGCCATGCCATCGACATGCCATTTCCATGCCTTTCCAAGTCATGTCATGCCATGCCATTTCCATTTCCATGTCTTGTCATTTCCATGCCACACCATTTCCATGCCTTGACATGCCATGCCATTTCCATGCCTTGCCATGCCATGCCATTTCCATGCCAATTCTATGCCTTTCCAAGCCATGCCATGGGATGCCATTTCCATGCCATGCCATTTTCATGCCTTTCCATGCCATGTAATTGCCATGCCTTTCCAAGCCATGCCATGCCATGCCATTGTCATGTAGCTTCCCATGTCTTGTCATGTAGCTTCCCATTTTAACTTATACAACAATAAATATAACTTTCCATAACATTATGCAAGGAAAAATTCAAATCAAAATGTGGCTTGCAATGAAACAAGAATAACAAAAAAAGAAATCTTTCTCATCCCAAGAAACAAAAAACATTTTTTCTAGGGATATATGACTTAAATTTATATCACAAAGTTCCTTTCCATCCAATGAAGTGTTTATGACATTTTAAGTGTAGGTGAAAAAGTTTTCATGCCTTTCCACACCACACCATGCCTTACCTTTCCTTGAGTTTCCATGCCATGCCATGTCATGTAATTCCTCGCCTTGCCAAGCCATGCCATGCCATGCCGTTGCATGCCTTGCCTTGCCATGCCACACCTTACCTTGTCATGCCTTGCCATGCCATTCCATGCCATGCCTTTCCTTGCCTTTCCATGCCTTTCCTTACCTTGCCATGCCATGCCTTTCCTTGCCATGTCATGCCTTGCCTTGCCATTGCATGCCTTTCCTTTCCATGCCATGCCTTGCCATGCCTTGCCTTGCCATGACATGCCATGCCATTCCATGTCATTCCATGCCTTTCCAAGCCATGCCATGGAATACCTTGCCCTGCCATGACATGCCATTGCATGCCTTACCTTTCCATGCCATGCCATGCCATGCCATCCCATGCCATGCCATGCCTTTCCATGCCATGCCATGCCATTCCATGCCATTCCTTGTCTTCCCATGCCATGCATTTCCATGCCTTTCCATTCCATGCTTTGCCATTCCATGCCTTTCCATGTCATGCCTTTCCTTGCCATGACATTCTATGTCAATCCATGCCATTCCATTCCATTTACATGCCACACCATGCCATTTCCATGGCATGCCATGCCATTTCCATGCCACTCCATGCCATTGCCATGCCATGCCATACCATTTCCATGCCATTGTCATGTCATACCATTTCCATGCCTCTCCAAGCCAATAAATGATATTAACTACGTTACAACATGGCAAATATAACAACCCTTAAAACAATTAATAATTAAATGAAAGGGGGCTGAAAATGCAAGCCTAAACTAGGGTTTAGATAACAAATGCTTACTGAAATGCAAGATGGCACATAAAAACCCTAGAATATTCAAGACATCAAGCCCTAAAGGGCTGAAAAATATGACATAAATGTAATAAAAGGTGTCAAGGTGTATTCTAAGGGTGAAAGATGACGATTAAACCGTAGACGTCAAGATAACAAGGTTGGAAATCGAGGGAAAGTCCTAATCTAACCACAAAATTGAGGGTTTCAAGATGAGGTTAATACAAGAAGAATACAAGATAACATGCAATATCACCACTTTAATAAAACATTAATTTAATACATTCAATAAATAACCATCAACAACTTATAAAGAGAACTTACTAGGTTAAACAATGATCATCCATGAATTCCTAACCATAAAATCATCCACAACTTGAAACACAGACCTAGACTTATACCTAGACCTAGACCTTGCCTTGCCTTGCCATGCCAAGCCATGCCTTTCCTTGCCATGCCATGCCATGCCATGCCATTTCCATTTCCATGTCATGCCATTGCTATTACATGCCATGCCAAGCCAATAAATGATATTAACTAAGTTAAAACAAGTCAATGGGAAGTCCCAAACACCACAAATCAATAAGGAAACTGTAGTTGTTATAAAACTTGTGATTAAGATGCTTAACTTCAATACTATGACAAGTTACAACATGACAAATATAACAACCCTTAAAACAAGTAATCATGCAATTAAAGGGGGCTAAAAATGCAAGCCTAAACTAGGGCTTAGATAACAAATGCTTGCTAAAATGGAAGATGGTACATAATAACCCTAGAATATTCAGACAACAAGCCCTAAAAAGATGAAAATTATGATATAAATATAGTAAAATGTGTCAAGGTGTATTCTAAGGGTAAAATATGACAATTAAACCCTAGACGTCAAGATAACAAGGTTGGGAATTGAGGTTAAGTCCTAATATAACCATGAAATTGAGGGTTTCAAGACAAGGTTAATTCAAGAAGAATACAAGATAACATGCAATATCACCACTTTGATAAAAAATTTATTTAATACATGGCTTGGCAAGGCAAGGCATGGCATGGAAAATCAAGGCATGGCATGGCAAGACAATGCATGGCATGTCAAGGAAACACATGGAATGACATGGTAAGGCAAGGAAATGCACAACAAGGCATGGCATGGCATGGAAATGCAAGGCATGGTATGTCAAGGCATGGAAGAAAAGTGAAGACAATGCCAAGCCATGCCTTGCCATGCCTTACCTTCCTGAGCTATGCCTTGCCTTTCCATGCCATGCCATGCCATGCCTTGCCTTGCCATGCCTTGCCTTTCCATGCCATGAATTTCCTTGGCTTCACTTGCCATGCCATGCCATGATATGCTATGCCTTGCCTTGCCATTCCATGCCATGCCATGCCTTGCCTTGCCTTGCCATGCCATGCCATGCCTTGCTTTACCTTTCCATGCCTTGCCTTGCATTTCCAAGCCATGCCTTGCCTTGCCATGCCATGCCAAGCCATGGCATGGAAAGGCAAGGCATGACATGGAATGCTAAGGCAAGGAAAGGCAAGGCATGACAAGGAAAGGCAAGGCATGGCATGGAAAGGCATGGCAAGGTAAGGCAATGCATGGCATGGAATGACATGGCAAGGTAAAGCATGGCATGGAAAGGCATGGAACGACAAGTGAAGGTAATTCCAATCCATGCCTTGCCTTGCCAAGCTATGCCTTTCCTTTCCATGCCATGCTATGCCTTACCTTGCCATGACTTTCCTTTCCTTCACTTGCTATGCCATGACATGCCATGCCTTGCCTTACCATGCCATGATATGCCTTGACTTACCATTCCATGCCATGCCATGCCATGCTTTGCCTTGTCATGCTATACCATAGCTTTCCTTTCCTTGCCATGCCTTGCCCTTCCATGCCATGCAATGCCATGGCTCAGAAAGGCAAGGCATGACATGGCATGCCAAGGCAAGGCATGACTTGGCAAGGAAGGGCAAGGCATGGAAAGGTGAGGCAACACATGGCATCACAAGGCATGGCATGGCATGGAAAGGCATGGCAAGGCATGGCATGGCATGGAAAGGAAAGGCACTGCATGTCAGGGAAAGGCATGTGGAGACAAGTGGAGGAAATACTAAGCCATGCCTTTCCAAGCCATGCCTTGCCTTACCATACCATGACATGCCTTGCCTTCCCATGCCATGACTTGCCTTGCCTTCACTTTCCATGCCTTCACTTGCCATGCCTTGCCTTTCCTTTCCATGCCATGCCATGC
>JASDQU010737639.1:76167-106356 GCA_032191745.1 Picea mariana
CCCTTCATTTTGCTGGATAATAATAAAGGAAGGACCTGGCAATTTCTCTGGTGGACGTAGCCCACACTGGGTGAACCACGTAAATCTGTGTCTCTCTTGTATTGTGTGTCTTCTGTGTTTTGTTTCTGCATTTGTTTTATTTTATTGCTCCGCGGTCCTGTTTTTCTAACAATGGCATGCCATGACATGGAATGGAAAGGCAAGTGAAGGCAATTCCAAGCCATACCTTACCTTTCCTCGCCATGCCATGCCATGCCTTGCCTTGCCTTCCCATGCCATGCCATTCCTTCCCATGCCATGCCATGCCTTCCCATGCCTTTCCTTTTGCATGCCATGCCTTTCCATGCCTTCCCATGCCTTCCCTTCACATGCCTTGCCATGCCATGCCATGCCTTGCCTTCCCTTTCCATGCCTTGCATTCCCATGCCATACCATGCCTTACCTTTCCATTCCATGGCCTTGCCTTTCCATTTCATGGCCTTGCCTTACCTTGCCTTTCCATTTCCATGCCATTTCCATTTCCATTGCCATTGCTTGTAAAAATATAGTTATTTTCATCGTTAGAGATAATTTGTAATCAAGTTAATTTAATAAAAAAAATAATGGCATTCATGTATCATACCTTATTTTTTGCCTAAACAAAATAATGCTTGTACTAAATGAACAACTTCAATACATAAAAATTACAATAAAAGGATTCATTAAGCATGTAATTCTACAACTTGTTATCCCATCTATCTTAGATAAAAATACTTGCACGAGAATTTCAATGTCATAACATAAGCTCTCTTTATTCATATATCTAAGGTATTTTCATAGTTGTGAAACATAGATTATCATAATTAATAGGATTTATCTAGACCTTGCCTTGCCTTGCCATGTCTAACTATGCTTAGCCTTGTCATGTCTTGCCTTGCTTTTCCTTTCCTTGCATTTCCATACCTATACCTAGACCTATAGCAAGACATTGTCTTGTTCTGCCTTGCCATGTCCCTGATTGGCTTGAGGAGGTGAGTTGCAACTCACAATAAAATTCAAACCGAGACTCGGATGGATGAACTATCGATTGCATTGGATCCGAGGCATCGGGTTTCAACTAGTGGCGTTCATTCGTTGTCATTCTGTTGACGAGAAAACCATTTTTTGGAGGATCTCCGACACTAGGGTTTTTCTCAATGAGGCATAGTGCAATTTTTGAACAAGAGGTTGATTTTCAAGAACACTGTGTCAGGAAATTGTAGGTAGTGTAGTCACATGGGCCTTGTAAAAACAGGTGTGGGAGCTTACAGATCTCCGTTATGATGATTGGTTTTGATTTTATGCCCCTGGACCAAATTTTCGACGTGTCCTTGAATGGATTGAGGAGTCAAGTTACAACTCGCAATACAACTCAAACTGAGACTTGAATGGATGAATTGTCGGTTGCATTGGATCTAGGGTACCGGGTTTCAGCTAGCGGGGGCCGTTCATTGTCATTTTTTTGCTTGGACAAACGTTTGTTGGAGGATCTTCGACACTAAGGTTTTTCTCAATGAGGCATAGTGAAATTTCTGAATGAGAGATCGATTTTCAAGAACACTGTGCCTAGAAATTGTGGGTAGTGTAGTCACATGGGCCTTGGATAAACAGACGTGTGGGAGCTTACAAAACTTCATTATGCTGCTCGGTTTGGATTTTATAATCCTTGACCAAATTACTAACATGTCCTTGAATGGCTTGAGGAGGCGAGTTTTAAATCACGATAAAACTCAAGCTGAGACTTAGATGGATGAACCATTGGTTGCATTAGATCCAGGGCATCAAGTTTCAGCTAGTGGGGCCCATCTATTGTCATTATGTTGACCAAAAACCGTTTCTTGGAGGAATATCTCTGACACTAAGGTTTTTCTCAATGAGGCATAGTGCAATTTCTAAACGAGAGATCGATTTTCAAGAACACTGTGTTGAGAAATTGTGGGTAGTGTAGTCATGTGGGCCTTGGAAAAACAGACGTTTGGGAGCTTACATAATTTTGTTATGCTTCTCGGTTTGGATTTTATGCCCCTGGACCAAATTGCTGACATGTCCCTGAATGGATTGAGGAGGCGAGTTGCAACTCGAGATAAAATAAAAACTGGGACTCAGATGGATGAACCGTCAGTTTCATTGGATTCTGACCACCGAGTTTCAGCTAGTGGGGCCCATTCGCTGTCATTCTATTACCTGAACAATTGTTTTTTGGAGGATCTTCGACACTAGGGTTTTGATCGGTGCTTATTACATATGTTTTCCAATTTATCACCTTGTTACGCTAGGCATGGCAAGGCAAGGCATGGCAAGGAAAGGCATGGCAAGGTAATGCATGGCATGACATGGAAAGGCAAGGCAAAGCATGGTGATCCAGGAGGATCTAAAATGGAAAAAACTCAAAGTCCTCAAATCTCAGCAAAAACAATACCAAGTCAAAGTTCTCATCGCAAGCTTTCCAATGATGCAAATGAAACCTCAAATGGAGTCCGAACGAAGAAGTTATGGTTGGTCAAAGTTGGTAGTCAACCCTAGTCAAAGTCAATGATGATGTCATCATCTGTACATGCAACGTCAGTAGTGCATACTAGGGTGAAGTTAGTATGTTGACATGGAACTACCAGAAGTTCCATGTCAATTTAGACATTTAGAGAATTTAGACATTTAGGGGCCACATGGGCCCATTGACCACTGACACGTGACACCCCTAGGTGACGCCACGTGGCAAAACCCAGGGGATGCCATGTGGCTGCCTCATATAGTGCCAAGTGGAAGCTAACTTAGTTGTTGACCGAACGACGTGTAGGCAATGACTGGTAGGAATCGACAAATCGGAGGGCACTACGTGGCCCAATCAGAGGGTTCTATGTGGCACCTCGAAAAATCCCAGTGAGGGATGGGCGGTAAAATTTAAAAATTATATATAGGTCGGGCTGACCGACACTGGATTCGTTGACCAGACTGTCTAATAGCCACATATCCTAGCATATCCCACAAAATGATGAACGTACCAAATCCCATCACATCCCAGAGGATCTATGCATGGGTCATATCAAGTTGTCACGGGTTTTTGGGCAKAGGTTTAAACTGTCCAAGGAATGAAATATGGTGTTTGATATATATATATATATATATATATATATATATATATATATATGGTCAAGCCATATCATATGGCATTCACACTATATTTGATTTTTTTTTTTTATAACGAGTACCAAAAGGGGGAGGCCCGTGGGCTTGACCTCCAGACCTCCTTAACCATATGCTTCAAATACACAACCGCCTACCAGTTGGGCTAACTTCCCATGTTGTAAATATCACCCATAAAATATTACTTAAGCCTAGAGTTATGCCAGGATCAGGGGTCCGCGCCCAAGTCCATATGGGAATGCTTTTCAATGCAGGTTCTGGAGTAATTATTGCAGACTGGTGGCATACTTTACGAGGCAAAGAGTCTAGAAAGGGCCTAGAGGTGATGATGTCAGATTGAGACAAATTGACGGTCAATTTTGCACTATTCCTTGCCACGAATCCACCGGTGATGAACATTTTTGCATCAAAGCAGCGGATCTGAAGTCCATTTTTTTAGGTTTGAGGTATAATGATGTATTTATGCCAATTTTATTGTTGAGAATAATATAGAGCCTCTCCACTTCTAAGCAAGGCCTGGAGACGTAGTCCTTGTTGGACGAATTCCATTATCAAGCTATTGTGTCATTGTCTTATTTATCTTCTTTTCTCCATATTTATTCCTTCTTTAATTAATGTTTCACATAAAGCTTTGATTCATACTCTTAATGTAATTTATGTAATGTCATCGATGAAAAGATCCCGTATCATGTTGGTATCAGAGAAATCTTCTTTGACTTGAATTGTGAGTGTGAATGTTTACCGGGGCCAATCTTAAAACATGTGAAGGAAAGCTTAAGACTTTCAACCCAGAGATTGGACCTGCAACTTGAGGAAAGAAAATGGATGATGAAGAGAGGTGTGTTGAGCATGAGCATAAATTTCACAAGATCTTCTACCAGATGTCTAACATGGTAGAAAAATTGTATGCAGATTACTAGAAGAGAGTTGCAAAAAAGGAGGAAAAGAAGAAAGTTAAAGAAGAGGATAATGCTTCAGTCAACCATGGAAGTGGAAGAGATCCTCCCGAGTCTCCATCACCATCTTCAAGTTCAATCTCTTCTTCCTCTTCCTCTCATTATCATCATTCTCATCATTCTAGTTTTCATCCAAGTACTTCTAAAAATCCATTGTTGAAACTAGATGTGAAATTTAATTTTCCCATGTTTAATGGAGAAGCTAATGCAAATAAGCTTAATAATTGGATCAGACAAATTGAATTTCACTGCCATGTACAAAAGATCGAAGAGGAAGAGGAAAAGATCCAATTGGCTTCTCTTTGGCTAGAAGGCACAACCCTTGTATGGTGGGAGAGAAAACTTCAGAAAGGTTGTAAGCATAATGGTAAACTCCTTTCTTCATGTTATGAATTTACATCTGCGTTGAAAAAACAATTTTATCCATTGGATTATGTTCAAAAATCCATGATGGAATGGAAAAATCTAAGACAAGGTAAAGGTCAGAGTGTTCAAAGTTTCACAGAGGAATTTAGGAAACAAGCACTTGCATTAATTATTCCTTTGGATTCTCATGAAACTTTGATGAAGTATATTGGTGCACTTCACAGTTACATTCGACATAGATTATTATTGTTTAATCCCACAAAATTAGATGAGGTGTGTGTATAGGCAACTCACCTTGAAAGTAGGGGAAATAATGTACATGAAGATCACAAGAAGTCAAAGGACCATTTCAAAAGGAAAGGAAAAAAGAAGGATAAGAGGACAACTACAACAAAGAAAGAGGGAGAAAAATGATCTTGCACTCATTGCTAGAAGGATGGGCATGATGATGAAAATTGTTAGAAGTTGCATCTAGAGTTAAGACCGAAGCGATTTGGTGGCCAAAATAAACATATAATTGTTTCTACCATGCAACAAGACCTTGGTTCCGATTCAACCGATGAGGAAAAGATAAAAAAAGTTGGATTACAAGGTAAAGTTTCCTTGCATGCTAGTTCAATTTCTACAATTCCATCTCTTGAAAATGATGAAAGAAGAAGTGAATTATTCCACATAACAGTAGTGACAAAACACACAAAAGTGGAAACTCTGTTTGATCCAGGCTCACAAGTTGACTTGAGATCTGAAAATATTATAAACAAATTGGGATTAACCACAACACCTCATCAAAAACCTTACCCTCTTGGTTGGGTGCATGATAATGCAAAACTTTAGGTTACTAGTCAGTGTAGATTGAAGTTTGCTATTGCTTCTAAGTTGGTAGATGAAATTGTTTTGTAAGTGGTTCCTTTGAATATCTGTGGTATTGTATTAGGGAGTCCTTATCTTTATGACATAAAAGCAATCTTCTTCTGAAAAAGAGAGCAAATACCATCTCACAAAATATGGAGTGGAGTATATTGTTAGATTTCACAAATTGGAAACTAACCCATCACTTATTAGTGCATGTCAAATGAAGAGAGCTATACATACTTGTAAGAACCTTGTTCTTATGATTGTAAAAACCAAATATCTTGATAAGTCTAATGCTCTCGATACTTTTAATCATTTACATAAAAATGAAATTCTTGAGAAAAAAATCAACCCCGCACCAATACTAGCTCTACCAGACCTTCAACAACCATTCAAGGTTGTTGTTTTTTCATAATCTAGGTTAAGCATGAAGTTTATTCCATTTTATCATTTAACCATAACCATAAATGTTGCAGCAACCAATATCACAAGAAGAAGCACCATGCACAAGAATACAAAATGTATCCTGGGAAACCCTTCTCAACAAGGGAAGAAAACCCAGCTAAATCCTTTGAAATATTCTTCAAGAGAAAGACCTTCACCACCAAGAAAGACCTTACAACACAAGAGGGTGCTTCAAACCCTATAACTCTAGTGCCCAAGAGAGGTGCACACCTTTTTCCAAAGAAGTGTACTTGCTGAAATTTCCAAACTCACAAGAAGGATGTGTTTCCGCAATGGGGAATCTTCCCTTACTCATATTAGACTTTTACTATCAACTGAAGTGTCTATTGGCTCAATAGGGCCGACCTCTCTAAGTCACTTTATAATTATTATTATTATAATTAATATTATCCAGATTAATTATCTTTTACATTTATTATTAATCACATTAAGGTAGGGCCGACCTGTACCCTTTACATAGCAATTAGGGTTACAGGCAGGTCTAACTCTTGAACAATATAAAGAAAAGGATATGATACACCCACTAGTTCTCATCCACTAGGGGCACATCCATATGGATGTCATATCTCTGGTTCACTACATTACACAGAAGAACTTGATCTTCACACATTCACCTGTGCTCGTCCATAGGCACGTCCACTCTACGGATCTTCTTTCTCATTGCCACACACATGAGAATCATCTGGAGTCTTCTCGTCAACTTTGTTGCTCAGAGGAGGATAATACATCATCTTCATTTCTGTTCACATGACGATGCACCCAACACTTTGGGATTTCACACGCTCACCTTGTGCTCAGCCACATGCACGTCTTAACTCAACAGATCTCCTTTCCCACTGGATAATCATCTAGAGTTCTTCTCAACTCTTTGAATGGAGGAGGTCATCTATACGTTCCTAGCTCTATCTCAGGAATGAACCACATACCATTATTAGGGGCTTTCTCCTAGGTTTGTAAGTTGAGAGAAAGACTCACATAGTTGCAATGATCCACACCTCATAGGTTTGTAAGCTGGAGAATGTCTCACATAGTTGCAATCATCAACACTCCCTCTTAGCTATGGAGGCATTCTTCATCATGCCAAGTCTCATGCGAAAGTTCTCTGAATTTTTTTTTTGGCTGGAGTCATCAATACTCCCTCTCAATTAGGAAGGCATTTTTCACCAATTCAGTTTGGTGGATATGTCTGTAATCTTCTCATGTGTAGGAAGGTACTGCATGTGTACGATTTTCCTCTGCATCATATCTCTAATATAAGTATACTTCATCTCATCGTGTTTTGATCCAATAGGAAACACTGGGTTCTCAAGGATATTTACACATGACTCTTGGTTATCATCATAGGATCCATCTCATGGTCAAGTAAATCTGTCAGAAGCTTTGTGAAGCCACATTTCTTCACACACTCGCTGCTATATACTCTGGCTCTGTGGTACTCAAGGCCACATAGTTTTGTTTCCTGCTGCATTAGGAAACCATGGAAAACTTCATGGTAAGAAAACAACTGGATGTGCTCTTCCGATCCACTGTACTCTCTGCTCAATCTATGCTGACATATCTTGCAAATTCAAGTTCACATTGGAGGCATGTCTCAGGACATAACCAACTGTGCCTCCTATATATCTCAATACATGCTTTACTACTATCTAGTGAGTCTGTCTTGGATGACTCATGGATTGACTAAGCACATTCACTGCATAGCATGAATCGAGCCTGGTGTTAACCAGATACATCAATGATCCAATCAGATGTGGATCAATCTCGTCTGAATCATCGTCATTTATTTTCTTCTTTAAATCCATCATGGTGGATTTGCATTCTGTCATATTGAACTTATTTAATATTCCTACTGTATGTTTTCTTTGATTTAGGAAAATATCACTGGTTCTCTGTCATACTTCTTGTCCCAAGAAGTGGTGCACCATACTTATATCCTTCTTCTCGAAATCAGAATTCAAATCTTATTTGTATCCAACAACAAGGATTTCTGAATACGTCATCAAAATCAGGCTCTCATCACCAACACTATAATAATATAGGTTTGGATCAACAACACTCTTGCTAAAACTCAAACTCATCAAGAATACATCCATCTGATATAGTTTCCAACTCATGGATGGTAGTACAGATGGAAGTGTATCGGGCTTACTGGATCAAGTGTCTCATCATAGACAACTCCCTCTGTTGGTGAGAAACCTCGCTATATATCTTGCTTTGTATTTCTTGACACTTCTATTAGCTGCATGTTTGATCTTATAGATCCACTTGGAAGTCATCACAGACTTCTCTTCTAGTCTCTGAACAATATCTTATACATCATTCTTTTAAGACATACTTGTATGCTTCTGTTATGGCATCTTGCCACACTCGTTCTCCTATTACTTCTCTAAGACAAGGAGGCTCAACATCAATGAAGTGGCTCATGACTAAAGGATAGCTCAAGAATCTCTTTTTCTTTCTCAGGATGTGCCTTGAGAATCTTGTATGTTTCTCTGCCTCTTTGCAAAGCGAATCTATGTAGGCACTTTAAACCCTATTGTAATATCTCTGAATATATGAACTGGAACAACTGGATCAATTTGAATAAGGTATGTCTCCCTCTGAACTGCTGAAGGGGGAGAAAGTATTTGTTTTACTGTCAATCTCCATTTGAGATTCTCTGGATATTTGAAGGGCTATCTCTTCTTTAAGGACAATGTTTATGCTTGTTCTTGTATAATGAACAAATTAAATATGGTTTGGACTCCCGTACCAGGGATAATGGTCCAAGTCTTTGAGAGCTTTTGTACTAGGAATAATGTCCTTCATTTATTTGAAAAATGCAATCAACTATAAAATTAGAGATCAAATGATTTACCTAGTTTTGTAGTCATGTCCTTTTAGAGTAAGTACTTCTCCTCTCTCTTCTCTTCACTCTTTTGAGGTGGATCTGGATCAATGTCAGCGGTGGATGCATATTGTCTTCCTTTCTTCCTGATTGGACAATTTCTTTCAATGTGTCTATACTTGTCACATCTGAAGCACTGAATTTCTGATGCATCTCTTCTTTGATAAATTGGATTGGATGAGGAATTTTCACCTTTAAATGTTTTCCTGAAATTTCTTTTGAATTTTCCTCCCTTCCTTGTATGAAGTGCAATAGCATGATTTTCTTCTGAAGAATCTTCCACTCCTCTATTTCTAAGTCTAAGTTCTTCTTGAGTGCAATCTGTCCATAGTCGATCAAAGGTTGGTAGAGATTCTCTTCCAATTATACTTTGAATGAAAGGCTCCCATGATTTTGCAACATTCTGGAGAGTGGTTAAGACAAGTTCTTTATCAGACATGATTTCCCCAATGGTCTCTAGTTGTTCTTTGATTTCTGATAACTTCATAAAGAAGAGTGCAATTGTGTCACCCTTCTTCATCTTGGTACTTTGAAGTTGACTCTTTAAGGTAAGAGCTTTAAGAGTGTTGTCACTTTCAAACATTCCTTTTAGAGCTTCATACATATCATATGCTGTCTTCAGATTGGCAATACGAGGCAAGAGGTGGTCTCTTAATGAATAGATGATTATTTTTCTTGCTTTGACATCTTCTTCCTTTCTTATCTTCTTATCTATATCTATATATGTGGATGGTAGAGTTTTTGTTGTCACATCCAAGAGATCATCTTCTTCAAGAGTGACTATAAGATTTGATTTTCATGGGCCAAAGTTGCTTGCTCCATCAAGCCTATCTTCTACTAATGTTCTGTTCTTCATTTGATTGGTTTATTCAATTTCTTGTTGACTGGATTTTGAGAACCTAATGATTAGGTTAAATTAGAAGCCTTGGACTTATGAATTCCAACAATAAATTTGATAATGTCACAGAGATGCTTTCTAATTCAAGAGGACGTTTCTTCAGAAATCCAGAATTAATATTCTGCAGGAAATTTTGGCACCCTAAAAACCCTAGGGACAAAAATCAAAATTTCTTGGAATTTCATTTTGAGAGTTTTTGGAGATGTATTGGAAGAGGCCATACTCTTATATGAAAAAAAGTAGCCTCAATGTCCAAGTATTAAGAGCTGAATCACCACTGAAAAGGAGGCTGTACAATTTTTTTTGGAAACCCTAGAAGGGTCGTACGGTTCTTCAAAAGTGCACTGAGACTTGGTGTATGCTTGTGAAATGGGTTCTTTCAATACCTATGCTCTGATACCATGTTGATTTTTCGTAATCTAGGTTAAGCATGAAGTTTATTCCATTTTATCATTTAACCATAACCATAAATGTTGCAACAACCAAGATCACAAGAAGAAGCACCCTGCACAAGAACACAAAATGTATCTTGGGAAACCCTTCTCAACAAGGGAATAAAACCCAGCCAAATCCTTTGCTATATTCTTCAAGAGAAATACATTCACCACCAAGAAAGACCGTAGCACACAAGAGGGCGCTTCAAACCCTATAACTCTAGCGCCCAAGAGAGGTGCACACCTTTTTCCAAAGAAGTGTACTTGCTGAAATTTCCAAACTCACAAGAAGGATGTGTTTCCAAAATGGGGAATCTTCCCTTACTTATATTAGACTTGTCTTATCAACTGAAGTGTCTATTGGCTCAACATGGTCGACCTCTCTAAGTCACTTTATAATAATAATAATAATAATAATAATAATAATAATAATAATAATAATAATAGTAATAATAATAATAATAATAATAATAATAATTATTATTATTATTATTATAATTAGTATTATCCAGATTAATTATATTTTACATTTATTATTAATCACATTAAGGTAGGGTCGACTTGTACCATTTACATAGCAATTAGGGTTACAGGCAGGTCTGACTCTTAAACAATATATAGCAAAGGATATGATACACCCACTAGTGCTCATACACCAGGGGCACATCCATATGGATGTCATATCTCTGGTTCACTCCATTACACATAAGAACCAGATCTTCACACATTCATCTGTGCTCGTCCACAAGCATGTCCACTCTACAGATCTTATTTCTCATTGCCACACATACGAGAATCATTTGGAGTCTTCTCGTCAACTCTGCTGCTCAGAGGAGGCTAATACATCATCTTCATTTCTGTTCACATGATGATGCACCCAACACTTTGGGAGTTTACACGTTTACCTTGTGCTCAACCACATGCACGTCTTATCTCAACAGATCGCCTTTCCTACTGGATAATCATGTGGAGTTCTTCTCAACTCTTTGAATAGAGGGGGTCATCTCTACGTTTCTAGCTCTTTCTTAGTCAGGAACCACGTACCCTTCTTAGGGGATTTCTCTTAGGTTTGTAAGCTGAGAGAAAGACTCACATAACTGCAATGATCCACATCTCACAGGTTTGTAATCTTGAGAATGTCTCACATAGCTGCAATCATCAACAAAGGTTGCAACCAGTACTAGTGCATATGCCATGAGAGCAGATATACTGTTTAAACTTCTTATTTTTTCATCTATTGTTTTGAAGAATGCTCATTTTAACTATGTTGGAAAATATTCTATTGACGAAGTCTTCAAAGATGTATTTGAGAGGCTAATCCATGGCTTGCACGACAAAATGTTTTACCACTTGGGTAAACCTTGTATTCCTACCATTGTAAAAATGCATGTAATTGGAGAAGCTTACACTTCTCTTGTATTTAGGAATTTTGGGGTAGAGAGGATTGTAATGTATTTGATGAGGTTATGTTTACCTCGAATAAATGTAATTGTAACCGTGATTGTAAAGGGGTGTGTGTTGTGCATTTTTAAGCCCACTAATGGAAATTTTGCGTTGTACACATCATTCCCTGTTCATTCTCATCCTTGGAAGAGTATCTCCTTGGATTTTGTAGGGTGGTTTCCTATGTCGAAAATGGGTCATGACTACTTTCATGTAGTAGTGGATAGGCTTAGCGAGACATCTATCTTTATGCTATGTAACAAGCAAATCATTGTTGAGCGAGCTGCTCACCTTTTCCTTCAACATGTATGGGTTCATATTGGGATTCCCACAGTCATTATTTTGGATCGAGACATTCAATTCCTTGGCAATTTTATGTGGAGAATGATGGACACCAGGATGAAGAAGAGGATTGCTTTCCATCCACAGACCGATGATCAAATAGAGGTTGCAAGAAGAACGATGTTTCACTTTCTTCGAGGTTGCCACAACAAACATCCCAAGTTGTGGGATGATCAGATACAATATATGCAACATGCACTCTTCACCATCTTGGAGAGAATTGGCACAAATTCCTTTCGATATGTACCACTGAATCTGAAAATATACTCAGTTGTAAACATGAAACTTTATGAGCCTCCAATGATCATGGATTAGCATGAGAGTGTTTCAGTATCGTCAGTGAACGGGTTTTCTCCTCAATACTTGGACGAGTTAACAAAAGATATCATCTTGGACAAAAGAACGAGGACATCATGCAGGGGTGATCTTTGAGTGGGCCTGAAGGGCACACATCAAAGTAAATCATGGTGGTTCAAGAAAGAGAAAGTGAGGGAGCAATTCCCTCACCTACTTGGTGACTGATGAGGATTTTGGAGGCCTGAAAGCTTCTTAGTGGGGAGGAATGATCTAGGAGGATCTAAAAGGGAAAATATTCAAAGTCATCAAATCTCATAAAAAACAATGCCAAGTCGAAGTGCTCATTGCAAGCTTTCCAACGACGCAAATGACACCTAAAATAGAGTTTGAATGCAGAAGTTATAGCATGTCAAAGTTTGCAGTCGACCCTGGTCAAAGTCAATGATGATGTCATCATCCATACAAGTGACGTCAATAGTCCGTACCATGGTGATGTCAACATGGAATCATGCTAATGTGGCACTCCCATAAGTTGACATGGGGTAGGAATATTTAGAATTTTTGGGGTCACATGAGCCAATTGACGACTGATGCGTGACACCCCAGGTGACGACATGTGGCACCACCATGTGGCTGCCTCATATAATGACAAGTGGCAATTTAATTAGTTGCTAACTAGACAACATGCAAGCAATGACTGGGTAGGAATCAATGAATCATAGGGTGCCACGTGGCCCATTTAGAGGGTGCCATGTGGCACCCTGGAAAATCCCAATGAGAGATGGGCGGTAAACTTTAAAAATTATATATAGGCCGGGATGGATCTGGAAACTGGACCAACCAATGACCACATATCCCAGTGTATCCCAAAAAATGATGGGTGTACCAAATCCCATCACATCCCAGAGAATCCGTGCATGGGTTGTATCAAGTTGGTGTAGGTTTTTGGGTGGAGGTTTAAACTGTCCAACAAATGAAATATGGTGGTTGATATATATATATATATATATATGGTCAAGCCATATCATATAGAATTCACACTATATTTAAAAACATTTGTTATAATGAGTACCAAAAGGGGAAGGCCCCGCAAGCTTGACCCCAAGATCTCCCCAACCATATGCTCCAAATACACAACTGCCTATCATTCGGGCTAACTGCCCATGTCGTAAAGATCGCCCATAAAATATTTCTTAAGCCTAGAATTATGCCAATATTGAGGGTTCACACCCAAGTTCGTATGGGAATGCTTTTCAATGAAGTTTATGGAGTAATTATTGCATATTGGTGGCATGCTTTATGAGGCAGAAAGCCCAACAAGGGTCTGGAGGTGATGATGTCAAATTGAGACAAATTGACAGTCACTTTTTCACTATTCCTCGCCACAAATCCACCGGTGATGTCCATTTTTTCATCAGAGCAGTGGATCTGAAGGTCATTTTTAGGATTGAGGTATAATAATGTATTTATGCCAATTTTATTGCTGAGAATAATATAGAGCCTCTCCACTTTGAAGCAGGGCCCAGAGACATAGTCCATGTTGGACGAACTCTGTTATCAAGCTATTGTGTCAATGTCTCATTTCTCTTCTTTTTTTCATATTTATTCCTTCTTTAATTAATGTTGCACATAGGCTTTGATTCATACTCTTAATGCAATTTATGTAATTTTATTGATGAAAAGATCTTGGATCACATGGCTTGGCAAGACATGGCATGACAAGGAAAGGCAAGTCATGGCATGACAAGGCAAGGCATGGGATGACATGGAATTTCAAGGAAAGGCATGGCATGGAAAGTGAAGGCAAGGCAAGGCATGAAAAGTCAAGGCAAGGCATGACATGGCATGAAATGGCATGGAAAGTGAAGGCAAGGCCAGGTATGACCTGGCATGGCATGGCATGGAAAGTGAAGGCAAGACAAGGCATGGAAAGGAGATCCAAGTCATGTCATTGTTAGGTTGTTATATTATTTGTAGTGAAATTCTAGTCAATGTGAATCGACTAACGGTCAAAGTCGAGGTGGATCGACAATAGGTCGAGGGTCGAGGTAGATCGACAACAATTTGAAGGTCGAGGTTAATTGACTGGGTAAAGTCAAATTCGAAGGTCAATGTGGTTCGACATGGTAAATCATCAACATCAATTCGAAGAGGTCAACCAACAATAGGTCGACAGGTGGGCGTGTGGCGACCGACTGAAGACCAAATGAAGGCTGACTGGTATTTGACTGGTAATCTGACTTAGAGTCGACTATAATAGAATCCTGAGATTCACAACATTTGTAGCCAATGATCTGCATGGATCTGTAACCTTTTTTGGGAGCCATTTATTTACAGTTTCTCCTCTTGTAATGCCTATAAAGAGGAGTGTTTTAAGGCCTTAAAGGCTAATCAATGAATAGTAAGATAACCAATCTTTAGAGAAATCTTTAGATGTAGGTTGTTGGTCATGAAGATGTAAGCCGAATTGGCTACAAGGTTGTTCTTGTGCAGGAAAGAGGGTATGATGTCGATTGTGTCTTAGGTGTGGACCAAGGTTAGACATGCAACCTTTTATTTAGATTGAATAAGACAACAAGAGAGAAGAACACTCAAGGAATGCTATTTTTCCCGGTTTGGGTTTCTAGGGTAAAATCTTTGTGTGTTGTTTGATTGTTTTGTCATTTACATTCTTGGTTAAATTATTCTTCTCTTCTACTAGGTTTAGTGTGGAAGTGTGTCTCATTTCCTCACAAGTGGTATCAGAGTTGTGTTATGCTTTGACATGTGTATCAAATATTGATTTACCAATATTGAATCTTAGAGCTAAACCCTAGGTATAGTAAGAGTTGTAAGTCATAAATCATGTTAAAGATCATGGTAAAGAATGGTGAGCAGATCAAGAATAGAGATAGAAATATTCAATTGCCAAAATTTTGAGCTTTGGATGCTTAAAATGGAAGATATTTTTGTAGATCGAGAACAATGGACAACGATCTGTCTAGGTACCCAACCGACATACATGTCGATGGAAGAATGAGAGAAACTTGAAAGAAGAGAAAGAAGTATGATTCGACTTTGTCTTGCAAATTTGGTACTGTTGAATGTCTCAGGTGAATATTTGACCAAGAAATTGTGGGACAAGCTGGGAAGCTTATACCAGTCGAAATATTTTGTAAATAATTTGTTTGTCAAAAAGAAATTGTATCTTCTAAGAATGAGTGATGGTAGTTCCATGACTGAGCATTTAAATGTGTTTAATACCATTTTAAGCCAATTATCATATGTGGATATTAAAATCATCGAGGAGGAGAAGTGCAAAATCCTATTATGTTCTTTTCTAGACTCATGGGATAGCTTAGTCATGGCTATAGGGAGTAATAAAACCACACTAGCACTAGAAGACGTGGTTTCTTCTCTATTGTTAGAAGAAATGAGAGGAAAGAACAAAAGGGAGGTGATGTGTACCTGGCGTCGATTAGTACATAGTCAAATCAAGGTGTTTGGTTGATTGAATCAGGATCATCCTATCATATGGCACCACATAGAGAATGGTTCTGCAAGTATGAATGATATGATGGAGGTGATGTGTTCTTGGGGAACAACTTGACAATCAAAATTGTCGGACAAGGAAGAGTTCGACTGATACTGCAGGATGGGAGGAAAAGAACCCTTCCAAGTGTGCTACACATTTTGAGTTTGGCAAGAAAATTGATATCTGTCAGTAAGATGAGTGATTCTAGAGTGAACACTCTATTTCAGAAGGATTCGTGCAAGATGGTCAAAGGTGAGATGGTCATAATGAAATTATTTCGAATTGGAACCCTATACAAGTTGTTAAGGAATGTCGAAGTCACTAGATGCAACAACATCATTGCTCCTGAAGTTGATTCGAATTCGACTCAGCTTGACCTGACTTGTGCTAAGTCAGTACAAATCGACTAAAAATTACATGATAAAGTCAACCCGACCATGCTATGGCATGAAAGGATGGGACACATTGGAGAAAAATGACTTTGAGATATTCCCAACAAAGGTATGGTTGAAGGTTTTCTTGAATGTGATTTAGAAGTCGAATTTTGTGAACATTGCATATACGAAAAACAAAGTCGGGTGAGGTTCCCATTTGGAGCGACAAGGGAAAATGAGATTCTAGAATTGGTGCATAGTGATGTGTTTGTCCTGGTTACGGTGACTTCACTTGGTGGATCCCTGTATTATGTCTCCTTCATATATGATTTTTCCAGGAAGACATGGATATATTTCCCGAGGAAGAAATCAAAGGTTTTCGATAAATTTAAAGAGTTTAAATCTCCTGTAGAAAACTAGACGGATAAGAAGATTAAGGTGTTGAGAACTGACACGTTGGAAAACATAACAGACTTGTTGATCAAGTTTGTGAGTGATGTGAAGTTCTCTTAGTGTAGAAAGGAAATGGGCATTGCTGCCCTGGGTCTGTGAACGAAATTTCAAGAATATCATGGTTTCAAAAAAGAAGACAACAAGTGGGAGAATGTTGGCTTTTCATATTCTTTGCAGTGAAATTCTAGTCGATGTGGATCGACTAAAGGTCGAAGTCAAGGTGGATTGAATGATGGTCGAAGTCTAGGTGGATTGACAATAGGTTGAGGGTTGAGGTAAAGTCGACTGGGTAAAGTCGAAATCGAAGGTCGAGGCAGTTCGACATGGTAAAGGCATCAACAACAAGTCGAAGAGGTCAAACTACAAGAGGTCGATAGACGGGCATGTGGCGACCGACTGAAGACCGAATGAAGGCTGATTGGTAGTCTATTGGTAATCCAACTTGGAGTCGACTATAACAGAATCCTGAGATTCATGAGATTTGTAGCCAATGATTTGCATGGATTTGTAACCTTTTTTGGGATCCATGTATTTAGGGTTTTTCCTGTTGTAAAGCCTATAAAGAGGTGTGTATTAAGGCCATAAAGGATAATCAATGAATCGTAAGAAATCCAATCTTTAGAGAAATATTTAGATGTAGGTTGTCGGTCATGCAAATGTAAGTCGGATTGGCTATGCGGTTGTTCTAGTAAAAAAAAGAGGGTATGATGTCGATTGTGTCTTAGGTGTGGACCAAGGTTGGACATGTAACCTTTTATTCATATCGAATAAGACAACAAGAGAGAAGAACACTCAAGGAATGTTGGTTTTCCCAGTTTGGGTTTCTAGGGTAAAATATTTGGGTACTCTGTGATTGCTTTTTCATTCACGTTCTTGATTAAATTATTCTTCTCTTTTTCTAGGTTTAGTGTGGAAGTGCATAACATTTCCTGACAGAAATGGCATGGCATGGTAAGTGAAGGAAAGAAAAGGCATGGCAAGGCAAGGCAAGGAATGACAAGTCAATTCAAGGTATGGCATGGCATGGAAAGGAAAGGCAAGGCATGGCAAGGCAAGGCAAGGCATGGCAAGTTAAGTGCAATATGTGCTATATTGAATATCTCATACAATTTTTTCTGTGTAATGTCAAGAATTTTTTTAATATGGGGTTCACAGTAGCTAGATCCCCTTCTCAATTTTAGTACATCTTTTTGGTTGGAAGAAGGCCTAGTTTTCTCATGCCAGGAATATTTTAATATTCCCTTAACTGCTCCAATTAACTTCATGTCAGAAAGAGGTAGCCTACCAGTGAAGGCCCACAAATTTGTTGGGCCACATGTGTCGAGGCTATCATGTCTACGAGAATACTTTCTAAGGATTTTGACATTGCATTTCATGAGGTGTGAGGTTTGTTGTAGCAAATGATGTTTTCTTGTGATCTTGCTAACAATTGATTATGACAAGACATGTCAGGCTGCATTACGGTCTTTAGAAGGAGATTTATTACCAATTCTTTGAAAATCATCTACAAGGTTTCTAACAATATGATGACTTGTTTCTAAACTTTTGACTATTTTAATGCCTAAAATTATCTTAACAACAATCGAACTTCTAGATTTTAACACAACAAAAAATAATTGACATTTAGCAACATCATATTTTGGTTCAAAATAAATTTTAATGATTTTATAAGAATGATAATGAATAATACAGTTAGGTAACTTACCTTCAAGTGGTGCTATACCTCTTTCATCGACCCGAATGTGTTTAGGAGTTCTTCTCTACACAATGCTCAATATAGGTAGGGACAATGAACCCCTATTCTGGCACTCTTGACCTCCCTGCCGTGGAGTTAACAATGTTGTAGTTCTTTCCCCTTCAATCACTGGCAGATCAAATCTGGGAGGAGAGTGGACATGGGATTGACTAGTTTATGTAACATTTGAATGTCCAACAAGAGGTTGCATGACATGAACTTCTTCACCACAATGTTGTACACCGATTGCCTCTCTAATTTCATCCATTGTATAATCAACTTCAAGAAATCATCCATCATTTGGTCATCCACAACAAGCTATCTTGATGAGATACTGAATGGATTGGTCTCTACTAAACTCCTATGGTTTGCTTGTAGTGATGGAGGAGAAATAACAACAACATCTATTCCGCTACAAATTGGATTGGCCTCTTCTGAAAGCCCACACTTTGAAATACATAAATTTTCCTTTTCTCTTTCTTCTTCTACCTTTTCGATCGATTTCTCTTTTCTCAAGGACTTTCTTTCTTAAATCCATTGGTTCCCCATGTTTAAAGAGAAAAATTGGCTTCCAAACACCCCACCACAAATTTGTCTTCATATTACACAATAAGGCACAACTAACAATTCTAATTCCAAGTGGACAAATTTGTCTTCATATTACAAAAGAAGAAAAAATAATAATTCCAATTCTAATTGGACGAATTTGTCTTGGTATTACACAAGAAGACAACTAATAATTACAATTCCAATTGGATAAATTTGTCTTGGTATTACACAACTAACAATTCCAATTGGACAATTTTTTCTTCCAATTCCAAGAAGACACAATAAGACAAAAACAACAATTCCAGTTGGACAAATTTGTCTTTCAATTCCAAGAAGACACAAGAAGACACAAATAACAATTCCAATTCCACTTGCACAAATTTGTCTTGCAATTCTTCCCACAATGGTCTTGCAATAGTACAAAATTGTTTATGAATCAAACAACAATACTAAAATAATGAAAACCTGTCTATGCGCGATATTTTTGTGTGCAAATGTCGGGAAATATTTTTTGGGCTTGAGATAGATGAGGTAGTGGAGTGCACTTGGCACCAAAAAATTCCTAGCAAGAACGCGTGCGCACTATAGAGTGTGCGCATTCTAGGAACACACACATGTTCCTGCTAGGCATAAATGGGCAACAAATACAGTGATATAAAGTCACAAGAGCATGTGCACACTCTTAATGCAATGGATATAACATTTATTATAGACCAAACATCTTTATGAATAAATATGTATACAACTATGGGGGCAACTAGGACCTAAGGGGTTAGGATTGAAAGTGTTTTCAAGCATAGAGAAATGGTTAGTGTAACATCCCCGACCACCCATGCCGAGCCATGCTACTCCAGAAAACACTTTCATTATCTGCTCAACATACTGTAACATACCGAATATCCAACTAAGCTATGCCACATAAATTTTTCGAACTACATGCAATTAAAACATATACACACAGAACTCTTGCGTAACTTTACATATAAAACGTAAACAGAAAAATACATTCTGTAAATGCATGGATTCATACCGAAATAACAGTAAACATATACAAAAAATACCCATAAATATAAAGACAGTTATAAACCATACATAGGATAAACCCATAAAAATAAACACGTAAATAATAGTGCAGCATGTAAATTTATCACACAGTTGACACTTTTCTTGGTAAAAATATCACCAACTGCGTGTAGAGCTTCCATGAACCTCCCAGCCTTATACCACACTACTCATCACTCTTAGCAGCGGGTCATCCCTGAGCTGGGACTAAACTCCACCCGGGTAAAGGGATTCCTTAACAGGCTGACTATCTCAGACAACATGAAACACTCTGTCGCAGGTGCCAACTCAAACTAACAACCTACAATCCCTCATTCCCCACATTCCTGTCCCATCCAGGAAGTGTTCCCCTTCTCTGCTCAACAGTCCTTCGGCTGCCCCACTTCCTTTCCGAGCTTCAAAAATAGGCTGGACAAGAAGTCTCATAGCCCTGCAGCTGCAGTTTAGCACCTTCAAGAAATCAATTCCCAACAATTCTCTCACCCGGAGAGATTTCTCATGGGCCTGACAACCCACCTCTTCAATATCCCACAGGCCCGACAACCCRCTTCTTCAGTCCAACTCCCCAGCTAACCAGGTACACAAACATGAATGGTTATGGATACAGGTTCAGGTACAATGACAGGAAAGTACAGAGGATAGCTCCATGAGTGTGTGAATGATGATGGAATTATTAACTGAATGAATGAATGCTGGAAGGAATGGGAAAATGAACCAAGTCCAAAATATATGTATGCATGTTCCCAACTTGACACTTGTCATGTTGGGAGCTACTTTGGCCCACTTGTCCCAAACCTTAGAACTTAAGATAAAATAATTATCCATACTTTATACTTAAGAAATATTAATATAATATTCCTTTTTGGCTTAAGCTCCCTAGCTTAACCCCTTTTCCTTAAATTTTATCCCCCCTTTCCCTAACTAGTGGATTTTATTCCCCCATACTCTTTTATCGTGGTCGGTTTGCGTGCATCGATGTATTTTATATTAATGATGAGACATATACAAAAATAGTCTCTCTGGCCTTTAACATCTAGGCTCTCCGGCCTAATTATCACAAAATGTGTGCACCAACCTATAAAACAAAGCATATACACAAAGGCTCCCTGGCCTCAAAATCGTGCGCACTTAAGTTGTTGTGTGCAGTATCCTGGAATGTGCAAACTTCATCATTTTACTGCGTAGTGCATGTGCGCACTATACCATGGAAGGTGCATACAAAAATGATGTCGAACAACTCACCATCTTAAGTACATTTTCATTTTACATTTGCAATTGGGTTCGTTCTAGGGGTATTACAATACCCTCCCCTTATTTATGCACTGTCCTTAGTGCATTATGTACACATATACAACAAAATTTCAAAAATCCTCAAAAAATGTGGGTATTCTACCTGCATTTCATCCTCATGCTTCCAAGTAGCATCCCGAGGACCGTACCAGGTCCATTGGACCTTTACAAGATCTATGGTTCGATTCCAGAGCTGTTTGATTTTCCGGTCCATAATGCATACCAGATGCACTTGGAAAGCGCCTTCTTGCTCAACTTGAATCACATTCCAATCAATAACATGATTAGCATTAGGTATATAAGCCACTAGACCAATCCTCTCTATGATTTCAAACGACCCACAATAGAGAGCTGCCAACTTTGAACAATTTCCCAACTTCATGGAACTTCTGTTGGATTTCACTTTCAAGAATACAAGGTCCCCAACTTTAAATTCCTTGTGAGTTCTGCCCTTATCATCATATCTTTTCTTCCTGTCTTGGGTAGCCTTCAATTTTTTTTTTTTTTTTCAACATTTTCTCCTTCATTTCCCTGAGTAAATCTGGTCCAACCACTACTCTATCTGCTGGGTTATCCCAACTTACTAGTGTGTTGCACTTTCTTCCATAAAGTGCCTCAAATGGGATCATCTTTAGAGATGTTTGGTACCCATATTTATAAGAAAACTCTACTAAGTGTAGGTATTCTTCCCATTTTGATGGTTTATCTATCACATACATCCTCAACATATCCTCAATCACTTGATTCATCCTCTCTATTTGTCCATCTGATTTTGGATGATAAGCTGTACTAAAATTCAAATTTGTTCCAAATCCATTAAATAATCCCTTCCAAAAATTTGAGGTAAATTTTGGATCTCTGTCAGACATAATTGTATTGGGTATGCCATGTAATTGAGCAATTTATCTCATATAAACATCAATAATATTGGTTGGCTTGTGAGTGAGCTTAACTGGAATAAAATGGGCGACTTTAGTAAACCTATCCACCACTACCATGCTAGAATCATGTTGCTTGTTTGTTCTGGGCAGCTTGGTGATGAAGTCCATTGTTACCACTTCCCATTTCTACTCAGGAATGGGTAATGGGTGTAGCAAACCAACAGGGTGTCTATGCTCATCTTTTACCTTTTGACAATCCAAACATTTGGCAATAAAATCAAAAACTTCTTTCTTCATGCCTGGCTAATAATATTGGCTTTTGACAGATGCAATAGTTTTCTGATAACCTGGGTGCCCAACATAAGGTACATTATGCATTTCCCTCAATATTAAAATTTTCAATTCCTGGGAATTTGGTACATAAATTCTGCCCCTGTACATGAAAATTTCATAATTATCTAGCTTGTATTCTTCAATTTTCTGCTGCAAATTACCTTGCTGTAATTTTCCACTAATTCCTTGCATTGCAAATCTAATTTTGAAGCCTAAAAAATTATGTCTTTCAAATCTGATTGGTACATGCTAATGGTTGTAGCATGCAATTCATGCACTCTTCTACCGAGTGCATTGACCACTTTGTTCTCTTTCCCCTTGATATGATTTATATCAAAGTCATATTCACTAAGAAATTCTAACCATCTGCTTTGCCTAGAATTTATAGTTGGTTGATTAAATAAATATTTCAAACCATTATGGCATATCCTCAGCTCAAACATTTTCCCCATGAGGTAGTGTCTCCATTTCCTCAAGGCATGCCCTATGGCTGCCAACTCCAAATCATGAATGGCATAGTGTCTTTCATGCTCCTTCAACTTGCTTGATTCATAACATATAACAAACCCATTTTGACTGAGGACTCCAAGTCCTTCTTTACATGCATCTGTGCGTACAATGAAGTCTTCTTTTGGGTCTGCAATCCTTAGTATTGGAGCACTTGTTAATAATTGTTTCAAGTGTTGGAAACTCTTTTCACAATCCAAAGTCCACTAAAACTTCACACCCTTCTTTTTTAAGGAAGTGATTGGGTGTGCAATCTTTGAGAATCCTTCAATAAATATCCTATAGTATCCTGCAAGGCCCCTGAATGATCTGACCTCTTTCACATTCTTTGGCACTGACCATCCTCAAATGGCTTCTATCTTCTCATGATAAAATACTATCCCATCCTCTGAAATGATATGCCCCAAATAATGAATTTGCTTCTGATAAAATGAGCACTTGCTCAATTTGGCATACAAATGATGCTCCCTTAATACTTGCAACACCATCCTCAAATGATGCTCATGCTCTTTTTTTGACCTGGAATATACAAGGATGTCATCCAAAAATACAATGAAAAACTTGTCTAAATATTCTCGAAAAACACCATTCATTAAGCACATGAAAACAAATGGTGCACTTGACAATCCAAATGACACCACTATGAACTCATAATGACCATACCTTGTCCTGAAGGCGGTCTTGCTGATATTTTCCTCTTTAATCATTACCTAATATCTATCTTTGAAAATATCTTTTCATCCTTCAATTGATCAAAGAGATCATCAATCCTTGGCAGAGGATACTTGTTCTTTACAGTCACTTTATTCAACTGTCTGAAATCAATGCACAATCTTAATGTACCATCTTTCTTCTTCACGAACAAGACTGGGGCACCACAAGGTGACACACTTGGGCATATATACCCCTTCTTCAAAAGTTCTTCAAGATGCATTTGCTACTCCTTCAACTATGGTGTACTCATTCTATAAGGAGTCTTTGACACTGGGGCTGCTCCAGGCATTAAATTTATAGATAAATCAATATCTCTCTTTGGGGGTAGTCCTGGTACCTCCTTGAACACATCTTCAAAATCTTCCAGGACTGCATGATCTTCCAAATTTGGCACCTTATCTTTAGGTGTCTCTTCCATATGAGTTGCAAATATTTGACACCCCTTTCTGTAACATTTCTTCAGCTGCAATGCTGAAATTTATCTGATGGTTACTGCCCTAAGGATTCCCTGCACTTTCCTTAGGTTCCCTTCCTCATCCAAGGAAGTAAATGCCTTGTTATGACAATCTAGGATGGCATGATGTTGGTCCAACCAATCCATCCCAATTAGACATTCATAGAAACCTAAAGGCAAGATGTTCAAATATGCCTTGGTGTTTAGCCCATTCATGTCCATAAGACAAAACTTAACCATCTCATTAAATTTTCTTTTGGATTTGGTAGCCAGCTGCACCAACCAAGATTGTCCATGCTTGCTTCTTGGCAAATGCAAACTTTCCACCATCTTAGGATCAATATAACTATGACTAGCTCCTGAATCAATTAAAATAACAATGGTTTGGTTGTTGATCATACCTTCCACTTCAATCATATGTGACTGATACTATGCTTACTTGTTGTCCAGGGCTGCATAGATCCTTGGTACATTTTTGCCCATGTCCTCCACTGTTTCATCTTGCTGTACATTGTGAACAGTCCTCACTTTTTCACCTCTGTAAGGACAATCTCTGAACATGTGATCTCCTTTACAACCCCAACATTGAATAGATGGCTGCCTTGGCCTTTGAGCCCCTGTCTCAATCATTCTGGGTTCTATAGAAGTTGGTTGTCCCTGAGGATTATTCCTGAAGAATGGTGGCTTAGTTCCTTTCTTCCTCTGATCCATATTGCATTTCTTCTTGTCTTCCCAATATTTTTGGAAAGTTGGCCCTGGTTTTTGCTGATCATATAGACATTTAGATCACCTTATAGTCTCCTCCAATGTCTTGGGATCATCATACTATATTTTTTCACTGATGAATGATGGAAATTCACTCAAATACCTCTAAATATTAACCGTCTCATCCTTCATGAAAGAAACATACTTCAACAGTTCTAAAAACCTTCTCTCATATTCATGTATGGTCATACTCCCAAGCTTGAGTTTAAAGAAATCTTTCATTTTCTTATCATAGTATCTCTTAGTAAAGTATTTCTTCTCAAAATACTTCTTGAATTCCCTCCAAGTAACACTTTTATCTTTAATGTGTTGCACTTTCACAAGCTTATCCCACCACATGGATGCCTTTCCCTTGAGTTAATAGATGAAAATTCTACCTTTTGCATGAGAAGAATAATTAGGCAATTGAAAATACTTTCTCATGCCCAGTAGCCATGCCTCTGCATCTTCATCCTTCTTGTGCTCACCATCAAATGTAGGAGGTTTGATTTTGTTAGATTCTCCTCGTAGCTCATCCACCCCAGACCTCTTATGCTTCCTGAAAGGGGATGGGATTGAGATGCTATTTTCCCTCTTATTGGAATGCCTCAGGGAGTGATGGTGATGTCTTTTAACACTTTTGGTTCTTCTTTTCTCATCAGGAGACCTGTGACTTCCTGATTTGCTTGAGCCACTTTCCTTATCCAATTTATTTTCTGTTCTGTTCAAGCTCTGCATTAACTTCATGTTGAAGTCCTCTTGCTGCTCCTTGTCTCTCATAAGACTTTCATTATCAGCTTTATGGCTTTGAAAATCCCTATGCAAATTTTTAATGGTCTCTACCATATTCATGTTTTCATCCACATCCATCCCTCTGATCTCATCTTCTTGGCTATAATTCCCCTATGCATATTCCATTCCTCTGGACTTTGTGTTGATCCTGATTTGATCTAGTTGTTGTTAAATCTACAAAATGTGCAGCCAACAAAACTTTGTCAGGCTAATTGTTTCAACAATTTCACGAAAATATGAACCATTCTGGTTCAATAATATAACATAATCCTTTCTTCTGATTTCTTGAAAAATTGAATGCCCAGATCAATTTTCTGGGTGGATATTTAGATTCCAATGTCCAACACCTTTTCAATTCTTACTTCCATGCTCAATTATGAGTCTTGAGCATAAAGTTATGGTTATTTGAAAATTGCCCATTAATTTTTCTATTCACACTTCAACTTGGCACAACTCTGCACTGCAATTATGCATTTTCGCACCTAATCCATTATATTTTTCGTAGGATCTCAATTGGGTTTCTTCATATACATATTTTGGATAGTCTGTCCAAGTTTCACCTCTTTCTGGGTTTTGGGCTGCTAGTTACAAATTGCTAAAGTTCTAGGCCAATTCGTGTTTTTGGTCTAGAATACTACAGGTACCTTCTTTGCCATATTAAACATTTTTAACATGCCTAGAAATTTAATTAAGCTCTGTGACTGTCTTCTATGGTTCAATATATTTCCATTGACTGCTCCTGCGCCTCAATATGATTTTGGAGTAGAAATTTAGGGCTCTTTTAAGTTAGTTGGGTCTTAAAATTTACCTTCCATTGTTTGTGCTATAATTTTCTTATAAAAGCTTCGTTTGACGAATGGTTTACACCATTAGAAATCTCTTTTTTAGCTCTTTTATTTGAGATGCAAAGAAAAAGTGTACCTAGGTAAGATACACTTTTTTATCATGGTTTTTGGGTGGCTAAAAACGATGTTAAGGGCCTAAAAAACACGCTGCAAAAAGATGACGTTCAAACAGTATAAAATGTCACAAAAATTCACTGGGTTTCTGCTGTTGTTCACCATCCAAATGACTTCGCGTGCACAAATTTCAACATGTACACCCATATATAGCATGCGCAGCAACACCACAAGGTAAATAATGCTCCAAAAACCTATAACCATTGTGCATCACTTCTTTTTCGTGCCAATAACTGGTGCACACTACTTTTGTGTCGCGCTAATATCCATTGCGCAAAATTTTGGTTCTTGTACTAATACCTGTTGCACTCAATTTTTGTATCGCACGCTGATATTCCACGCACATTTCACTCTATGCGTTGCACCATGCCAAATTTTAGTACTCCCCCACTGCGCATCGGTACTCTGCACGCACCATTAACTAAACTGTCGCGTAACAACATATGCTTGCATTATGCGTGCAACAACAAAATTCCTCTGCACTTTGTCAATACTGCACACATCATGCACGCCATTAGTATATGTGTGCACACCACGCACACCTTATTATGTGTATGCACACCGTGCGCCAGTATTATTCATGCGTCACTCATTCTGCACCACGCAATGCTAAATTTGGCGTGCACACCTTCACACCAACATTTTTTCGCGCGGCGCCAAAATTTAGTGCATGCACCCGCACACCAAAATTTTTCCGCACGACGCCAAAATTTAGAGTGCGCACTTGCACACCAACATTTTTCCGCGCGGCGCCAAAATTTAGCGCGTGCACCTGCACACCAACATTTTTCCGCGTGGTGCCAAAATTTAGCTTGCACACCCACACACCAACATTTTTCCATGCGATGCCAAAATTTAGCGCGTGCACACGCACACCAACATTTTTCCACGCGGCGCCAAAATTTAGTGCGCACCCGCACACCAACATTTTTCTGTGCGCACCAGCACACCAATATTTTTTCACACGGAACCAAATTTTAGCGCGCGTGCCCGCACACATATAATTTTCTGCGCAGTGCCCTATTTTTACCATAGGCATTCTGCAACTATGAAATTTGTTCAATTTCACCTCGATAACACCAATTCAACCTCTTCAACAAAAAATCGCCGTGGTTTGACATTTCTAGTACAGATTTTTCTTAAACTCAATTCACGAATTGAGAATTTTAATTACCAATCTCATTCCATCTGTCATGGCTTCACTGTAACTTCAAGTTCGACCAATTCTAGGTCTGAATTTGCTAGAACAGATATTAATTCAAGAATATCTCACCACTTGGCCAAATTTCTCAATTTTCTCATGAATTTAACAACATAAATTGGGTATTTTTCCCAATTCCACGTCGTTGCTTCTAAATTTTACCATGGATGCTCTGTAACTTGAAATTTGTCCACTTCGAAATCAATCCTCTATGAAATTTCGCTTCAACTCAGCTTGCTCGGTCCATCCAGGCTCAGTGTTGAAAATTGAAGCTCTGATACCATGTTGTAACATCCCCGACCACCCATGCCGAGCCATGCTACTCGAAAAAATGCTTTCATTCTCTGTTCAACATACTATAACATACCCAATATCCAACTCAACTATGCCACATAAATTTTTTGAACTGCATGCAATTAAAACATATACACACAAAACTCTTGCGGAACTTTATATATAAAACGTAAACAGAAAAATACATTTTGTAAATGCATAGATTCATACTGAAATAATAGTAAACATATACATGTAGCATATACATGCAATACCCATAAATATAAAGACAATTGTAAACCATACATAGGATAAACCCATAAAAATAAACACATAAATAATAATGCAGCATGTAAATTTATCATACAATTGACACTTATCTTGGTAAGAATATCACCAATTGTGTGCAGACCTTCCATAAACCTCCCAGCCTTAGACCACACTGATCATCAGTCTTAGCAGTGGGTCACCCCTGAGCTGGGACTAAACTCCACCCGGGTAAAGGGATTCCTAATGAGGCTGAATATATCAGACAACAGGAAACACTCCGTCACAGGGGTCAACTCAAACTAACAACCTATAGTCCCTCATTCCCCGCATACATGTCCCACCCCAATAAGTGTGCCCCTTCTTTGCTCAACAATCCTTCGGCTGCCCCACTTCCTTTCTGGGCTTTAACAATAGGTCGAACAGGAAGTCTCATAGCCCTTTAGCTACAATTTAACAGCTTGAGGAAATCAATTCCCAACAATTCTCTCACCCAGATAGATTGATCACGGGCCTGACAACCCACCTCTTCAATATCCCACGGGCCTGACAACCCTCCTCTTCAATATCCCATGGGCCTGACAACCCGCTTCTTCAGTCCAGCTCCCCAACTAACCAGGTACACAAACATGTATGGTTATGGATACAAGTTCAGGTACAGTGACAGGAAATTAGGGAGGATAGCTCCATGAGTGTGTGAATGATGATGGAATGATTAACTGAATGACTGAATGATGGAAGGAATGGGAAAATGAACTAAGTCCAAACTATATGTATGCATGTTCCCAACTTGAAACTTGTCATGTTGGGAGCTACTTTGGCCCACTTGTCCCCAACCTTAGAATTTACGATAAAATAATTATCCATACTTTATACTTAATAAATATTAATATAATATTCCTTTTTGGATTAATCTCCCCAACTTATCCCCCTTTCCTTAACTTTTATCCCCCCCTTTCCCTAACTAGTGGAGTTTAGTCCCCCATACTCTTTTATCATGGTTGGTCTACGCGCAACGATGTATTTTTTATTAATGATGAGACATATACAAAAATAGGCTCTCTGGTCTTTAACATCTAGGCTCTCTGACCTAAACAAAACTGGCTCACCAACCTATAAAACAAAGCATATACACAAAGGCTCCCTGGCCTCAAAATCGCACGCACTTAAGTTGTTGCATGCGGTATCCTGGAATATGCAAATTTCATCATTTTACTACAGAGTGCATGCGTGCACTATACCATGGAAGGTGCATACAAAAATGATGTTAAACAACTCACCAGCTTAAGTACATTTGCATTTTACATTTACAATTGTGTTCGGCCTAGGGGTATTACAGTTAGAGCACCAAGATGTGGGTGATTTGGGTGCAAGGGTTGTGGGGCCTTTAACAAGAGGTATATGCATAGTGCACTCATGGCTCGAGTGTGGAGGGGGTTAAGGGTTGAGTATAGGTTATGCCTAGACTTATATGGAGCTACGGGAGTCTAGGTCATGGTCTAAATCTAGCTCTAGCTCTATGTCATTGTCTAGGTCATGGTCTAAGTCATGGTCTAGGTCTATGTCATGGTCATTGTATAGGTATAGGTCATGGTCTAGGTCTTTCCATGTCTAGGTCTTGCTATGTCTAGGTCTAGGTATTGACATCCCTAGGTCAAGGCCATTTCTTTCCTTGCGATGTAGGGAGGGGGGGTGTATAGAGAGGAATAAAGAGTGTGAGAGGGGGAGAAGGGAAGACAAAGAGAATGAGAGAGAGTGAGGGATAGGGGTATAGAGAGGGTGGGTAGAGAGAGAGAGAGTGAGAGGAAGAGGGAGAAAAGAGGGAATGGGAGTTATATAGAAGAAAATAGAGAAAGGTGGGGAGAGTGGGGGAGAGAGAGGGAGGGGGATACAGGGAGATAGAGATAGAGGGTTAGATGTAAGAGGTAAATAGATAAGGGTGTAGAGATGGATTTTTTGAGAGTGTGACAGGGTGGGAGAGGAATACC
>JASDQU010737639.1:123217-134929 GCA_032191745.1 Picea mariana
CTTGGCAAGACATGGCATGGAAAGGCAAGGAAAGGCATGGCATGGCATGGAATGATATGCCAAGGCAAGTCATGGCATGGTAAGGCATGGCATAGAAAGTGAAGGAAAGGAAAGGCATGACAAGGCAAGGCAAGGTATGACATGGCATGGCATGGCATGGGAAGTAAAGGCAAGGAAAGGCATGGCAAGGAGAGGTATGTCATGTCATTGTTGGGTTGTTATATTATTTGCAGTGAAAGTCTAGTCGATGTGGAATGAATGATGGTTGAAGTCGAGGTGGATCGACAATAGTTCGAGGGTCGAGGTAGATCGACAACAATTCGAAGGTTGAGGTTAGTCGACCAGGTAAAGTCAAATTTGAAGGTCAAGGCGGTTCGATATGGTAAATGCATTGAGATCAATTTGAAGAGGTCAACCAACAATAGGTCTACAGGCGGGCGTGTGGCGACTGACTGAATACCGAATGAAGGTTGACTGGTAATCCGACTTGGAGTCAATTGTAATAGAATCCCGAGATTCACAATATTTGTAGCTAATGATCTGCATGGATCTGTAACAATTTTTGGGTGCGATGTCTTTAGGGTTTCTACTCGTGTAAAGCCTATAAAGAGGAGTGTTGTAAGGCCTTAAAGGATAATAAATGAATCGTAAGATAACCAATCTTTAGAGAAATCTTTAGATGTAGGTTGTTGGTCATGAAGATGTAAGACGAATTGGCTACAAGGTTGTTTTTGTGCATGCAATAGGGTGTGATGTTGATTTTGTCTTAGGTGTGGACCAAGGTTAGACATGTAACCTTTTATTTAGATTGAATAAGATAGTAAGGGAGCAGAACACTCAAGGAATGCTATTTTTCCCGATTTGGGTTTCTAGGGTAAAATCCTTATGTACTATTTGATTGCTTTGTCATTTACATTCTTGATTAAATTATTCTTTTCTTATGCTAGGTCTAGTGTGGAAGTGTGTCTCATTTCCTCACAAGTGGTATCAGAGCCGTGTTATGCTTTGACATGTGTATCAAATCTTGATTTACCAATCTTGAATCTCAGAGATAAACCCTAGGTACAGTAATTGTTGTAAGTCATAAATTGTGTTAAAGATCATGGTAAAGAATGATGAGTAGTTAAAGAAGAGAGATAGAAAAATTCAATGGACATATTTTGACCTTTGGATGCTCAAAATGGAAGATATTTTTGTAGATTGAGAACAATGGACAATGATCTGTCCAGGTACCCAACCGACACACATGTCGATGGAATAATGAGAGAAACTTGAAAGAAGAGCAAGAAGTATGGTTTGACTTTGTCTTGCAGATTCAATACAGTTGAATGTCTCAGGTGAAGATTCAACCAATAAATTGTGGGACAATATGGCAAGCTTATACCAGTCGAAATATTTTGTAAATAAGTTGTTTCTTAGAAAGAAATTGTATCTTCTGAGAATGAGTGATGGTAGTTTGGTGACTAAACATTTAAATGCGTTTAATATCATTTTAATCCAATTATCATCTGTGTATATTAAAATCACCGAGGAGGAGAAGTGTATAATCCTATTATGTTCTTTTCCATACTCCTAGGATATCTTAGTCATGGCTATAGGGAGTAATACAACTACACTAGCTCTAGAAGACGTGGCTGCTTCTCTACTGTCAGAATAAATGAGAAGAAAGAGCAAAAAGGAGGTGATGTGTACCTGGTGTCGACTAGTACACAGTCGAATCAAGGTGTTTGGTTGATCGAATCAGGAGCATCCTATCATATGACACCACACCGAGAATGGTACTGCAAGTATGAACAATATGATGGAGGTGATGTGTTCTTGGGGGACAACTCGACAACCAAAATTGTGGAACGAGGAAGAGTTTGACTAATACTGCAGGATGGGAGGAAAAGAACCCTTCCAAGTGTGCTACACATTTTGGGTTTGGAAAGAAACTTGATATCTGTCAGTAGGATGAGTGATGCTAGAGTGCACACTCTATTTCAGAAGGATTCATGGAAGATCATCAAAGGTGCGATGGTATTAATGAAAGGAGTTCGGATTGGAACCCTTTACAATTTGTTAGGGAATGTCGACGTGACTGGATGCAACAACATCGTTGCTCCTAAAGTCAACTTGACTTCGACTCATCTCGACCTGACTCAGGCTAAGTTGGTACAAATCAACTCAACAAGACATGATAAAGTCGACCTGACTATGCTATGGCACAAGAGGATGGGACAAATTGGAGAAAAATGAATTCGAGCTATGCCCAACAAAGGTATGGTTGAAGGTTTTCCTGAATGTGGTTTAGAAGTCGACTTTTGTGAACATTGCATATACAAAAAACAAAGTCGGGTGAGGTTCCCATCTGGAGTGACAAGGGAAAATGGGATTCTAGAACTGGTGCATAGTGATGTGTTTGGCTTGGTTACATTTCCTTCACTTGGTGGATCCCCGTATTATGTCTCCTTCATAGATTATTTTTTCAGGAAGACATGGATATATTTCCTGAAGAAGAAATCATAGGTTTTCGAGAAATTTAAAGAGTTTAAATCTCCTATAGAAAACTAGATGGATAAGAAGATTAAGGTGCTGAGAAATGACACGTTGTAAAACATAGCAAACTTGTTGACCAAGTTTGTGAGTGCTGTGAAGTTCTCTTGGTGTAGAAATGAAATGGGCATTGCTACCCTGGGTCTGTGAACGAAATTTCAGGAATCTCACGGTTTCAACAAAGAAGACAACACGTGGGAGAATGTTGGGTTGTTATATTCTTTGTAGTGAAATTCTAGTTGATGTGGATCAAATGAAGGTCCAATTCGAGGTGGATTGACTGATGATATAAGTCAAGGTGGATGGACAATAGGTTGAGGGTCGAGGTAGATCGAAAACAAGTCGAAGGTCAAAGTTAGTTGACTGGGTAAATTCGAAGTCGAAGGTCGAGGTAGTTCGACATGGTAAAGGCATCGACAACAAGTCAAAGAGGTCAACCAACAATAGGTCGACAAGTGGGCATGTGGCGACCGACTGAAGACCGAATGAAGGCCGACTGGTAGTCCATTGGTAATCCAACTTGGAGTCGACTGTAATAGAATCTTGAGATTCACAGGATTTGTAGTCAATGATTTGCATTGATCTGTAACCCTTTTTGGGATCCATGTCTTTAGGGTTTTTATTGTTGTAAAGCCTATAAAGAGGCATGTTGTAAGGCCTCAAAGGATAATCAATGAATCGTAAGATAGCCAATCTTTAGAGAAATATTTAGATGTAGGTTGTTGGTCATGCAAATATAAGTCGTATTGGCTACAGGTTTGTTCTAGTGAAGACAAGAGGGTATGATGTCGATTGTATCTTAGGTGTGGACCAAGGTTAGACATGTAACCTTCTATTCATATTGAATAAGACAACAAGAGAGAAGAACACTCAAGGAATGTTGGTTTTCCCAATTTGGGTTTCTAGGGTAAAATCTCCATGTACTATGTGATTGCTTTGTCATTTAAGTTCTTGATTAAATTCTTCTTCTCTTCTGCTAGGTTTAGTGTGGAAGTGTGTCTCATGTCATGGCATGGTAAGGCAAGGAAAGGAATGACAAGTCAAGTTAAAGCATGGCATGTCAAGGAAAGGAAAGACATGGCAAGGCAAGGCATGGCAATTTAATTGTACTATGCACTGTCTTGAATATCTCATACAGTTTTGTTTGTGTAATGTCAAGAAATTGTTTAATATGGGGTTCACGGTACCTAGATCCCCTTCTCAATTTTAGTACATCTTTTTGGTTGGAAGAAGGCATATTGTTCTCATGCAAAGAATATTGTAATAGTCCCTTACATGACAAGGCAAGGCATGGCATGGAAAGGCAAGGAAAGGAATGACAAGTCAAGTTAAGCTATGGCATGTCAAGGAAAGGAAAGACATGGCAAGGCAAGGCAAGGCATGGCAAGGCTAGGCATGGCAAATTAATTGCACTATGTACTATCTTGAATATCTCATACACTTTTGTCTGTGTAATTTCAAGAAATTGTTTAATATGGGGTTCGCGGTACCTAGATCCCCTTCTCAATTTTAGTACATCTTTTTGGTTGGAACAAGGCATATTGTTCTCATGCAAAGAATATTGTAATAGTCCCTTAACTTCTCCAATTAAATTCATGTTAGAACGAGGTAGCTTACCAGTGAAGGCCCACAAATCTGTTGGGCCACATGTGTCGAGGCTATTGTGTCTAAGAGAATACTTTCTAAGTATTTTTGACATTGCATTTCATGAGGTGTGAGGTTTTTTGTAGAAAATAATGTTTTCTTGTGATCTTGCTAACAATTGATTATGACAATACATGTCAGGCTGCATTATGGTCTTTAGAACGAGATTTATTACCAATTCTTTGAAAATCATCTACAAGGTTTCTAACAAGATGATGTCTTGTTTCTAAACTTTTGACTGTTTTAATGCCTAAAATTATCTTAACAATAGTCGAACTTCTATATTTTAACACAACAAAAAATAATCGACATTTAACAACATCATATTTTGGTTCAAAATAATTTTTAATGATTTTATAAGAATGATAACGAATAGTACGCATAGGTAACTTACCTTCAAGTGATGCTAGACCACTTTCATCGACCTGAATGTGTTTAGTAGTTATTCGCTACGCAATGCTCAATCTAGGTAGGGACGATGAACCCCTATTCTGCCACTCTTGACATCCCTGCCATGGAGTTAGAAATGTTGTAGTTATTTCCCCTTCAATCACTAGTAGATCAAATCTAGGAGGAGAGTGGACAAGAGATTGACTAGTTTATGTAACATTTGACTATCCAACAAGAGGTTGCATGACATGAAATTCTTCACCACAATGTTGTACACTGGTTGCCTCTCTAATTTCATCCATTGTATAATCGGCTCCAAGAAATCCTCCATCATCTGGTCATCCACAACAAGCTGTCTTGATGAGATACTGGATGGATTGTGTTATCACTCTGTAATTCTCAGAGGTTGTTAAGCGTAGAAGAAATTGACAGAGGTAACTTATCAAAACCACTTTTGAAACTGGGATCTAGCCCTACCAATTTAAGAGAGGGATCTCTCTGTAAGATTAATCTTTGTTTAAGTTTTGAATATTAGGCTAGTTATGATAGTTCAATTTGTTTGTTTGTTTGTAAAAGTTGGCTGAAAGAATGCATTAAATTTCCATTGGGCTATGGGGTTTGTATTAAAGATGAGGATCATATTCAACTTTTTATGAGGTTTCATTCACAGGGCAAGGTAGTAAAATTGTTGGATCTATTGATATTTAAGTGAGGTGAATCAGGCAAAAAAGGTGCGTGAGTCCATTAAGCAAAGGAGAAACTAAGATTTGCCTTGCTCAATATCAGATGAAAAACATATAGATCATTAAAAGACTAGAGACAGAGTATACAAGATAAATTCTGTTCTATTGACTTCCTTTTAATGATTAGAATCTGAAATACATAAATGATCACTGAGAATAAGAAAACATTCAACAAAGAAGGAGATACATCACCAACAATCTGACACAAGAATCCTGTGAATAACCTGTTTTATTACTGGTCGATCCTTTTGAAAAGATTACTCAATAGCTCATGGGTGCAAAAATCAACCCTCAATACTTCGAAGGAAGAAGTATTTATACAATAATTTACATCTGATCTTGTCATAAATGACTAGGATATTATGGAGGAAAAATCTAACTAATTAGATCTCATATTACAAAATATAGGAATTATGTTGATTTATTCATATCCTTGGTGCTGATCTTGTGGAAGTAGTTGATGACTCATTATCTTTGACTTGATTGTCTGCTCCATGCTAACTTGAACCTCAAAATTACCTTTACTCAAGTAAATAACACAAATCATCCCATCTCTTTTTACTAGGGATGGAAACCTTGAGTAACTTTCTATATATCTCGTCCATCTCATCATACTTGGCAAAAGTGGGCTTTGTGATGAAAATATGTTTTATCTCATGCTGGATGCTCAGGTCCAACTGTAATGTTTCTAAGAAATATTTTCCTGTAATGCTTCCTTGTATACCTGCAAACTTGGAACCATCCTTTTCCACTATACTGATCTTATACTTGTAATCTGACAGAGTGATTAGCTTGTCATTGAGTACTAGCAGTCCAGGGAGATCCTTCTTGTGTAGTACTTCAATATTGCTGAAAAATATTTGAACTCCAATGTCCATCACCTGAGCCTTCTCCTCCAGATGCAAAATCAATCCTTTCTTGGTCAAGACCTTCTTGACCTCAAGGATGGTCTATGTCCCGTCTTCAATATCCATTGCTTCTAACTCCTGCTTGTTTTTGGAGTTTAGGAATCTGATGAGGTCAATGGCCTTTGTAGGTATTTCTCCTAGCTCTTCTCTTATTTTCCCAATTACTTCTTTGGCCTTTTGTACCAGTTCATGTTGCTCAAAGATGATTTGTATAAATGGCCATATCTCTGCCATATATTTGCTGATATCCACCCATATGTTTTCCTTGGATTCAGATAAGGTCTTGGCCATGACAGTCTACTTCTACAGCTGTTGTAGTTGTTGACCGAGTCTCTGGGATTTATGCATTTCTGCATGATAGCTAGACTGGAACATAGATTTCAGGTCTTGGATGTTTTTTACTTCTTCTTGCAACTTTCTGATCTCCTCCCCTTGAAGGGACATGTCTTCCATAGACTTCACAAGATTCTCAGAAACATCTGGAACTTGCATTGGGATAACTGATGGAATCTCTACTGTTGTATCTATTGTTGCTGTACTAACTCCTGTCAGAGGGACTTATTCCAGTGGAATAATATCCATCTGCACACTCTGTTCTTTCTCTTTGATCAATTTTTCCATTTCAGCTTCCATCTCTCTTATCTGTGCATTCTTCTCCATGATCAACTTCAACATCTCCTCTTTGTGGCCTTCAGTTTTATCCACCTCCTTTGCTTGTGAATATTCAGTGGCTAGAAGCTTCAGTTGCTTTCTCAAGGATGCTATGTCAAAATTTTTCTTCTTCAACAATTCTTCAGCTGCCTTAACATTCGATGGGTCATACCCAATCTTTAGCACCAAATCTTCTAGGGATTTGATCTTATTGTCCTTGGCCAAAGAGGATATCTTCTCCAGCTTCAATTTGGATTGGATGTTATTCAAAGACACCTACAATTTTGAAGCAGTCAATGAGGTGCTTGTTAGAGTGGAGAATATCATCTCCTCTGTTTTCTTGTGCATGCCCATTTGGTCCACTGGATGGACCTCCTTCACATCAAACTCAAAAGAAGTTTTCTTGTAATCAACAACTGTCTTGGGATGAGAGACTTGTGCTTGTAGGAATTCCATTTGCATTCTTCCTTTCTCTGTGTCAAATGCTGACAATAGTCTATGTTGGGAAGTGGAGGTATGCTTCCAGAACTGGGCATATGTATTGTTTTTTAGGAGTTCATTCTTCTTCTTGATTTGTTTATATTTGTCAAAGATATTTGACCATATTGGCTCATGAGAGGACTCGACTGGCAGAGTAGTCTCTATTTGTTTTTTGGATGAAGATGTGGACACTATGAAATGACTGCCTAAGAATGTTGAGGAATGTGGTCCCTCCATGACTATGGTGGACTATATTTCTCCTTCTTTAAGCAGGTTTGGTGTGTGACTAGTTTTATCCCTCTTCTTGTAAACTTGAAAATCTTCAGCTGACACCTCTCTGACTCAAGGGGAAACCTCTTTCCTTGCTCTCTTTTCTGTTTGTACTTGAGGTGTGCTGGTATGTGAAGCAGTGACATGGGGAGGTTGTTCTTCTGTTTCCAACAACGTATTTTCTTGCCAATCTGTCTGATTCATATACTTTTCTACCTCAGACTTGTGTACATGAGCATAAGGAGTGCTCTTTTGTTTGACCCCGAGCTCTGATATGACACCAAATGGGTCATAATTCCTTGTGAAACTCCAAGTGAAGTTCATCCGTTTCAAGAGGTTTCCAGCCTCTTCTCCCGTAGTTCTGCTATTTCATATGAAAGAACCAATTTGGGTCTTGATTCTGAGTTGCTGTTTCTTCTTAATTGATGCAAAATGGGTGTCATCAGAGTTTACCATCTGCCTGATATATTCAAATGCAAATATCCTAACAGGGAGATATTTTGGCAGTCTGTATGGTGACAATTCACATCCATATACTCTTATTTCAGTGTGGTTCTGGTACAGATAACAATCTCCTATTTTGGCTAAGTCAGAGAGGTGAATAATTCTCTGAACTTCTTCATTAATCCTTGGCTCTGTTCTGATGTTGAGCATGCAAACCACTGGATGATAAAATTGATCAATGAAGTCTTTGAAACTGAAATAAATTGATTTTTTCCTCACTAGTGAGGTCCATGAAGTTACTAATTGAGGGTTTCCTTCCTGATCCAATTTTTGGAGAGCACATGCAAATCTATTTGACTAAAGAATAAGAAAGGGTACACCAACACTGAGGAATATTTGAACATTCCCTCTATTGAAAATCTGAAAAACTGATCATGTATGTTGTCAGCTAAAAAATGACTGAAATCAAATTGGATGGTGGCCTTTTCTTCTATGGAGAAAATGGACATAAAACCTAAGATAGGTTCATCTACCCATTCATCTGAAAAATATCCTAATAGGTAACAAAGGGTAGAAATAATCTGGTTTTCCCTAACATAGAAGATTGAAGATGGATAGGGAGGGTTTTTCTGAGGCAACTGAGCATCTTCTGGCAGAAAGATTTCAAAAATCTAGGTTCTTTGGGGGAAGGAGAGTTTTTGGTAGAGGTCATTCAGGGATTCCACTGAGAAAGGGATTGCAGAGTCAATTCATGGGATCTGTAACATCTGATTTATGGATTCGGGGGTAATGGTGAATAGGGTTTCACCAGAAGAAGAAACAATGGCTCTTTGGCCGGGAAGATAATGGGCTTGAAATTTCAGGGAAAATTCCGGGAAGTGGAAGGTCTATGGGAACATGTATAGGGAAAAATTGGACTCCAAAAGTCCAATTTTGTCACTTTGATCCAAGAAAATATCCTTTAGCTAGAAATGTAATTCGAAGAAGTCAGATTCACACTTCGGCTCTATAATTTTGTACTCTTTGTCTGCCAGGGGAACATGATCCGAGTTGACGGGAGGGGGAAGAAATGGATTTTCAGACGTCTCAGTGGATTTAGCTTTGGGATCCATGGATAACAAAGTTCTGAAGGTGAAATAATGGATGATTGTGATTACTCGAGTTAACTACATTTGTTGACAGTGGACCTTGGTGGCAGTTGGCTAAAAAATTGGATTTGGCGTGGTGTCTACACTGTCTTGATCTACAAATAGTGGAGCAGTGGTGAATAAACGAGTTTAAACGGTGCATGGAGGTGTCTGTTATAGTGCAGGGTGATGACTGGGCGAATAACGGTAATGGAGAGGGCATTGATTGGCCAACGGGTATGTGGGGTGCGACGTGTGACATGCGATAGTGGGGTATGGTGGCATAGTGAGGTGGGCGGTATTGGGTAGGCGGTTAGGCAAGATTCTGGAGGGAGGGGTAGGCAGTAAGTGGAATTGAGCCGGGGGGGGGGGGCGGTCTGAAATGCTGAGAGGGTGACAAGTTATGCAGGGCCCGCTTGGGGCAAACCATTTTTCCAGACCCCTCCCATCGTTAAAGGTAGAAAGGTAGGAGGGGTCCGAAATGCACTGATGGCCATTGATCTGGGCGCTGATTGATGCCACCGATGGAAGCTATGCACCTTTTAGTCTCAACACGACAAATATTCATATCCACAATAGAACTTAGGATAAAATCATGTGACAGGTAGCGCTAGGCTTACCCTTTCTTATTTTTTCACCAAAGTATTATTTCCTAAGCAAACGACATCAAATTAACTCAAATAAAGGGTATTTTAACAATCTCTTTGCCATTTTTTATTGAAATAAACACTTCCAACCTAACTCCTAACCTAATAAACTGACACATTAATCCAACTTAGACTGTTGGATTAATTATTATTCTAACTTAACTAATTTGGCTAAGATTAAATTGTTTGACCAAATTTATTCACTAACCTATCAACATAAATTTAAAAGGTTTGATCATGATTATACAATATGAATCAAACCAACTTTATTTTTTCATGGGGTTTTATATTTCATATTTTATTTTTTATTTTTATACCCTCTTGTCATTTTTCTATTTTTCTATTTTTCTTTTTCTTTTCTTTTGTTTTTCTTTTTCTTTTTGTAAATCATTTGTAGAATAAAATATTATTTACAATAAAATATGACTAGAGGAAGAAATTATAATCACCAGGTGAGACTGTGAAATATAGGGTTATAACATATTGGTCTCTATTGAACTCTTGCGCTTTGCTTGTAGTGATGGAGGAGAAACAACAACATCTATTCCGCTACAAATTGGATTGGCCTCTTCTGAAAGCCCATGCTTTGACATACATAACTTTTCCTTTTCTCTTTCTTCTTCTACCTTTTCGATCAATTTCTCTTTTCTCGAGGACTTTCTTTCTCGAATCCATTGGTTCCCCATATTTAAAGAGAAAAATTGGCTCCCAAACACCCCACCACAAATTTGTCTTGGTATTACACAATAAGGCACAACTGACAATTCTAATTCCAAGTGGACAAATTTGTCTTCGTATTACAAAAGAAGATAAAAATAATAATTCCAATTCTAATTGGACGAATTTGTGTTGGTATTATACAAGAATACAACTAACAATTACAATTCCAATTGGATAAATTTGTCTTGGTATTACACAACTAGAAATTCCAATTGGACAATTTTTTCTTCCAATTCCAAGAAGACACAATAAGACAACAACAACAATTCCAGTTGGACAAATTTGTCTTCCAATTCCAAGAAGACACAAAGAAAAATTCCAATTCCACTTGGACAAATTTGTCTTCCAATTCTTCCCACAATGATCTTGAAATAGTACAAAACTATTTATGAATCAAACAAAAATACCAAAATAAGAAAAACATGTCTCTGTGTGCTATTTTTGTGTGTAGATGTCAAGAAATATTTTTCATGCTTGAGATAGATGAGGTAGTGGAGTGCACTTGACACCAAAAAATTCCTAGCAAGAACGTGTGGGAACTATAGCATGCACGTGTTCCTGCTAGGCATAAACGAGCAACAACTACAATGATATCAAGTTACAAGAGTGCGTGTACACTCTTAATGCAATGGATATAAAATTTATTATAGACCAAACATCTTTATGAATACAGATGTATATGACTATGGGGACAACTAGGACCTAAGGGGTTAGGATTGAAAGTTTTTTCAAGCATAGAGCAATGGTTAGATAACCAAGATGTGGGTGATTTGGGTGTAAGAGTTGTGAGGAATTTAACAAGAGGTATATGCATAGTGCAATCAGGGCTCGAGTGTGGAGGGGGTTAAGGGTTGAGTATAGGTTATGCCTCGTCTTAGATGGAGCTAGGGGAGTCTAGGTCATGGTCTAAATATAGCTCTAGCTCTATGTTGTGGTCTAGGTCATGGTCTAGGTCTATGTCATGGTCATTGTATAGGTCTAGGTCATGGTCTAGGTCTTTCCATGTCTAGGTCTTGCTATATCTAGGTATAGGTATTGACATGCCTAGGTCAAGGCCATTTCTTTCCTTGCGATGTAGGGAGGAGGGGTGTAGAGAGATGAATAAAGAGCGTGAGAGGGGGGAAGGGAAGACAAAGAGAGTGAGGGAGAGTGA
>JASDQU010737639.1:138227-159677 GCA_032191745.1 Picea mariana
TAGGGGAGAGAGAGAGAGAGGGGGGGGGGGGTGATCAAGGAATGTCTTATAAGAGCGCATGTGCATTCTTAGAGTGCGTGCAAGTTCTTTTGAATTCAATTTTTTTTGGGCGGGATTGACAAGGTGTACGCTGACTTGGTTGGCTCAGATTTAGGTTTAGGATGACAAACCTAGCGGTTCTATCTCCAAATTGATAAAAACCTCCATTTTTGTGAATACCCCTCTATATCTCTGGCTTTGACGTTATTTTTCTACAGGCTAAACAATTCAATTGTTGATGAAACTATAGACTCTATGTAGATTTCAAATATATAATTAAAAAAAATAATAATATTGTTTACTAATTTTAATCTATTTTTGTCTTCACATATATGAAAATCCTAGAATACGTTATATGCAATAGAGGATTTCTCAAATGAGTTAATATTAAAAATATAAAATATAAAATAAATATTAAAAATTTCCAAAAAATACATCGGACAACAAAAAATGGTTCTCTTCAAGTATACAAGTTTTTGGAATGAAATTCCATCCTTAAGGTACTCAACACCAGCACTAACAAAAACATATACCTTATATTTTTTTGGAAAAATAAGATGCCATTGTTAGAAAAATCAAATTTGACATAGTTATTCACAATGTTTATGAATAGAAGTTGTATATTCAGAAAGCTAATTCAATTTCCTATGTTTCATCTTCTTACACCATATTCAAATTCATTGTAAAAGTACCTTGAATAATCCCTCCAAGTTAATAGATTGTTGTTTTTCCAGGTTTGCATTGCCACTAACGCATCATGAAAGACCATCATTAGCTTGCACTCACCCTTAATTTAACTACATTTGTTATGCATGAAATAAATATTTACAATAATGCATTATTTCATGTATGTAGTGATGCCATTAATTAATAAAGATGAGAAATATTAATAATATAATATAATTATATATATTTATGATGTTATTAATTAATAAAGATGCAAAACATTAATAATATAACATTGCAATTAAAATAAAAGGAAAATTATAAAATTAAGAGATTATAAATTATCGTAACATTAAGAATACAAAATTAATTTATTATAAAAAAATATTAACTAGCATAGCCGCAAACTCGTGGTTGGTTAACGCCGAAAGGTTTCGGCTGGTAAAATTCCCAAGCGGGGTGTTGAATCCATGGCGCCATTCATGTCTAGAGGGGAAGAAAGGATATTGTTGATCATGTTGTCCACTTCAGAGCTTCCAAAACTTGATCTCTCTAATTACGTCGAAAGGGCCGCCAGGGCGGTGGATGGAGAACTCCGCTGCCTCGGCTACTGATGCCTCCCCCAACAACAAAGAAGCTTCCTGTGCCACAGTCTCAATCAAGCGCTCAACACAGCAGGTCCAGCTCGGGATCCTGCAAAGCTGAAGAGAAGAGAGTGACCTTCGTTGAGATGGAAAGACTCGAAGAGAGTCCCGTATATTTTATATCATCACTGGACTACAAGATGCCATCGCCATGGAATGGAGATGTTAAGCCGGCCTATTCGCCCTTCAGAGACCTGGGTCCGCCCGACGATGCATTTCACAGGCTGCGAAAGAAGGCAAATTCGATCTTGATCATCTTTTGGCGAAAGTTTAACATCTAAACGTACATGCCAAAACCTAATTCGGTTCCCCCTATGTTGTCCTATGGCAACCGAGAGGTCCTGATGAATCAAGAGGCCTTGTGGGTGGAGGTGAATGAGAGTACTTGAACAAATCACTCTCTCGAGGAAAGAATCGTAGTGGGTACGAGGGGTGTTGATGATGAGGGTTTCTCAGATAAAACGATGATGCTTATGGGAGACAAAGGATTTGAGACCTATTCCGGACCACAAATATTACAAGAACGGATTGAAGCTTGTAGAGAGGAGGAAATGGGTTATGCTAAAAAACTGAAACACTTGCCATAAAATCCAAATTGAAACGGGCCACGCTTCACACATTCATAAAAGCCAAATTGAAAACCAAATTCAAAGCTGTGCCACATTTGTAAAACCTAAAATGAAATGCACGCCACAATGAAATGTAACCCACAAAAAAATGCCCACCAGCATATGAAAGGCCAAGATAATCCTCTCACTAGCAATAGAATTACCACACTCGACAATATAATTACCACACCCGCAAAGATAATTCTCCGTCGACACCACATTACCACACCCGCCAATTAATTTTTGCTAATCATCACGTGACAATCAACTAGGTAGCTAAGTAACACAGTAATTTTTAAACACAATTAGGTAAATGTCAAAAAGTAAACACATAAACAAATGTCTTACTGGTTGAAATCACAACCATTCATTTGATGAAACAAAGAAGAATATTCTATTCATATTTAATCTTGTCCATACAACATACAACATTGATTAAAAACTAAAACCCTATTAAATGTGTCCATTTCCAATAAGTGTAATAATCAAAATTATTTTTTATAATTATTAATTAAAAAAAATTATAAAAAAAATTAAAAATAAAATAAAATTTAACAATACATTGGAATTCCATAAAAAATATATATATATATATGTAAAATTTGCAGTTAATACTTCAAACATAAAAATTGAATTTTTTTTATTTAAAACATGCCATTATTTTATAAACGTTAATTTCATAACTAAAACATTTATCATTCTCCTTAAAAACAAAATAGTCTTATAATGATAAAATAGCATAATAAAATACATTAATTAACTTTTTTTGGGAGATATTCCCACAAAGCGGCAATGTAATTGGAACCAAATAAAACTATATGCTAGACCGGGATTACACGCTCGTATTGACCTTATTGGGGGCAATAGCAACTGACTCCGAGCCTTTATTTAGGGTTTCCACACACTCTTATTAAACTAGCTCGATTTATCAGTAAGCCTTGCAGCTTTTACTACAGATCTACCCCGACCCTCCTTGGGTGGAGCAAAATCTTTAGAGGTAATAGGATTATTTGAAAGAGCCAAGCGCACGCCCGGGTCTCTGTGAGGGCAGGTGCTGTTATACAAAATGGAGTTGTTAGCAGCTTGTATGTTGCTATTCACAAAGGCATTCACAGGGCCAGCTGCCTTCTGACGATGATTTCCATCAGGGCTCTCTTCGTTCTTATTAGCCCCACCGGGCTTGTGATTCACTCTCTGAACGTCAAGCACGTCGTTCTTTCTGGATTCAGAGCCCATATCCATGATGGCTCCCCGATTTTCTCCTGCCAGAGTGATCACCCTCACACCCAAATCCTGCATCTTCTGGTCTCCATTAGAGCCGAGCTTCTGCTGGCCGTGGAGCTCCGATAGCCTTTGAGTGAGATTGGATATGTCTTCCCTGATTCCTTGTTGAAGAGATTTATGTTGCTCAGCCGGTTGGGATCCCTTCAGCGCCAATGTTCTATTGTCTGCAGGAACTATCATCTGCCCAGCTCTGCTATCAGCCTCCGAGGACAAAGAAACTGGTTGAATCTTCTCCTCGGGAAAAGGAGCAGAAGCACTGGATTCCTCTGGAACCTTTTGCTCAGCCTTCTTGGGATCTTCCTTGGGCTGGGGCTGGGGCTGGGGTTTGGGCATCTGAGGTTGGAGCTGCTGGGGCTGGGGCTGGGGCTGGGGCTGGGGTTGGGGTTTGGGCACCTGAGGTTGGAGCTGCTGAGGTTGGGGCTGGGGCTTGGGCACCTGAGGTTGGAGCTGAAATGACGGTTGTCTAGCGGGCTGCGGATCAGATCTAATGTCTCTCACAATGGCTCTTGCAGGATCTTCGGCCTTCTTTGCCGCCTGTGGAGCCTGTTGCTCCTCTCTTTTGGGCTCGGGAGCTTTGGGCGCCTGAGGTTGAGATTGGATAGGAACCGGCCTGATTATTCCCAGGGATTGCTGCCTAGGGTTTGTGTAATACGGATTCCTGAAACTACCTTGAGGATACATGGTTCTCACGTTTTTTTTCAAGACAAACTTCCTAGACAAAACGTTCTCAGAGATGATAACAGCTACAGCTCCTATGCTTCGAATATATAAAATCTTTGTGGATTTAACCGTTCGGGATTGAAATTTATAGACCAACTGAGCCGAATAATACAATTGCTTCTTTTTTTTTCATGGTAGGTGCCTTCTCGGCAGTGTGGAATCAGAAAAGTGACCGGTGGCTGCCTTGAACGAAACAAAAGGCATAAAAGCGATGCGGATGACAAAGACTTCACCTGTTAATTTCATGTAGCAGTGTCAAATCCATAGATGCTTATGAGTGAAGGGGAATAATGGCAGCTTTGAGAGATTTCTAAAGCAGAAGGATAAGGACTAGCGTCTCTTGGGCCGTTACGTGATGCATAGTTGAAGAATCTGCTTTTTTCATGGTCGTGCAAAACCGTGAGTGCGAGCCAGCGTTGGAGAATAATTGAGGAAGTCCTAATCTGGTTTTTTTTCACCGAGGAGTCGAGCACGATTATTCTGGAGTACAGTCCACGACTCTTCGGTGCTTCCGTATCGAATTCTTTCTGCCTTTGTCTGAACGTTCGAGTATGGAGACAATTGACATGCTGAAAATGGTAAATACCGAAGGCGAAATTCAGGTATGAAGACAATTGATGTATGCTCCATGAAACGTTAAATCATTGGAAAATAAATCGACAGCAATGGACAAATTTCAAAATCTTTTTGAAAAAGTCAATGTTTTTAAATTTTTAAAATCAAATTTCAAACATGGATGATAGTTTTCCAGGAATCAGACTAAAACTTATTTATAAAGTTCTTTTAAGCTATTCTCCAACGTTCTTTTTAAATTTTTTTTGGATCAGATGCTAGCCAATTCTGATCAGAAGCGAGCCAACATTGGAAAATAATTGAACAAATCCGAATCTGGCTCTTTTCATGTAAGAGTCGAAAGCGATTATTCTTGTGTACAGTCCACCACTCTTCGGTGCCTCCATAATCGAATCCTTTCTGCCTATTATGTCTCAACGCCAGTAAGGCCATTGATATGCTGAAAATGGTAAATACCAAACTTAAGTAGGGAGACAATTGACTTATGTTGCATAAAAACGTTAAATCAATGGCAAAGCAATCGACAGCATTGTTTTTTTTTTTAATAAAATTCTATGTATTTTTATAGTTATAAACTAAAGGCAAGGTTAAATACTTTTTACAAAGTTCTTTCGAGATGTCCTCAACGATTATTTATTTATTTTTATTTTTTTATAAATTTCAACGATTAGTCTTGTTTTTTATAATATTTGTTTTGTTGAAAGGTGCCAACGAATTTCCCAACATGGAATGTGAGACGTTTCAGATCCTAACATTTAGCGTTCAGTTGAGACAAATCAACTAAATAGAGATGTTTGGTTAGAGGGGCATTTATTGTATCTAATTGTTGTAAGCCATATAGGTTGATAGATGCCAAGGGTTGAGGGGTTGGAAGGATGTACATGTTGGTTGTTGTAATTCTCTCTTGAACATAATAAAACCAAATTTCATTGCTTGGATGTTTCCATTGGGAAGGGTTTTACCAAGTAAATCCAGTGTTCATTCTTGTGTGATTGCATTTGTCTGTATATTGTTTATTCGCTGCTAATTAAATCTATGTGATTTAAGCTTCTGCTATACAACAAGTGGTATTAGAGCAGGTGGAGCAGGTGAGCCAAGTCGAATTGTTTGCAGATCTTTGTGAGTGCAAATTGTTTTGGTAGGTAAAGGAAAGAAGATTTTAGTACTGAGGAGCTTAGTCTGTATGCCAGATCATTTCACTAAGAGAGGGCGTTATTTCAATGGATCTCAGTACCTTGGCGTTTCCTAGGTAGTGTTAGAGGAGCGCCAACACTCTCAAACTTACGAAATTCACTTTTCCAGACCTCGACGCACCCAATACCAAGCAAAAGGAGTGTTGAGAAAGGTGGCACTCCCCTTCCACACTAGAGAAGCGTCATTCTTAAATATGGCGCCACCCAGGCAACCTTAGAGGAGCGCCATTTTGAAAAGTGGCACCCCCTGTGAAGTTTAAGGCAGCGTTGACCCTATTTTTTTTTGATTGGTGAGTGTGAGAAAGGTGAATTTGTTTGCCTGGTGAGTGTGAGAGAAAGGTGATTTTTTTGAAGGTGAATTTGAGGGCTTGTCTCTATGGCTAAGGTTCAAAGTTCGAAATTTGAAGTTGAGAAATTTAATGGCAAAACCAACTTTGAGCTGTGGAAGCTCAAGATGAAAGATTTACTTGTGCAACAAGGTTTGCAAAAAGATTTGGTGGGCAGGACAAAGAAACCGACGACCGTGATGAATGAGGAATGGGAAGATCTAGATGCAAGAGCACTAAGTACTATACGTTTGTGCCTTGCAGATGATGTTTTGTTTAATATAGTAGGAGAGGAAACAACAACAAGTATGTGGACCAAATTGGAAGGACTTTACATGACAAAGTCCCTGAATAACATAATCTATTTGAAGACACAGTTGTATAGTTTGCGGATGAAAGAAGGTACAAAAATCGCTGACCGTTTAAGTACCTTTAATACCCTTATAGTTCAATTGGCTAGTATGGAAGTAAAACTCGAAGACGAAGACAAGGCAATGCCACTATTGTGTTCGTTTCTCGAGTCTTGGGATCATTTAGCTACCTCTAATTTTTAGCTAAACAAATGTTATTGATTATGACACTATTGTGGGAGATTTATTGGCTGAGGAGATGAGGAGAAAATCTAGTCAAGAAACCTCAACTTCTGAGGCAATGGTGGTCGGAGGGCGATCCAAAGATAAAGAGTAGAATCAGAGAGGTTCTTCCAGATATAAGTCAAGAGGGAGGAAGGGTAAACTTAAATGTTGGTAATGTGGAAAATTCAAATATCTCAAGAAGGATTGCTGGAAACAACAACATGCCTCCAAAGAAGACTCAACAAAAGAAGTGAAGGAAGCAAATGCAACTGAAACAAGTTCAGCTTCCAGTTCAAGTATGACTGATGAGGTTCTGTCTATTTCTAATGCTTCACATCATGATCAACATTGGTTATTAGACTTTGGTGCATCAAATCATACGTTTTTACATAAACATTGGTTTTCCACATACCATTTATAGATGATGGAATTGTTTTTATGGGAAATGATATTTCCTGTAATATTTTTGGGATTGGTAGCGTCATAATTAAAATGTATGATGGTTCTATAAGAACATTAACAGATGTGAGGCATGTACCAGAACTTAGAAAGAACATGATATCTTTGGGAGTCCTAGATTCTGCTAGATACAAGTGTACAGTTCAAGGTGGAGTGATGAAAGTGTTCAAAGGCATCTTATAGGTCATGAAGGAAAACAAGATCGGGAACCTTTATCAGCTTGAAGGAAGATCTGAGTCAGATCAAGGAGGATCAACAATATTTGAAAATGCAAGTGATTCCACTCGTATATGGCATTAGCGTTTGGGTCATATGAGCGAGAAAGGACTTAAGGTACTTGTAGACAATAAGTTACTTCCAAGTTTGAAGTCTCTGAATAAATTTATGTAAACATTGTATCTATGGTAAACATAGTAGGTAGAAGTTTAAAACATGAAGACACAACAACAAAGGTGTCCTTGATTACATTCACTCAGATTTTTGGAGTCCATCCCCTACAGTCTCGTATGGAGGATCATCATATTTTATTACATTTATAGATGATTTCTCTAGGAAGGTGTGGGTCTATATGTTAAAAAGAAAAGATGATGTTTTTACTGTCTTTAAGCATTTTAGAGCTTTGGTTGGAAAGAGCAATGGCAGGTCGATAAAATGTTTAAGAACTGATAATGGAGGTGAATACACATCTATGGATTTCAAAAACTATTGCAAGGAAGCGAGGATTGAGAGGCATAAAACCACTGCCTATACTCCTCAACAAAACGATGTTACTGAATGCATGAATATGACTCTTCTAGAGAAAGAAAGGAGCATGCTAAGTAGTTCCAAGTTGCAACAAGAGTTGTGGGAAGAAGCAATTTATACAACTTGTTATCTGGTTAACTGATCACCATCAACTGCAATTGAATTTAAGATTCTAGAAGAGGTATGGACTGGTCACTCTTGTGATTAGTCGAACCTTAATATTTTCGATTGTGAAGCCTATGCTCTTATACCTAAGCATCAACGTTCTAAATTAGATCCCAAATAAAAAAGGCTTATCTTTGTAGGGTATGGTGATGGAATTAAGGGATATAGATTGTGGGACCCTACTACCAACAAAATCACCATTAATAGGGATTTAATATTTGATGAATCAATATTTATAAAATCATATGTAGATGTTGAAATGAAACAAGCGCAGGTACCACAAACTCAACAGATTCAATTTGAAACTCGTTTGTCTACAAAATAAGATGAACATGAAGAGGTTCATAAAGAGGTTCACGAGGATGTTCATGAAGATGTTCTTGTAGATGAAAATATGGATGCAGATAATAATCAGGAAAATGTGGATATACCACAATCATCTCTAAGGAGATCTACAAGGGCCAGGAATTCTCCTAGAAGGTATGATGATTTTGTTTCATCTATTTCTTTAGTTACTAATAATGAGGAGCCTACTTTCTATCAGGAAGCAATGGAGGTGTCTGATAGTGCAAAATGGAAATAAGCAGTGAAAGAGGAAATGAATTCCTTAGAAAGGAAGAGAACATGGGACCTGGTAGAACTCCCAAAAGACATGAAAACTGTAGGTTGCAAGTGGGTCTATAAACTAAAACGAGGTGTTGATGATAAGGTTGAAAGGTACAAAGAAATACTGGTGGAAAAAGCCTATTCGCAAAAGGAAGGTATTGATTTCCATGAAATATTTTCACCAATAGTTAAACTTGTTTCAATTCAGGTTGTATTGGCACTAGTTGCTTTATTTAATCTGGAATTAGAGCAACTAGATGTTAAAACAACATTTTTACATGGATATTTAGATGAGGAAATATACATGGAACAACCAGAAGGGTTTGTTCAGGATCGCAGGAAAATATTTGTTTTCAAACTCAAGAAGTCATTGGATGGCCTGAGGCAGTCTCCCAGGCAATGGTACAAGAAGTTTGATTCTTTCATGGTGATCCAAAATTATACAAGGAGTGAGTATGATCATTGTGTTTATTTTAAAATGTTGGATAATGCCATATTCATTATTTTGGTGCTATATGTTGATGATATGCTTGTAGCAAGCCAAAGCATGGTAGATATCAATATGTTAAAGGCTAAGATGGCTAGGATGTTTGACATGAAGGATTTAGGAGAGAAAAAACAAATTTGGGCATGGAGATGCACAGAGACAGAAAAAATGGTAAGCTCTGGTTATCACAACAAAAGTATGTGCAAAAAATACTTATCAGGTTCGATGTGAACAATGTGAAACCGGTTTCAATCCCTTTGTCTTCTCATTTTGAGCTTTCTTCAAGTTTATGTCCTAGTACAAATGAAGAAAATGATAATCTGTCTCGTGTACTATACACTAATGCAATAAGGAGTCTAATGTATGCGATGGTTAGTACAAGACCATATATTTCACATGCAGTGGGTGTTGTGAGTCGGTACATGGAAAATCCAGGAAAAGAGCAATGGGCATCAGTGAAATGGGTGCTTTAGTATTTGAAAGGAACAAGTAATTATTGTATCACCTATAACAGTGGTAGTGATTTGGTCTGCGGATATGTCGATTCATATTTCGCAGGTGACTTAGACAAGAGGAGATCAACTTCAGGATATGTCTTTACTCTTGCAGGTGGAGCTATTAGTTGGATGTCAAAGCTTCAGAATATTGTTGTTTTATCCACTACAAAGGAAGAATATGTAGTTGCCTCACATGCTTGCAAAGAAGTAATCTTGTTAAAGGGTTTACTGGGTGAGTTTGGAAGGATGCATGACAAGTCAAAACTGTTTTGTGATAGTCAAAGTGCAATTCATTTGGCTAAAAATCAAGCTCACCACAATAAGACAAAACATATTTCTATTAAATACCATTTTGTAAGACAAGTTGTTGATGAAAGAGGAGTGTCTTTGGAAAAATTCCATATAAAAGAGAATTGTGCATACATGTTCACGAAACCAATATTTTTAGAGAAGCTACAATGGTGCTTGGCTTCTCTTGGCTTGCAGAAGAGGTGATGAAGAAAACTAGGCATGATATTCAAGTAAATTGTTGTCAAGGTGGAGATTGTGGAAAGGTGCCAACAAATTTCCCAACATGGAATGTGGGTGGTTTCAAATCCTAACATTTAGCCTTCAGTTGAGACAAATAAACTAAACATAGATGTTTGGTTAGAGGCGCATTTATTGTAATCCATATAGGCTGGTAGATACACAAGGTTGAGGGGTTGGAAGGATGCACATGTTGGTTGTTGTAATTCTCCCTTGAACATAATAAAACCGAATTTCATTGCCCCGTGGATGTTTCCCTTGTGAAGAGTTTTACCACGTAAATCCGATGCTCATTCTTGTGTGATTGCATTTGTCTGTATATTGTTTATTTGCTGCTAATTAAATCTATGTAATTTAATCTTCCATTGTACAACATGTTTAACTTGGAACCCTTTAAATAAGGCCACTACTGAGGTAAAAAACCCTATTAATGATTCCTACTTAGATACTTGTATCAAAAAAGGTCTAACCCTTAGTTTCCTTGTTTCTATATTTATGGGTTACCTACAATCTGCCAAAACGACATCCCTCTAAGATTAATTGTGAACAAGTTCTCTCATGTATGAATGGGACAAGTTCCTAGCTAATGTTTTTGGGACCTCTTTTATGTTAGACAAAGTGCTTCATAGAGGATTTAAGTGGCTTTGTTGATATGGTCAAGAACGCTACTCTTGAACCACAAAAAATTATCATTAGCTTTGATGTGGTCTCTTTGTTTACAAAGAGTCCCTTGATGAAGCTACATAAGCCAAAAGAATGCCATTGATATCAATGCTGTAAAGTTGATAATGCCTACTTAGATCGACCTTCTTTAGTTTCCTTGGTGAATTCTATGAAAAAACCAGTAAAATGGCCATGGGTTCACCATTCTTCCTAATAGTGGCAAACCTCTTCATGGAATACTTTGAAAGTAAAGCTGTCGAGTCATCTCCTCTCAAACCCAAGGTTTGAAAAAGATATGTTGATGATACTAATGAGATCTATCCCCATGGAAGGGAAGAATTTGACAGATTTGTTTGCCATTTAAATAGCTAATGGGAACATATCCAATTTACCATCGAGATTGAAGAGAATGGGAGTATCATCTTTCTTGATGTGAGGGTAACCAAGAAACAAGATGGGACATTATACCATTAAGTGTTCAAAAAATCCAGCCACACTGAATAATATCTTCATGCAGACTCACATCATCACCCAACGCAAAAACTTGGCATCATTAGAATTCTAGCCATTAGAGCCCTCAGAATCTCCGATAATGATCACCTTGATTAGGAAAAAGAGCACATTCTTTAGGTCTTCAAGAATAATGGGTATAATCCTGAAGCATATGTCGAGAAGATTAATTTAAAAAGTTGGAACCAAACATTGAAATAGGGAAGAAAATACCTGGAAATTGGTCCTTTTGCGCCTCTAAGGTATTGCAATAAGATAAACATAATATTTAAAAAGAAGAAAATTATCAGAACCCTTAACACCATTAAAGGAATGATGAAATCAATAAAATACTTATTGCTCCTCATCATCATAAAGTTGTGTATGAGATCCCTTGCTCATATGGGAAATCAGATCTATAAATTGTCGTGGATATTCTACTGGAATAGTTCGTCACAACAACTCTAATAAAATACCAAAATATTTACTATTAAGGTTATTTTTCCTTTATATCTCTAGAATATTTAGTTAGTGATTTTCTTCTTATGCATGAAATAGATAAAATGTGGAAAATAGAGAAAAGTAAAATACAATCACACCATCCACAGATAAACACAGGATATGACCTGGGAAACCCAGTACGAGAGAAAACCCAACTAGAAGGTGAGGTTGCTTTGCTCTCTTTTCCGTTGTATAGAAATGATGCAAGTACAAAGAAAGATGCACTCTCAGAGGAGTTACCTTTCACTTGTGGCCTATATGGCTACTAAAAAATCTCTTCTTCTTTGTTATGCTCACAAAATACCACTCTTAAATGTTCTTCTCAACTATGGAACAAGATGCAATGCAAAAGAATGGAATCCCTTCTCCTCCTAGTGGCCCGGTATTAAACATATCCCAATAGCCATCTAGGGATAGGTTTTTGACTTCCTCAACCCTCAATTGTGAAAGTGTTTTGAACCTTCTATAATATTCTTGAAATTGCTTACATGGCTAGCCCCATATGCATGAGTAATGGGGGATGACGTGGCATCCTCTCGTACCATGGTGGTCAAAACAGTAAGTCAACTTGCAAGAGGCATAACTTTTTCATACGAGCTTTGATGTGTAGAATAACATCATGGGGTTCCATTATTTCTTGGAAAGTTTTAACCCCAAAAAATGTTGTTTGATGCCTCAAAATGGCCTTGAAAGGTTCTAGACCCCAATTTTCCAAACTCGGACCTGCCACTAAAATGACCTTGCAAGCTGATTCCTCCAATTTTTTCTTCTATTAAAGGATCAATATAGATGAAAAACAATATACTTATCCAATCCATATCATACCTCCCTATTTAGGGAGGCTTTTGGTCCCAAAATGTTTACTAAATGAGGTGATGAAATTTTTCCTCTACCTTCTCCCTAGAGTACCGGTTTTCTTTGTCTAGAAGTTGTTCTTTAAACCTAATCTGCCAAACGTCATGCTTCCCTTGTCTTGTAGTTCTAGAATTCTTCTGCAAAACCGTGTCCTTTGCTAACTCTTTCTGAGCATCTGGTGCTAAGTCCTCTATGGAAGGTACGACATGCTCCTCCTCTTGATCCAACATGGAAGGCTCATAGAGTTTGAGATTCTCTACATTCATGGTCACTGAGTAAATGCACATTTATGGGGGTATACTGAGTATGTAGGTGTTATCTCCTACCTTTTCCAATACCTCAAAAGGACCATACCGTAGAGCCTTGATCTTCTTACCAGGAGCCTATATCCTTTTCGTATTCAGTTATAATCATACTCTATCTCCCACTCTAAATGTTTTCTCTGTTCTGTGATGGTCATGTCTATCCTTCTAATTTTCCTTTGACTTCTTTAGTATCTCTTATTCTTGCAAATGGATCTTCCTAATATTCTCAACAATTGTTTTTTCTTTTAATGCATCTCTTATGAGGTCCTCCCTCACTCCTCCTTGTTGTCCATATACAACATCTAAGGGTGAAGGTGGAAAATATCCAAAGCATGTTTGAAAAGGTGAATTACCAGTAGAAGTGTGGACTTCTCTATTATAAGAGTGTTGTATATAAATCAAATTTTCATCCCAGGTCTTTGTATGCTTCTAATTGTAACCCATCAAAAGCTGCACTAAAGTCTTGTTGACTATTTATGTTTTCCCGACTGTCTATGGATGGAATACTGCAGACCTCTTCACCTTAGTGTCCATCTTCTCCCACAATGTATTCCAAAATGAACTGAGAAATATGGTATCCCTATCTGATATGATGCTCCTTGGTATCCCAAAGTGCACCTATACATATTCAAAGAACTTGTTTGTTGCTTCTTGTTTGTTGATGGTCCTTTTACAAGGCATGAGAATGCACATTTTTCCGAACTTGTCAACTACCACAAATAAATAGTCATGTCCTTTCCTGGTTTTTGGTAAACCTCCCACAAAATCCATGGAAATACTTTCCCAAGGTTGAGTAGGTACATGTAAGGGATGGTATAAACCTTGCTTCCTGTTACTAGGATTTTTGGTACAAAAATGTATACATCCTCTAATGTACCGTGCTATATCTTCTTGCATTCTGAGCCAGTACACATACCTCTGTAAGTTAGCAACTGTCTTTCCAACACCAAAATGTCCTACAACCTTGTAGGTGTGAGCCTCTCTGATAAGCTGCAATCGTTCACCTTTAGGAACAAAGAGCTTGTCGAGCTTGTAGAGTAAACCATTCTGGAAATTATAGTCAACCTTTCCATCACCTTATTCTATATGAATTTGACCATGTAGCTACTGAAACACCTCCTTGAATTCCTCATCTTCCATGTATGCATCTTTATATGCATCACAGTGTTATAACCCTATATTTCATAGGCTCAGATGGTGATTGATATTTTTCCCTTCAGTGATTTCATGGGGAAAATGATATTCCATTCTGCAAATAATTTCCCAAAGGAAGAAGGGGAAAGAAAACATCAGTGGAATCAACACAGTCAAAATACACCTTGATTGGTTAGATTGGGTTAAATTTAGCATAAAAATATGAAATACCGGTGTAAAAGGGAAAAATGGTAAGCTTAGCGCTACCCATCACATGTTTTTATCATAGGTTTGCTAAGCGACAAGACATTTTGTCTTGTAACACATAAGTCCCGTGCTTATATCCATTGATGACAACCCCATCAACCAGATCGACGACCATTAGTTGATTTCAGATCCCCTCGACCTTTATTCCTTTAACGGTTTGGGGGGGGGGGGTTCGGAATGATGGTTTTCCCCACATCGGACCCACCTAACATGACACCCTCACAGTATTTCGGAGCCCCCCCATTCNCCCCCCCCCCCTCCAGAATCTTACCAAACTGCCACCCGATACCACTTACACCTGTCCTTAACTCACCCTCTCACCTATTCATACCCCTTTTCTCCCGCCTATCACCTCATCCATCTCTCTGACCACTCTCCCTACACCTCACCTACCGTATCTACTTCCCCCTCTCACCACACGTCACCTGTCTCCTCATTCCCGATACCGTCCACATCTCTGCCTATGATTCCCTTCTTTCTACCACTTACACTCATGCATCCACTCATCCCATATCCTATTTGACACTTGTCCCCACGTCATCCTATACGTAACCACTTTCCTCCTCCCAAAACCGTTTTTGACCAGTGATCTTTCGAGGAAACTTCCAGGATAACCAGGGCAAATTTTGAGAAAAAAAAAAGTTTTTTTCTCAACACAGACCAATGAAAAATAACCTCTTTCAGTTTTTCTATAGGTGTCATGGTTTGGGAGAATCGAGAGCATCTTTGAGCCCTATTTTTCGGGATTTCAGATTTTCCTGTTTGACACATCTTCTTCAAACCTAGATCCCAGATAGCTGGAGATGAATTTCAAAAATCCGAGAGAGGTTTTTGCTCAGAATAATCTGATCTAGAAAAACCTCCCCCAAATTTTACACAACTATCTCATATTGGGAGAATCAAAGACTTCCTTGGACCCCATGTTTTCAAAATTTTGGGAGGCAAATAAATCAAAAGAGACAGATGGCAGAGGGATCAAATTGACCGGGCAAAGAAAAACCAATGGCACGAAACACATAGAAACAAAGGATCAACAAGCAATAAATCAAATCCAATATATTCAGGCAGTTCTACAACAATCAAAAGACAAGTGGCAGAACATCAGTTAAACAGTCAATTTCTAGATTCAAAGGCAAAGTTTTGAGGCATTAAATCATCAATTCCAGATATTCAAGAAGAGGATTCCACTCTAGCTTAAGCATTCGAGGAATATTGCATCTATTTTTCTGAAGATTCGATTTTATTTAGAATTGTTCATTTATGGTGTTTCCTATGAACTAGGGGAAGTTTTAAATTGTAATTTTATTTAAACTATTGATTTCAATGTTGGTCAGTGGGGACCTGTTAGTAGGATAGGATCCATATTGTGAAGCAATCCATAGAGACCATTTGATTCATATTTCCAGTAATGCAGTGCGACCATTGTAGGATTCTTGTGGCGAATTCCATTGGTGAAGTGTATCTTTCTCTGTAAATTGTTCTTTCTGTTATCACAATTTCTACCTACATTCTGAATTGTTCTGAGAATATTAGGAGCATAATTTGTTTTAATGTACACTCTGTCTCTGTCTTGGAATAATTTCTGTGTTTTCCACTGAATATTGAAACCATAATTCTTAGTTTCTCTATTTTTAATTAGACTTTTAAACCTTTTCCATCTTTTCCATACCTTAAATATTGAAGATCTAGTGAGTTTGCCTACCCTGCCCTGCAATATTAGCCTATTAAGACCTAGTTTTTGATCAATTCTGAACCGTGACTCCATTTTCCCAATGACACATTTTCCCCTGTTCCAACCAAACAATTCAAAACAAACAAACGACTTTGTACTTTCTAACTAGCCTAACATTCTAATCCAAACAAAGCTAAATCATACAGAGAGATCCCTCTCCGAGTCTTGGAGGGATAGATCCTTGACTCCAAAGTGGTTTTGTAGTTACCTCTGCCCATTTCTTCTTCAGCCTGAGAAATTACAGAGTGCTAACATAATGGCGACCATATTGGGGAATGTTCCTCAGAAAAACATATCAAGTTCCAGATCTGATTACTGATGGTGGACAGTGATCAGACACAAGAATGATGAATCATCCACCTGGAAACTCCAATCAACTCCAATCAGTTTCAAAGACTCCACTGGAGGAAGAACCTGAAACATGACAAGACAATCTGAAAAGATTAGGTATGCAAGTTGGAATTTTATCCAAGAGATAATAGGTTTTATTTTTAATTATTTCTTCCCTTTTTATGATCCCGACCAAGATCATATTGCTGAAACTTATGTTGATCAAATTCAACCTGATGAGCCTCAAGAGATCAAGCCTATTTTTATAGYCCTTGTACATACTCCTACACCTGTAAATATTCTGGATAGATACAAGCCCCTTGTGTTACCTCCTATACTCCATGATTTCCCTGCAAATTATTACAAATATCTTCCCAGGTTTGATGGAGAATATGGTAACATCACTGCTRAGAAACACATTCATGGTTTTGAGAATTTTTTTKATCTTTTTTGAGGTTGAGGAAAATAATTTCTGCATCAGAATTTTTGCTCCATCTTTGTAAGATAGAGCTAAGGAATGGTTCAAACGTTTGTCAGCTGCAAGCATATCCAATTTTCATCAGTTTGTAGAAGTCTTACTTGGTAAATGGGATATCAAGAGAAATATTTTTCTTATTTTAGAAGAGTATGATCATTTGAAAAGACAACTAGGAGAAACAATGCATCACTTTTCAGCCAGGTTCAATCAAGTTTACAATTCAATGCCTGCTGATATAAAACCTCCTCCTGGTTTAGCTCTCTTACACTACCCAGATGCTTTTGAGCCATAAATGAAATTTCAATTGAGAGAAAGGAACACTACAACCCTCAAGGAAATGTAGGATAGTGAAATAAGTGTGGAAGCTAATTTGTTGATCAAAAGGTCAAGGTTGAAGGCAGAAGAAAGAAAGAACATACAAAAGAAACATCTGACATCTTCAGAGGAAGCTGGACATTTTGGCAAACACAATGAAAGAGATGATGCAAAAGGTTATGATAGGAGAATAACTTGTTGTTCAAAGACACCATGTTCTGTTTGTTTCAGAGAGAGAAAGGGTCACTGTTCCCAAGCATTGTGCATCTCATCCTAGGTATCATAGATCAAAAAATGATTATTTTATGTATTTGATTGATAACATCGTCCAAGATGAAACTCAAAATCAGCTTGCAAAAGAGAAATCAACTGATCTGATGTGTATGTTTGATGAAATTTATTTCATGGATGATATACCCAAGTATGATCAATATGATGATGACTACATTAAGGTTGATTCTTCAAAGAAAATAGAGGTATGTTGTTGGGAAAAGGAAGAAGATCAATTACAGATAAAATATGAAAATCATCCTGTGCATGCTAATTATGACATCAATGAGGTAAGTGAAGAAAATCTAAGAGTAAGTGGTAAGTCTTTGCCCTTATGTTTTTCTTCATTTCTTTTTCTTAGAGAAAATTATAAGCAAGTTGTCAGTAGTAGGGATGAAGAATGTTCTAATGAATCTTTTGAGGATGTCATTGATGACATGGAAGCCATTCTAGATCCAGGACTGCAACCCTTGATTTACATTGATAGTCAAACCACAGATGAATTGATGCAATATAATTATGTACCATTAAGCTTTAATTCATTTCAGTTTTTGAAGAAAAATCCTGCTAATATCCCTGAGCATGTACTGAAGGATAAACACATAGAAAACCAAGAAGTTTCATTGGAATCAATGCAACAGTCATGTCAGTTCCTACAGGATCCAATAGATGATGTGTTGGATGATCTATGTTGTCCAAGTCAAGTTTCATTTGCCAGTTATGGACTTAAAAGAGGTTATGATATAGACATGATTAGGCAGTCTCTTTCATGGTATGGTTCAACAAGAGTTTCTTTTCAAAGTTCATCAGAAAATCTGCAGTCAAATCAGAATTTGCATAATAATATGGATAGCATATGTACATTACCAAGTCTTGGTTTTGAAGTGGTTGAATTTGAATATCAAGAAATAGGTCACGTTTATCATGATCCTATTGCTATATATATGGGGGAACTATTCTTTTTAGAATGTCAATTGATACCTGGAGCCCCTTTGATTTTCCACAGTTCCAAAGATTTATGTTACAAAGGTTAGGTTGGAAATAAGTTCCTAATGCCTTTGCAAGCTCTAGATTTGATGCTTGTTAAAAACAATGAAAGAGTTGAGTTATTGGATCAACTGAAAGATTGGCTTCATTGGAATTTTTCCATTACCTAACTAAACAAAATTTCAGCATGTTAGAATAGGATTATATGTACATAAATAAGCTTACCAGGTAAGCATATTTTCAGTAGTAAGGTCTGCAGTGTGCAAATAAGCTCAGGGTTGTGAGCATCTTTCAAATATTTTCTCAGTTCAGATTCAATATACAGATTAATTTTTTTCTTAAAGTTCAGCCACAGAGGATGTTGGATATAATAGGTTGCAGGTTGTTGGATTAAGACCAATGAACAAGGCTACTTAGTCTATGGTGTTCTTGGCACCTCACAAGGAGAGAACCATCCCCAAGTGGAGCCATTGTTATAATCCTATATTTCATAGGATCAGATGGTGATTGAGATTTTTCCCTTTGGTGATTTCATGGGGAAAATTGTTGGGTATGTGTTATATCCTTTTCATGTGTGTGTGTGGGCGCGTTAGATTCGATAACTACGTCTGACGATCCCTAGAAGTAGTGCTCTCTTTGTCGTGTGTGCTGGGTGATTCCTAGGGGGGTCCTAGAGGGGGCCAGATATGGCCCCCCTGGTTACGTGCAACATTCAGGGTAGTGCCCCGTTTTTTTTTTTTGGACGTTTTTTGCTATTTTTAGCGGTTTTCTAAATTAATCCTGGATTAATGGATTAGGGTTTTGGTATCTATGGAATACTTAAAAAGATTGTATATATTGTATGGTGAATGGTGAAATTCGATATAATGAAATAAGAAAGGTTTTCACCGGTTGAGGGTTTCCGGTATAAATCTCTGTGTACTATGTGAATGAGTGATTGATTAATTTCTATTTTGCTTAAGAATCTATATGCATTGCTTTACTTCATAGGTTTAAAACTTACATGTGGTATCAAAGCTCATTTTTGTCTTCAGAGGGACGCCTTTTTTGTTGAGGGTTTGGCTCGGTCTTGATAGATCAAGTTTATCTTAGGTCTGTGATAAACCCGAGTTTAGTGGGAGCTTTTGCAGTGGTGATTTGAGTGTAGAAAGAGGAATGGCGAGCTCTTCTAGAATCGAGATAGAGAATTTCAACGGTAAAAACTTTGATCTATGGAAGCTCAATATGGAGGACCTTTTTGTAGACAAAGAACAATGGATCGTTGTGGATCCTGGTACACATCCTACTGGTACATCGTCTACTAGCACATAGGCTACTGGTACACAACCTACTAGTACAAAAACTACTAGTACACCACCTACTGGTATGTCGAAGGAAGATTGGGAGAAGTTGGATAGAAGAGCAAGGAGTACTATTGGACCCTGCCTGGCAGATTCAGTGTTGTTGAATGTCTCAGGAGAATCTACAGCCAAGGAACTATGGGATAAGTTGGGGAATTTGTATCAATCAAAGTCCCTAGTAAACAAGATGTTTCTTCGAAAGAAGTTGTATCATCTTAGGATGGAAGATGGAGATTATGTGATAGAACATCTAAATGCCTTTAATACTCTGGTAAGTCAACTTGTCTAGTCAACTTGTCTCTTTTAATATTATGATTGCAGAAGAAGATAAGTGTATTACTTTGTTATGTTCTTTTCCAGACTCTTGGGATAATATGGTTGTAGAAATAGGTAGTACCACTCAATCTACATTGAAGTATGAGGATGTAGTTGCATCCTTGTTATCTGAAGAGATGAGGCGGAAAAACATGGATGGTCATAGCACATATGCTTTATTTATAAGAGGTCGTACCCAAGACAAGAATCCTAGTAAGCCTTCAGCAGGGAGATCTAAATCTATAGGTAGATCTAAGTCTCCAGGAAAATCTTTGAGGAAATGCTAGAAGTGTGGTAAAACAGGGCATTATAAGAAAGATTGCAAGTCTAAGAAGGTTGAAAAACAAAAGGGATGTGATAGTACCTCTTCCATAGAGGTGAAAACCACCACTGAAGAAGGAGGTGATGTTTACCTAGCATCTATAGGTACACATGTGGACCGTGATGTATGGTTGATCGACTCAGGTGTGTCATACCATATGAATCCTCACAGGGAGTGGTTCTCTGACTATGAAAATATGATGGTGGTGATGTATTCCTAGGAGATGACTTGACAACCAAAATCATGGGACGTGGAAGGGTTAAGTTGTTGCTAAAAGATGGAAGGATTAGAACTCTCCCTAGGGTTCTTCACATTCCAAAACTAGTTAGGAGCCTAATATCTGTAAGCAAGTTGGATGATACAGAAGTGAATACTATATTTGGAAAGAACACTCGCAAGATGGTACGAGGAGAAATGGTGTTGATGAGGGGAGTTCGGTGTGGAACTCTGTACAAGTTGTTGGGAAGTACTTATACTAATGGGTGTAACAGTTCTATTGTCCCTGAGCAGAGAAATGAAGAAGACAAGATCAATACTGTCCCAAAAAATAAGACCATGCTGTGGCATCAAAGACTGGGGCATATTGGAGAAAAGGGCCTTCGAACACTACACGGTAAAGGTATGGTTGAAGGTATGGCTAATTTCACTCTAGATTTTGATTTATGTAAACATTGCATATATGGTAAACATAATCAAGTAAGATTCCCATCTGGTGCTACAAGAGAAAAGGGGATATTAGAGTTGATACACAGTGATGTGTTTGGACCTGTGCCTGTTCCATCACTAGGTAAGTCTGTGTATTATGTTTCATTCATAGATGATTTCTCAAGGAACACATGGATTTATTTTCTTAGAAAGAAATCTGAGGTATTTGATAAATTTAAAGAGTTTAAGGCCCTGGTAGAAAATTAGACAGAAAATAAAATAAAGGTATTGAGAACAGATAATGGTGGAGAATTCTGCAGAAATGAATTCAAAGAATTCTGTAAGAAGTGTGGTATAGCAAGGCAGAAGACTACTCCATACACTCCTC
>JASDQU010737639.1:253726-264723 GCA_032191745.1 Picea mariana
CAATCACTTACTATGCATGAGTGTCATTCTCCATGCATACTTATTCAATGCACCTTGCATTGAATTACATAATGCTCTTCATCTCAGTCATGTATCTCACCATCCATAAGTTGGAATTATGGCCAATGTGTTGACACATTCTCCACACACTTCCTATTGTCTTCCCAATTAATTGGATGCCTTCCTTTTCGACCCGAACACTACACCGAGAATATAATTCTGTGGTGTTCATTAGTGTTAACAAAAAGGTTGCAGTCAAAGTTTTATTTAAAGGTAGGAAGCTTTTAGTACCTATGTGGCTCATAACCTTTCCATATCTGTACCTTGCCATATCCAACCCTGTCCTAGTCTCATACATGACTAGCTTACTGGCATTCATTCCTATAACAAGTTCTTATCTTTTAATTCTTTGGTTATTACTCCATAACTAAATTAACATGACATTCTAATATGTCAGTGTGTGCATTTAGAAACTAAAAATCTTTGAATTAATACAGGCCTCTAGCCTTTACCACATCTAGTGGTATGCATTCAAATAATCTAATCATGTGATTTTATAAAATAACTCTCGCTAAGGAAATTCTTACCTAAATTCCTTCAACGATTATGCAAAAAGAGTAATAAAAACTCATGCCTGCATGACTGTCATTAATAAATTTTATACTACTTGAAAGTCTGATGGCAGTAGAATCTTTCATGCTTCTTTTATCAAACTTATAACCAACACTTCAGCTCTCTGTTGCTTCCCTCCTTATGCAACAACATCACCAACAACACTTGCAAACATGCAAGCATTATTTCCTCTGGCTGACCCAACAAGCCGTAACAAACTTGTTGCCACAAAAATTGAAGCAACTTCTTTCTCCCTATAAAACTTTTCCTTGTTGATCCTAGAAGTCTACAATTCTTCCCGGATTCCTTAATCTTTTTGTGCTCTCATTGTAGTCACTGTACATGGCTATTTCTGCCCTGAGCACTTTCGATGCAGTGCCCCTACCTCATCGGGGTCTGCTAACCTCTCGGTCAAAGGATCTTTCAATCTTATGAGTCGAATTGACTCTTCGGGATCATGATTGAACCCAAAACAATTATAGACATGCCCCCTTTTCTCCTTTAGGCACAGGTCCTATCAGATCCGCGGGCTATTCTTGCACGCTTCCAAACTCCAAGTTTCAGGTGCTATCCCTTTTTCATTATCCCTTTCCTTCATATGACCCTGGGCTATGACCTCGTAGAAAACTTTGATTGCGGGCATGGACAAGAGTGGTTTTAGGCCAGTCTGCTTTTCGCCCCGCAATTCACCTCCAGCTGCAACGCATCACTTTGTTAAAACCTTGGTATAAATTGCGGCTCGCTCTCATATTTTTAACATCCGAGCAAGTTATGGCCCCACAATCCAGCTCATCCATCAATCTCCAATCCCTTGGTGATGATCCGTGATCAACGACTGTAATATATCTCCCCTTTTCTACCTTCTTTCCTCCTTTTACACGCGATCTCATATCTACACAATCTGTCAACACATAGCTCCCTTCCAAATCAACGACTACGGTTGATTCCGGCTCTCTGGCCCTCGAGAGTTTCAACTCTCAACTATCTTATTTTCCCCATATGACAATATTCCAAAGTGGAAAATCTATTTACACCTATCCTCAACAATCAGACGGTGCTGATGAACTCCGGCTCTCCAGCCATAGGGAGTTCTCATGTCTCCCCACACACAAATCTCCGGAGTGAATTTCCCTAGAGTGACAGATCTTCTGCCACACGTCCTCTCCAAATCAATGACACTGGTTCTCTTCGAGACTTCAGATCTTTCCAACCAAGACTAGATCAATGGTCCTTCGACCTCCTCCTTGATCAACGATCGATATCTCCTTCGGGACTTCAGCGCTTTCACCCTCTGCTTTCCTCCGAAGTGCTCTGTACTCGAAGTTCTAGATTTGGCACCACATGTCCACTTTCATATTAATGGTTATCTAGCGGAGTGAGTCTCTTTCCTCCACGTGTCTCCTCGCAAATCCACATTCCTTCCTTCGGATCAACGACCCTTAGACGTTTTTGGCTTTGACGCTTCGGGACATCCTGAAACACAAATTCACAAAAACCTTGAAGTACGATTCTCCGAAGTTCACGATTTGGTGACATTTGTCTAACCTAGATCAACAACTCCCAACTACTTCGGCTATTTGGGCTTTGGCGATTTCAAAACTAAAACTAAACTATTGAAGAGATTCCTTTGCTCGCTGGACACTGATCTAATAGTCCATGCTCCTCCCCACAACCGATCTGGCGGTTGTTGTTGCTCCTCCTCCTAATCTTTTGACTTCTTCTGCCTTGGAATTTTTTGTCAGTGTTCAAAGGCTTCGGTCTTTGACCTTTCTCTTGTGAGTCTGCCTCCTAGAACTCGTCTTCGTTCTCATAAGTGTTATCTCTTTTGAGATTTAGGACTTAGAATGAGTCTGTCTCCCATGCATTCATTGCGTTATCTCTTCTGAGGTTTTTAGTTTACTCAGTCTCCTAAGGGTCTCGGCCCTTCAGTTTCCTTTCAAAGGAAAACTTTGTGCCCTCTTGGAAACCTTTTTCTCAAAGCACACCTTTCTCAGTGTTTTCTACAGAGTGTTCAATAGCTCTGTGAGTATCTTCCTCTTATACTCTTCTCCCTGAACTCGACAAAGAGTTCTCTCTATTCACACTTGCACTCGCTCGATGCCCACCTGGAAAAGCCCTACAAAGTTCTCAACGACTCTATCTCTCTCTGAGCTCAACACAGAGTTCTCCCTATGCACTCCTTGCACTTCTACTGATGAACATTCAACGGTATCTCTCCTCAGCTTCTCTGAGGTTAAATTACCTCTATCAATGCACTCCTTGCGAACAATGTGCACTGCTTGCACTTGAAAACTCAAAGAAGAGAAATAATTGAAACTAATTCAATACTTCACCAGTTTACACATTCAAACCATGAACAACATATAAAAACATAATAATGAACACAAATACATAAACGCACTAAATGCAGAAAAACTACTTTTCTATTATCTCTGTGAGTGTCTCCTAAGCGTTCTGTGAAAATTCAATTTGTTTCTAACACTCACTGAACTCTACAAACACAACGTGCAGTCAATGAAATTTGTCAGGCCATCATTCTTTAACAAATCCCACAGCATTCATAAACCAATTTTATTTAAGAAAACGTTCAGATTACATTTTCTTTCCAAGCTCTTCTCTGCTCTGTAATAATTTTCAGGCACTAGCCGCTTTCTCTCAATCCTGAATCCATGTGATCACGGGCCATGACCAAGTGCTAGATCACTAGGTGCTTACTCGGGACTTTGGCTTTGGAAGATTTCAAAGCACCACACAACAATCTCTCGAAGTTCCAGATTACCGAACTCGCAACGTAGGGCGGATCAACTGTCCATGTCTACTCATCACCCAACAACTGACACTTACTATGGAACCTCGGGTGTTTGAGTTCCAGGTCTTTGAGACTTCAGATCTTCGGAGGATCTCACATCCACACATCCAAACTTTTAATCTCCGAACATTCCCAATCACCTTTGGTGACGTCATTACATCACATCACTTAACGTTTTCCAATTGTGGGGTCATGCAATGGTGGTTTGGAGCAACCCACCTTTCATCCTGCAATTCTTCTGACACTAACATGTAACCCCTCAGTGAAACCAGGGTTTGGATTGCGAGACCTCCTTGGATAATTAACTTTTGTGCAAATTGGGTCACTGCAATTCCTCCTAGTCGTCGATCTGGATGTATCATGATCAATGCTAGTGTGGGTCCTCCGACCTTTAACTACGTTACAGAACCTTGGCCCCACTATCCTTGCTCATACGAAAAGCCACATGTCGGAATACTAACATCTAATACATGGCCCATTCAGATGGGTGACACGCGTAACGTTCCAAATGAGATTTCAATCTTCCACGTGTTCGGAACCCACTTACACGTGGCACACATCCCATGTGTCCACGTCCATCCAAGTGGCATCAGCATGACTCACTAACTCATCTCTTCAGGAGATTTCACCCTTAACTACTGCGTTTTACCTTTTTAACATTGGATTGATCCAACAGTCGAGCTCTTCTCCACAGATCTACAGTGTAGATCCACTTCGGGGCTTCAGAGCTTCGGGCTTCGGGATTTCTCTTATTTTGCATCAACTTCACTGAAGTCGTGAAGTCCAAAGGGATTCTAGGTTAACTCCTCTACAGCATCCCCAAATCTGATGGTCGTAATGGATTTCCCTTCCTTTTGAACAGATCCTACGACGCAGAACAAACTTTGTTACTCTGCGGATTTCCAAAGGAATTCACAGCTAACTTCCTTGCAACATTACCAGATCTGACGATCGTGAAGGATTTTCCTTCTCCTGAAAAAATCCTAAGGTCCACATTACTCTGCGGCCCAATACCACTTTTGTCATGGTTTTACAACACCGCTACTCCTCCTGAGCTTTGTAACATAGCCAAGGTAACTTCTTGGCAATCAGGAAGGTTTTGAGGTTCAAAATTGGCCCTCTAGACACAATTTCCACTTCAACCTTGAGTCCAATGACCACTTACCCAGCCCATCTAGGCTCCGCGTTGAAACCTTGGGTCAAACCTTTAGTTTTGTCCATTTAAACAACATCTCCTTCCGAAACTCTTGCTTCAACTTCCACTAACATGGCTCATCCAGGCTCAGTGTTGAAAACCATGCTCTGATACCAAATTGTAACATCCCTGACCCTCCAAATTGTACTTATATGATATATATGAATTTTAATGAATTTAAAACACTTAATCACGATAACACAAAATTACTTCTACCAGTTCAGATTCAAAAAAGATTAACAGTAAATACACATGCAACAGAATACATGATAACATTCAAGCATCACAAAACACACATAAAATACATAATTAAGCACATCAATGATACTTATCTTTTAGTTGGAGTAAATCCACCAACTGTGTGCATACCTTCCACGAACCTCATAGCCTTAGACCACGTTGCTCATCACTCTCAGCAGTAGGTCACCCCCGAGCTGGGACTAAACTCCACTGGGCAAGGGAATTCTAGGCTTGGCAAGGACAACAAGAAAGTTTCACAAAGCAACAGGAAGGATATTTTATCTCAGGAGCCACTTACGCCCACATCTCATAGACCCTCATTCCCCACATGCATGCTCCACCCTAGGAGATTACACCTTCACTACTATAAGTCCATCGGCTAGAACACCTCCCTTACCTTGGGCTTCAACAACAAGCTGGACCAGAAGTCTCAGAGTACTATAGCTGCTATGAGACTCCCTTCTAGGAGAACTCACTTCCCAAAAAACTCTCTCTCTTGGGAGAGTTGCTCATAGGACTAACAGCCTGCTTCTTCAATTCAACTCCTAAGCAATACTGCAACAACATTCAACTAGCATACAGGTGACAGCAGCAACAAGAACAGTTATGGACACCGAAAATGGCAACAGCCTAACACTAAGACACAACATGGCTCAGGTGAACACAAGGCAGAAACACCGAATAGTTAAGGCATGAACTCAGATTTGTAGTGTGGATAAACCTGGATTCACAGAACATACATGTCGGCTTTTCCCTCCCCGACTAGTTTCTCAGATGTGTGAGGTTATGCAGAGGGCAGATGCAGAGGCCCCAACGGGTTAGACGACGGATGGAAAATGGCAAGCGAACCTCCTTCCCATGAGCGGTTTTATCAACTGTGCGTAGGTAACCAGAGGTCGACGTCTGAGGCCAACAAGTTTAGGCGAAGGATGGAAGAATGGGGAGCGAACCCCCCAACACAGCTGACGCTTCAAATTTTAACTGCATGAGCCCAGGTCGACACTTGTCTTCCTAGAGCTGCATGCGCTCCATTTAACCTACGTCCCCTTTCTAGGAACTTAGGACAACATTCATCAATTGTCCACCTTAGCCTTTAGGAAATAATATTAAAATATTATTCCTCTAGAGGTAAGCCCCCTATCTTAGCCCCTAGGCCCAAATACTTAGCCCCCTCCCTTGCCCAACCTTGTGGAAGCTTAGTCCCCCATCACTCTTTCTTTGTGGTCGGTTTACACACAACGATGTTTATATTTTATTAATGATCTGCATAATTACATATACAAAATCAGGCTCCTGGCCTTTAACACTTAGGCTCTCCGGCCTAATAAACACATAAGCCCACCAAATTATCAACACTCAGCTCACCAGCATACAAAACTTGTTTATAATTCATAAATACAACTGGGGCTATTGTAATACTCCAAGGACGATCCCCGGTTGTATTTATCAAACTAAATTAGGGTAGGCATTTATCAAACTAAAACACATTATTTTGTGTGAATATGTGTCCATTTCAGTTCGAAATGTAGTTTCATCTTGTCTTGGTTAGATACCAACATTTGGTTATATCCAGAAAATCCATTTAGTAGAGAAAGTATTTCAAAATCAATTACTAACTATAATATATATTCCATGGGAGGAACATGGTAGTTGTATTTCTAAGAAGCTTTATTTAGATTATTGAAATCAACACACATTCATAATTCTTCACTTTTCTTCCTAACTAGGACCAAGTCGGGCACTCAAGAAGAATGGCGTACATGAGAAATTATATCGGTGTCTAACAACTTCTTTAATTCTTTTTGTGCCAGTGGTTCCAATGTTGGATGAATATTCCATAGCTTTTATTGAAATGGATTGATGTCTTTCTTTGTGGGAATGATATGTTGAATAATCTTAGTATCATGCGTTTTAAGACCATCATATGACTAGGTGAAGACATCCTTGTATTGTTTAAATAATTTTATGTAAGCCTGATTTTCCGATTGTATATAACATGAGACAAGATTTACAATTTGCAGTTATTTTTTAGTGCCCATATTTATAACTTCATACTTCATCGAATAGCTATTTACTTTGAGATTGGTAGCTTTATTGAATCCATCTTTTAAATCAAACAACTTTTCAAGAGTAACAACATTCTTAGGGATTTTATTTTACTTCAAATTTTTCATCCCTTTTTAGCAGTCTTCTCAGACTTTTGAATGTTCTTTATAATCTATCACATCATCTTGAAACATATCCTCATTAGTTAGGAACTAAATTATATGTTGATCATCATTAAAGACTCTCCAGTTGATAACATTGTCTAGTAGAGAGGGTTTGAAAATTAATTCAACAAAAAAATTGTTAATAAGGAAATCATCTAATGGGATATTTCTAGCCTAAATATTCTTATGCACAATTTTTAGTTAAGTATACACATCAAAATAGATTAGAAGTTGGGCTTGATACAAATTAGAAATAACAACCAATAATTTAAATTAAAGAAATGACTTGTCCACTGTTTATTGTGCATTTAGGTCTTAGTCACATATTTAAATTCATGTACATATTTTCTTATAGATAACAAGTCTAAAACATAATACTCTATCATAAGTAGTCTCTCCTCCTTGGTTCAAGGTGACGATGAACCCAATTTATAAAGAGTAATGGATTTGTTCTTAAAAACCTTACTAACCCAATCTATGGCATTGAATTTGTTCTCAATTGTTTGAATTGAATTTTTCTTAGTATTGACCCTCCCAACATTCATTATCATCGTTGTTTTGTAATTGACTCCAAGAAGTGTCAAGGAGTGTTGAGGCATACTATTTAAGAAACTAATAACTTGTGCAACAATTTTAACCTTCTAATATATCCCTTGCCAACACTTATTGATCTCAATTTGGACGTGTTACATTAAAACTTCACTTTGAGGAAAAGCTTCAAAATGAAACATAAACTAGTTCATGAAATTAATAGTTTGATCGTAGTTCAAAAGTTTGTCACCAATTAAATAATTTTTCCCAACATTTGCTTCAGAGCATCATCAATAGACTTATTTAACTTTTTTAATAGATTTAGTAGCAACTACAAGACTTTGATCTTTAAGAGATAATTGAGTTTGCAAAATTTGTATTGTTACTGTATTCTCTTCTATAGTAGAATTCAAACCAACTACATTCCCTTCCTCTTCTTTAACATTCCTTCCATGAGTTTATTAGAAAATTTCAAAGATCTTACTTTAAGATATGTTATTTATTCAATGGAATCATCAATATTGTCTTCACTAATTGATGAATCTACTATCTTATCTTTTGTGGAAAAGTTCTCTGAATGATTTAAAATTTCAATTAAGGATGTTTTAGGAAGAATATTTCCATTGTCTTCTTTCTATAAAATATGAATCTTTTAAAAACTTTATACTTTAGCTATTCTCTTTTCATTTTTGAGAGTGTCAATTATAAGGCCCAATTGATAATTATGATTTTATAATTTGGTAATATTAGCCATTATATGCTAGTGGGAATATGGTGAGTGTAGTTGTGAATCCCTAGAATGAGTCAACTCTATGGATGGATGAAAATGTTGAGGAGGGAGGAGGCACCCCCCTCCCAATGATGAAGCATTAACATTTCAATCAATGTTCACATCCTATGCCAGAAGTTCCAAGTCTCATCCAACTCGCTTTGTGAAGAGGTTAGAAGAAATTCCTGAAGTTGAACTTCCTCCTACTTCATCCAGACACAAATCCCTAGCTTTAGCACATTGTGGATTGGTAGGTCAATTTATTGGGATATGGTATTCCCCAAAAACAATGGCAACATAGATTTAGAAATATTGGAAGCCCCATATCAAAGGACAACTCCACCAACTCTTTTGTATAAGAAGATTCTATGCCTTTCTCTTTGAAACCAAGAAAGATAAGGACTTATTTTTGGGCCATATTTTCTGGGTGTCAATGGTATGTGTTTGAATAGATTGGTCACTTGAATTCAACCCTGAGAACAACATACCCTTTGTTGTTCCAATCTAGGTGACCTCCTGCACCTTCCACTTCATTTCTAGAGCAATGATTCTCTACACTGCATAGGTAATACTCTTGGAAAATACATAAACACGACAAAACCAAGGGGAAATATTTTCTCTTGTGAAAAACTTTGTGTGGAGGTATACCTGGAGAAAGGAATTCCTAAAGAAATGTTGATCTCGCTTGATAACTAGAAGCACATTCAACAACTTGACTATGAACAACTCCCCTTTAAGTGTAAATCATGCCACAAATATGGACACCTTGCCAAAGACTGTAAAAAATATGGAAAACAACAAACCTCGGACTCAGGGAATGAAGAACAATCAACATATGTCTCAAGGAAGTAGGTATCCACTATAAATTTGGGGGCTAGATTCTAGTCATTGTCAAGGAATGGATCATCCTCGATCGTGGGAAAAATCCCTGAGGGAAACAAATTTGTAAAGGGCTCTACTTATAACTCTTATGGGGTCCTAGTTGTATCTAAGAATGGTGGCATTCTTTTGGAGAACGATAGCTTCAGTTCCCTCACTCATAAGGACCTAGATCAACCTAGTGAGCCACAAAACAAAAAAGAGCAAGATGAAGAGGGAAAAAAGATTATGGGGAACCCCCTTTAGTCCAAAATTATGCTTATACTCCCAAGGGAAGAGCACATGAGAATTCGACCGAAATACAAGAAGAAAGGGGAAACAAAAAAGGAATGGACCCACAAATGGATGAGGAAGACAAACCCTTTATAGGCTTGGAAGAAGTAGAAAAATTCAAGGATGTAGAAATTGCCTTTCTATAACAAAGAGTAGGAGAACCAAATATTGTGACATCTATAGAAGAGGAGTTTGAAGATAGGGATTCAGAGGAGAATCTACCACGTATATATAGAAGGAAGGAAACCCAAGCCTTGAGGGAGGAGTAGGCAAAAAAATAATAATGTTGGGCTCTTAGAAAACCCTTGAGACATTGATAGGAGGTGGTTCTAAACCTCTGAAAGCATTGGGAATCACCATGCCCCCTAAATGAGGATGCACATAAACATAGAATAAATAATGACTCTAGTCTCTTAGAATTGCAGAGGCTTAGGAAACCACTCAAAGCTAGATGTAGTCCAAGATATAATAAAAATGGAAAATCTCTTTATTGTTTTTCTCCAGGAGACTAAAATGAAATCAATGGATGCAATCAAAATTAGGAAACAACAATGGAAACAATGTGATGGAATAATGGAAGATTCGAGAGGGGAATTAAGGGGTTTATGCACCCTTTGGAACACACGAGAGGTAAGTTTAGAGCTCTCTTTCCAAACCCAACATTGGATCCTTGCCAAGTTCAAGTTTATCTGGACTGGTAGGCTTATATCCATCTTTAATATTTACAATCATGTAAGTTACATGGACAAAGAAATATGTTGGAGGTCTATTTTGAACCTTAAAGGCACTGAATTATTTAAGGATTGCATTATAGCTAGTGATTTCAATGTCACCATCCATAGCTTGGAGAAAAGGGGTGGAAGCATTGCTTGAGACCCCTTTAGGGAGAAGTTGGAGGAGTTGATAAATGGTTGGGATCTTCTAGATATCAAACCTATTAAAGGAGATTGAACATGAACAAATAAATGATCAGGCCCTGGCCATATTGCAACAAGACTAAACAAAATATTAGTCCATAGTAATCTCCTCATGCAGGATCAAGAATTCAAATCTAAAATCATTACTTCCATCACTTCATATCACAAACATGGTTCTCTCCATTTCCATGAAATTTCTAATTATATCCCATTACCTTTTAGACTCAACCTGCTATGGCTGCAATCACAGGGGGTTGTAGACCGAGTTCACCAAGTGTGGAACACATGGATTTCTGACACTCTAGTGTACATATGGGAGCATAAACTAAATTTGATCAAAAATAATTTGAAAGAATGGGCCAAAGAGACCTTCTCATTTCCCTTTGATAAAAAAGAAAGGATTATATCTAAACTTGAAGAGTTACAATAAAAAATGGATAACGAAGAGGTCACTCAACAAATAGGATGAGGAAGCTTCTCTCCAAAAGGAATTGCACAAGACTATGAGACCAAAGGAGGAACATTGGCACCTTAAGTCCCACAACCTTTGGCTCAAGGAAGG
>JASDQU010737640.1:9646-21632 GCA_032191745.1 Picea mariana
TTGAGGAAGCTACATGAAAGTATAAATAAGAGGCAAGGCTCTCTCATTTTAATCACACTTGATCATATTGAATATGTACAGGTGACTGAGGTAACCAAAAGATATCTAAGTTGAATTTCAGAGGGAAGGTGAAGTAAAGAAGGCCGAAATTCAAGGGAGGATAAATTCTTTTGATGATGTTTTCTAAGGTATGTTATTTACAGGTCATCTCACCATTTTCGTAATAAATGTTTTTCTAGAATGATTCAGACCGTGAAATTGGGAGGCCATTGAGGAAACATATCCAAGTAGCTTTGGTATGAATTTTATCTTGTGGGTCATTGTATTTTTGGATTTACACTCCGTGGAAAATAGGGTTTGTTGCTAGTCCTAAAACTACTCTAAAACATGTGTTTCGGGTAAAAACGGCATAGCTTATTCATAACAGATCCAAATTCAGTAAAACCAAATGTGTTGGTTAGAGTACAGTCTTTAGTATTCTGTGTAAAATTTCCAGATCCATACAACAAATATTTCATGCAAGGCATGCTCTACAAGTCTGATCTCTAGAATAAGCCAGAATTCAAAAAGGTATGCCATTTTTTCTATAACTCCTTTTCTGATAGGTTCCAAGTAGTGACACCTGGAGGAATTGCATAAAACACATTGAAGAATATCATGTACTATTTTCGTATCTTTATTCATTACAGGTACATAGTTATGATTATTTCAAGTTAGGGTCGTTGACTGATCCAAAACTAGTCATGTGAGACTAAAGTAAAATTTGATGAAAATGTTAATTGTTAAAGTTAAGGAAGGTTTGCAAGTTGAGGTACAGTTTGGTGCATGGTTGATGCACTTGTTTATGGTACAGGTTGAGGTACAGGTTGATGCATGGTTGATACATGGTTCAGGTTATTGGTATAGGTTGTTTGGTGCAGGTTTATTGGTACAGGTTTACAGCAGTATATCTCAGAATGGTTTCATCATTCTACTTATACGTCAGGGCGGTTGGATGGGGCAAAGACAAGTGGTTGTAGCCACCTTCCGGTTGTAGCCGGAGAACATAGGGGGTTGTAGCCTCCTTTTGGTTGTAGCAAGAGAATTGGGGAGTTGGAGCTTCCCTCAGGTTGTAGCCTAAGAAACTAGGGGGTTGGAGCCTCCTTCTAGTTGTGGCTGGAAAACAAAGGAAGTTGGTGCTTCCAATGAATGTAATTCTTCAAGACATAAGAAAAAGCATTTCGTGGTTTTCTCCCGCTTTGGGTTTCCACGTAAAAACACTAATGTATTGTGTATGTGTATGATTGTTCATTTGTTCATTGTTTATTTACTCTGCAAATATTGGATGATAATGCTACATTGATATAACACTTGCATTATATGGTTAAAAAGTATTAGATTGCTCTATTACTTATTCACCCCCCCTCTCAGTAACCCAACACATAGGTTGGGGTTTTTTCTTGGCAACTCGGAAATACAAGAAAATATATATGAAAGAGCTTTAGGAAACTAAAGAATGAAATTTCCTTTTTATTATGAATAAAAATTATGACTTTTTTTCTATGGAAAATATATAATAAGTGTGAAATCAAAACTGAGAGTAAAATTGTGAAATTAAAGGTAAAACGTTAAATTGCAATATCATTTTTGGATATGAACTATGTTTGAATTCAGAAATGTCCAATACAATTCATATCCAAAAACAGTACTACAATTATGATTAATCGTGGAAATCTACATACTTAAATAAAAAATCAAAACTAAGATAATATAATAAAGAGGAAAGAAATTAGAGGTGATATTTCCCTGCATTTTACACTGTTGCGATATAAACTTATGTGTGACCATGGAAGGAAAAGGAGAGGTAACGGTTTCTAGTTTATGCATAAGATCGGTGGAGATTCAACTTTTCCTAGTCATTTATAAGACTCGGATGGCTCTTACTCAATACTTGTTATTTGTGTTCCTATAAATCCTTTAAATCTTTGTTCTTTGTTGTTTTGGCATGTCTCTTGTACACAATGATTGAAATTCTTTAATTCATCTATCATGGCAGTGAAACCAAAGCTTGGCTTTTGCATAAATAATACTCAAAATATATGGAATTCGCATTACTCTTGGTTTTATGAAAAGTATCATCTATGACCAACGCAGTGACAGAGAGAAAGGATGTAGAGCTTGCAATTGATCCAAGCTATTAAGTACTAGAGGAATTTTCTTGTAGACTTATGAGATGAGTATTCTTAAATTTCCCCTTGGAGTTATTATTTGGCTACTATGCACTCTAATAGAGAAGTTGAACATGAAGACCCTTTTTTTTTTAACAAAAACGGTTGGAGGACTGTATATTAAAAAAAGAACAACAGAAATTCAAAAATTACATATGGCAGGGTGAGAGAAACTCTGTTGCTTCGATAAGAGTCTAACTGTCTATGGGGGTCTATAGAAACTGTATCATCCAGTCCATAAGAGCTGCAGTTCTGCCATGTAAAAATGGCGACATACAAGTTCAAAAGCAACAAAATTTTACAATTCATTTGAAACCTGATTAGTGATTTAGACAAAACTCAGGGTCTTCATGTTGTTTTGCCTGTCGCACTACTGGATTCGCCTATGCATGGTGGAGGTATGCATGTCCTGGTGTTGAGGGGACCAAGTGATGGTCATTGTTGGCTATTGAATGAAAGGTGGATGGGAGCCGAGACTCGCCAGAGCCAATAGAATTCTCTGATTGTTGCGGGTTTTCCAATTGTTGGGTGACAACCCCGAGTTGTCTTGTGTTTCTGTTAATTCCCCTTAAGGCTATTTCCAATTATTGATTATGGTGTGTTTCATGTTGATGCAGTTGTGTTTGCAAGCTTTCCAACTCCTCATGAATCCCCTGGTTCTCTCACTTGAATTCTCGATGACGAGCATCTGTACGCTCGTCTGCCCTTCTAACGTATGTACGTAGCGCTCGAAATTGTTCTCAGATCTCCTTTGAAATACAATTCGGACAAGAGCAGGGTGCTCTTGACCTTCACCACATGTTGGTGCAAAGGCTCAGGAGCATAGAATTCAAGCAGGTGTCGAGCATACAAATCGTATAGAGGCTGAAGAAATGTTGGACGCAGATGGAATGAGCAGAGAAAAGATGCAAACCTGATTGGAATCCAAACATCCTAAAGAGTCAAGCAAAACGTTGAGTAATAGTTGGAGCATCCATGAGTGTTGAAGTGACGTTCCCTTAAGGGAAAAGGGTGCCAGGATCGCCCACGAGAAGAAGTGGCTTCGCGTTGGATGAAAAACAGGAGGTGACGCCATAGGCTTATGGTTGATCATCGAGGAAGGCATGTGAAGATCCGCAAATTTAAAGGCGAGTACAGGCAATTGGAGAAAGGACACGGGGAGCAGGAAGGGAGGCACGTGGGCTGAGGAGGGGGTCGCGTGCCAAGGAGAGGGGGGAGGGAATTCGGGCAAGGGCGAAGGGGAGGGAGGGGTCAGCAAGGGACGGAGAAAGGGGGAAGGGGGAGAAGGAGGGGGGGAAAGGGTGGTTAGGGGAGGGGTGAGGAGGTCTAGTGAAAGGGGGGTTTAGGGGAGAAAAAAGGGGTTGAAGGGAAAAGTCCTTAGTTTTGAGTGGGAGGTCGATCGCACTGGCGCAGTTAGGTTAGCCAATCATAAGAGGAGGTTTGATTGGTGACTAGGTGGCTCTGTTCTAGGGATTTTGCAGCTTTAGCTAGGCTATCTGCCTCGGTGTTTTGAGTGCGGAGGATATGAAAAAAGCGTAAACTGAGAAAGTGATGTTTCAGGGTGTTTATTCGTGAGCAAAGGTCATTGGAAGGATGAGTTGCTGAGGTTGAGAGACCCAGAAGATCATTTATGACTATTTCGGAGTCCCCTAGCACCACTAGAGTTCGGATGCTTCGCGCATGAGTTAATTTTATACCCATGTACACTATTAGTGTTTATGCTCTATTGTTGGTATTTTTCCCCAAACCCTAGGAAAATTCAACTACCTTTTGTCCGTCGGAATCATAGATGACTCCCCCCGCACCTGCCACCCCTGAACATGAAGACCTTTTACCCCTACATGAGTTACATTATTTTTTAGCTCTATGAGAACAACATTATTTTTTATTAAAAATATGTTATTAGTGACACTATATGGACATTCTCATGAACATAATTGTTTTTTGTGCATCGTCATGTGTTATCTATGTCCTTATTTTATAGGAAAAGTATGTCGGTTTTCCAAAAGAGAGTACAATAACTCCTACAAGAGATCAAATACGGGAATGTACCCCATTGTTTGGAAAGAAACTATATGGATAATTTCTATTAGGTTTAGGACAAATATGTATTCAATATATATCTTGAGAGAATGATAGAAGAAGCACAAAATCTATTACATGGAAAATTTTATAGGTTCTATCAAAAGGACCTTATATAAAAAATAATAGGTTTGAAAGAGAACCTTGTTTTCTTGCCAAGGTTGTTCTTCATAGATTTTTGTTTCTTGAATTATGTAGACAGATTTTAGATAGATATAATTGGTTTTGATAGCACAAGAAATGTCACTATGTTAATTTTTCCATATCATTAGGAGGGAAAATAGTTGATAATATTGGGAAATTAAATAAGACTGCAAGATACATGAATAGGTATGCTCTTTAGTGTGAATAATGCCTCAAATATTATTATCGTGTAGGTACCAAATGTGACTAAGCTTCATAGAAATGTAGTAATTATGAAAATAAGTATAAAATCATAATTAAATTGAACCTAAAGGAGATTAGCATGGTTATGAGGAGATGTATATGATGTTTACTGTGTTGACACTATTAAGTTCAAGGTTGGGAACCTTGATAATGACTTAGAGAATGGGAAAGAAAATRAATAGGAGGATTRCAATGAAAACAATTAGAACTAAAAGATGAGAAGGTATCATACATTGTAGATTCAAGGCCATGATGCCATTTTGTTGAAAAGTGCAATCTTCAAGGCTTCCACTAAAGGAGGCATCTRCCTTAAAATGACATAAAAAGGAAGCATCCTTAGCTTCCAAAAAAACCATAAGCATACATATAGAGCACACAATAACAATGACTCGAATATGTGACACATGTAGAGTGAAATGATCTCAGTGGTCAAAGAAAATGGGTAAAGAAAGGCAAGGAAAGTTAGTTTTGACAATGGAAGCACYCCATGTAGGAGCTCAAGGTGACTATAAAGATCCTAGAATRGACGAAYTGAGGCAATGTTGTGGACTTGGATGGCTACTAGTGTGGTTGGTAGGCTCCAACATGTGACTCCAATGGGTTAAATGGTGGGTTTAAAAGGGTGTAACGTCAAATAACTCAAGGAAATGTATATTAAGATAAGGGACAATGTAATACCACGTATGGAAAGGTATGCATCAATAGTGCACTATAGGCTTAACAGGGATGAGCATTAGATGGAACATCATCATGAGGCAAGAATTATATAAAGTGTCAAATTTTGTTGATACAAGTGTTTCATATAACCTCCTACATTATGCATTGTCTTGGAACATTCTTTCAATGAAAGAATTGTTGTAGAGGATGTTTCATTCACTTCACTCCCCGCTTGTTTAGTAATAGGTTAATACTATTTTTAATGATTCTCATGATGAAGTCTAAAACAAAAGTCTAGTCCAAATAATCCTTAATATATGAGGATTAATTTTTAGAGAGTAAATAATAAAATCTTAATTCAAGAAAGTACTATAGATGCTCCTTTAAATTAGCATTACAAAACTCATTATAGAGGGATTTGTACATTGATGTAATATAAAGAAAAACTAAATAGTGTTTACAATTTGTTTATACATTGGCATAGTTTGAATTGCATGTTACTAAATATTTATTTAGTTATCTTTATCTATAATACGAGAGATGGTGTATTAATAATTTTTTCATTGTAAAAGTTTATCTTCTACTAATAACTAGGTTGAAGCCTATGCTCTACTACAAGGCATTCTTCTTTTGGTCAATGTCAATATTGACTCATTGATTGTAATTGGGGATTCCAACGTCATTAAATCCTTGGTTCATCAAACAACTATGAAAGATAATAAGCTAGCTTCAATCCTTGCAAGAATTGACAAAGTATTCCAACCTAGATAGGGTAGCATTCTACCATGTATTAAAGGATCTAATCTCTCAGGTTGATAATCTAGCAAGCAAGCACTCTATCGCACGGTGTCTTATTAAAAAATGGGGGCATAGATTTTCATATATCCCCTAATGTTTTAAAACATGTTGGAATCTAAGCCATGTATCCTCTCAACTAATAAGCATGTACCTCGACAATATTGAAACCTGTTGTCAAATGTGTGGGAAGCACTCGCAAGAACACATCCCATCTATTTGTTATGGTTGTTTCACGGGATTTTAAATTTATGGGTTGTTGTTCCTTAGTTCATACAGGGCTCAGCTAGCTAGTTGTGGATTTGAATTTGCATATCACTCTGTGTTTGGTTCTGAGTATTGGAGCTAGGGTGGTTTTTCTCCTAAGCTTTGTTTCCTCGGTCCAGTTCTTTGGGCCTTTTCAGTCCTGGTTGCAGCGATATTTGGGATAGAGGAGAAATAGGGTGGACTTCAAAATCTTCTCTAGGTATAATTGTTTGTTTAGGACAATTCAATGTCCACTCTGCTCTTGTTGCTAGAAGTACAATTGAGGAGGGAATTGAATTTATGGATTCCAGGGATTTATAGGAGGTGAGAAGGATCCTTTGTCCACATGAAGAGACTCTTCAAGGCAACCAAATAGCTCTTCATTTGGTTTCCATTAAGATCCATGATGATGAACAACACTATGTATCTCATAATGAAAATGCTATGAACCTTCTTGTTCAACAAAAACAAAAAAAAAAAATAGATGATCTTGAAGTAGAATGTAATATGCTTTGAAATCTAGTATTAAATCTATGCAAGGATTTTCTTTCAATAGCCTCCAACCATCATATATGAATAAACTCAACCCATTTAGATCCCAAATAAGAGGAGATTTTGCATTAGTCCAAAGAGGCCATGGAAGTGGACTATCAGACCTCCCTTCTCTTCATGGCTAAAAATGAGGAAGCCACCAATAAGCATGTGTTTTTCCAGGTTTTATGTTTTTCAAAGTTGTTCATATTTTAGGTGTTTTTATCAAGCATTAGACATGCGTTAATGGTTGTAATGTAATAGCTAAAAGCCGGTGCAATATCACTTTTGTTGACTAAGAGAGATGTAACTCAACAGCTCCATTTTGTATGCTTCCCAATAGCTCTGCTACAACTTTTATTAATATAATATTTTCCAGTTCTAATTAAAAATATATATATCATAATTTATGTTATCTTCATGCATAATTGGATTATGTTTTGTTTATTGATAACTTTGTCTTCTCTTGGTATGGTATATATTTTATATTAGATGATTTTTTTATTAATATGTTTGTGGTTTTATAACTATGAAGATATTTTAAGGCAACATAATAATACAATTTATTGGGAAATTGTTTAGATTAAATGGTTGTAAGAAACATTGTGATTTATTTATCATTCAAAATGCAATTGGGATGTTTGGTCCAACTTGTAATTGTATATAACATCTTAATAGGATTATATAAATAAGATACAATCTTAGTATTTGTATTTTTTACTATGTTACAATTGTGATTGTTTTGCGAAATAAAAAGGTTTTCATTAATATAGATAATACAATGTCATTCTATTTTGCTAAAAAAAAGTATATGATTCAAATAAGATAAGACATGATTTTTAAATAATATCTCTTCTAACAAAAATATATGATTCAAATAAGATAAGACATGATTTTTAAATAATATCTCTTCTAACATGATTCATTTTTAGTCAGAGTGATCTTTATCTCTAACATTTAATTTTAAAACAGATATTCTACTATAAGTCAATATTATTGTATTTCAAAAATTGATGTTATTATTTGAAAAAATTATCTTGTATTATGTAGCATGCATGTGCACTCTAAATATTAGCTTGTTACTAGAATAAAAGTAATTTTGAGTTTTGAATAACCAAGTTTGTTGGAGGTGAAAGAAGTTGTACAACATTAAACCTAATTCAATCGTGATTGATGCACATTTAGCACTTTGGTAAGATTTAAAGTGTTTGTATATTGGTTTTTAGCATTTTTCCCATGGTTCAGGGTCAATTGGAGTAGTTTTTAAGAGACGGTTCACTAAAGAAGGCAGTGTCCATATTGCAAAAACAAAAAGAATTGTACGATAAGGATGTCCAACTCAAAGGGAGATGTGAAAGATCACACCTCTTCAAAGATCTAGAGGAACACAGTTCAACAATAAAAACCCATTAATAGTGTGCCTAAAAGCAGTGAAAAATGTTGTCTATTAATGCTAAGAAACCCACATCAATTCCTATCCTAAGAAAATTTGTTGCACATTGAAGAGGTCATCACCTTAAAATACAAAAATAGATTGACACCACTAGCATTTAAACAAGTTATCACCTTAAAAATTTGTGAATAGATTGACATTATTTGTATTCAAAGACATTGACACCACATTGAGAAGTGAATTGGAAGGGGAAATTTATGTCTTTTCCATCAATTTGAGAATATATTCAAATTCTTTTTCCATTTGATACCCTTTCTCTTAAGTCATATTTGGATGGTGGTAATCACTATAAATGGTTCAGGGTCAATTATTGTCCTAAGAATTTTTCAAAGGGGGGGCATTAATTTCAAAGGGACATAGTGTATAATTCATTTAAAGAGATTTTATGCAAGTTCATTCTGAAAATGTGAATATATATTAAGTAGTTAGGGCATGGCTTGTAGCTAAAAAAATGACCTCCAACCCATGCACCACAGGAGGTCACAAGTTCAAGACCAAATGCATGTCGAGCAGCAATATATCTATTGCACGTAGTGGGTTTCACAAGTTGGATGGCTTGCATGACCCTCTATGTCAATGTGTCGCAATGAGATTTCCCAAGCATGTTGGAAAGGACTAAACCCATCCTTTAGGGCTGGGGGATAGCTCGTCGCCAATGTGGGGAAAAAGGTAGTTTAAATGGACATTGAATAAGCTTGATGATAAAAAAAATTGCGTTGTCTATGAATTTAAAGAATAGTTTTATGGTGAGTCGTGAAATATTTTTTTAGGGAAAGGAAAGGAAATCCAAAGGTAATGCATATAAAGAATCACAATACAAGCACAATAACAAGGAAGTATTTAAATGGCATGTTATTTGTATATTCCACGTGCATGATGCAAAAACTTCTCAAGTGTGTGATAAGTGGAAGGTCTTGTATACCACTGCCAAGGCAACCAAAGTTTTATATCTAAGAAATAATCATTCAAGGTAATGGTTAGAGGTATTGAGAAAGGTGGTCTTTAGAAATTTGTGATTACTCTAGCAAGACAAAAAGGCTCATTTATTGCAGACATCATCAAAAATTCACTTTGGAATCATAAGTTTGTTCACCTTAACTTTCAAAGTATTATATTTTTGAAGTTGAATAATAAGAAGTAAATATTTTTCAAGCATGAGTGTTTGGCCAGAAACATAGAGAGAATGCTACTATAAAAAGGTGCATGGAGAGCAAGCTCGTAGAAAGTTAGAACACAACAACTCATAGATAGAGTTAGTGCACAACAATCCCCTAGGAGAACTTTGTCGTGGGATGATTCAGAGTATTTCATGATGTTTATTAATGATTTCTCAAACAATTTGGGTGTGCTTTCTCAAGTAGAAGTCATAGGTGCTTCAAGGGTATGGTTGAAAAGGAAATCATGAACAAGATCAAAGTCTTCAAAAAATAGTGATGTAGAAGTTTCCTTATATACAACAAGCATTGTGGCGCTCAAAAAGAGATAACTTATTCATGTATCACTCAAAAAATAGTGATGTAGAAGTTTCCTTATATACAACAAGCATTGCAGCAACTCGCAAGGAGATAACTTATTCATGTATCACTCAGCCAAATGGTGTTGCAAAGACAAAGACCAAAGCGATAATGTAGAACATGTTCAAAGGCAAGAATCTTACAAAGTGCACACCATGGTATATCTAGCAAGGCAACAAAAATTACCATAAACATCACAAGGCATGCAAGTGGACTAGAGAAATCACAAGTGAATCGTCTCATCGTATTTGGATATACAAGTATATTGTCTATAGTCATAGACTAAAAGAGAGATTAAAGGAAAAAACAAGGTTAAAGAGTGTAGCATGTACAAGCTCTTTTATTTAGAAAGAAAGGGTAGAGTTGTTAGCAAAGATGGCATAATCAATGAAGAGTAGTGAAGATAATTTATATCAGATGGATAACTATAGCCTATTAAAGAGATATGGTGCTAAGAAGGTTGTTAAATAAAGCAATAAGTAAATGAATTAATTGGTGAAAATTGTAAAGATGATGCAAGTGTTAAGGCTAATAGTGATTGGACATATTTTCCAAATTTGTATAAAGCTACAAGAATCATCAGAAACGAAAGGAAACAAATAGTAAAAACAGAATCATCAGAAACGAAAGGAAACAAATAGTAAAAAAATGACAGCAGTCAACATAATCAACTCTTTAGAGAAGGTAAATTATGCTTCGTTGAATTTTCAAGTTCATATTAACTGTTGTATTTCAGGATACATGGAAAGAGATGTAAACCAACATGCTGGCATGATAACAAATGGAACTTAGGAACATGTGGAAGTTGTCTAAATGGAAAAGTACATGTAAAGCGAACAATTTAATTAAAACACAAGTAAAAAGGTTAGGCAAAAGAGGTTTCACAATGAAAGGTAGACATTGTTGTTGAAAAAACATTTGCACCCACTGGCAAAGATTAATATTATAAGAATGGTGTTAGACATGACAATTCAATTCACATTGACCATTTACCGTATAGGTGTCAAGTGTCTTTCTAAAGAGAGAAAAATGTGTTCATGCAACAACCCTTTCGTGCAAAAAAAGAGAAAAAGACATTGTATGCACTCAAATAGATGACTTCTAAATCCTAAATCCTAATATCCAAAAATAAATTGGCACCGACAGTGTATAGGGTTAAAACAAGACATTCTATAAATTAAAACGTATGATGGGGAATATTGTGGTTGTAATTTTTCCTGTTCATAATATCATTATTGTGTGTGCCAATACAAAGATGAATGAAGAATTAAAAGGTCAACAACATAAAGGGCTTGAAATGGCATATTTAATGATACTTGTAGTTTAGTCATGAAAATATGAAAAACGGATTAAACACCTTCGTCCCAGACTAAATATGCATATGAGAAGATAAAAAAGATTTGATGTTAATTGAAAAAATATGCATATGAGATGCTACAAAAGATTTGATGTTGTTAATTGCAAGCGTGTAGCAACCTCTACACAGGAATGGAGACATCCAGTCCAAAGATTTGTATCCAATGGATGCAACACTGTATAGGGAACGAGTAGGGAGTCTGATCTTTCGTCTTACATACTATTAGACTAGATTTAATTAAGTAGTTGGAACTGTTTTACAATTGCTTCCAAATCCCGACGACATGTAATGGGATGTAACAGAAAGGATTCTAAAGTATGTGAAAGGTACACTACCTTATAAAATTGAGTAAGTGCAAGGTGGTAAAGTTGGTTTTGCTCACATATTCAAATTGGGCGAGTTGCATATATGAAAGAAACCCTATTACAGGGTGTACTCATTCAGCATTGATCCATAGATGATTGTGAGTTGGATTTAGAAATAATTCCATGGCTTATTAAGACGCAAATAATTGTTGCATTGTCCTCTACAGAAGTATAGTACAAAGCCCCTACCAATATGGTGTCTAAAGCAATATGGCTTGCTGCTGAATTAGCACTTTTAAAAGATACATGTATAAAAATGTGTATACCAATACCACGAATTGTGGAGAAACCAGACAATTCGAATCAGATACGACGTATGCGCGAGCTACAACCCGACTTAGCCATCACCGGAATGGCTCATGCTAACCCGTTAGGGGCGAGAGGAATTGATA
>JASDQU010737640.1:44542-71960 GCA_032191745.1 Picea mariana
TGAGTGCACATTCGGAAATGAAGAATTTTTCTTTTCAACCCATAATCCCACTTCGTTCCAAACTTGGGCCTAGAATATGTCCCGAAGTTGAGAAAACGTGCCCCAAGATCTACACGTCTTCGCTCGCAATCTAGACCACGTGTACAACTCTCAAATGGGTATCCAAATATGAGTACGAATTCAGAAATGAAGATTTTTTCTTTCCAACCCATAATCCCACTTCTTTCCAAACTTGGGCCTAGAATATGACTCGAAGTTGAGAAAAAGTAGCCCAATAACTACACGTCTTCGCTCGCAATCAAGACCATGTGTACAACTCTCAAATGGGTATCCAATTATGAGTGCACATTCGGAAATGAAGAATTTTGCTTTTCAACCCATAATCCCACTTCGTTCCAAACTTGGGCCTAGAATATGACCCAAAGTTGAGAAAACGCAGCCCAAGAACTACACGTCTTCGCTCGCAATCAAGACCACCTGTAAAACTCTCAAATGGGTATCCAAGTATGTGTACACATTCGGAAATGAAAAATTTTGCTTTCCAACCCATAATCCCACTTCGTTCCAAACTTGGGACTAGAAAATGAACCGAAGTTGAGAAAAAGCGGCCCAAGAACTACACGTCTTCGCTCGCAATCAAGACCACGTGTATAACTCTCAAATGGGTATCAAAATATGAGTACACATTCGGAAATGAACAATTTTGCTTTCAAACCCATAATCCCACTTCGTTCCAAACTTGGGCCTAGAATATGACCCGAAGTTGAGAAAAAATGGCCCAAGAACTACACGTCTTCGCTCACAAGCTAGACCATGTGTACAACTCTCAAATGGGTATCCAAATATGAGTACACATTCGGAATTGAAGAATTATTCTCTCCAACCCATAATACCACTTCACTCAAAACTTGGGCCTAGAATATGACCCGAAGTTGAGAAAAAGTTTCCCAAGAACAACACGTCTTTGCTCGCAATCTAGACCACGTGTACAACTCTCAAATGGGTATCCAAATATGAGTACACATTCGGAAATGAAGATGTTTTCTTTCCAACCCATAATCCCACTTTGATCCAAACTTGGGCCTAAAATATGTCCTGAAATTGAAATAACGCTGCCCAAGAACTACACATCTTTGCTCGCAATCAAGACCACTTGTACAACTCTCAAATGGGTATCCAAATATGAGTACACATTCAAAAATGAATAATTTTTCTCTCCAACCCATAATCCCACTTCGTTCCAAACTTGGGCCTAGAATATGACCCGAAGTTGAGAAAAAGTGGCCCAAGAACTACACGTCTTTGCTCGCAATCTAGACCACGTGTACAACTCTCAAATGGGTATCTGAATATGAGTACACATTCGGAAATGAAGAATTTTGCTTTCCAACCCATAATCCCACTTCGTTCCAAACTTGGGCCTAGAATATGACCCGGATTTGAGAAAAAGCGGCTCAAGAACTACACGTCTTTGCTCGCAATCAAGACCACGTGTACAACTCTCAAATGGGTATCCAATTATGAGTGCACATTCTGAAATGAATAATTTTTCTTTTCAACCCATAATCCCACTTCGTTCCAGACTTGGGCCTAGAATATGACCCGAAGTTGAGAAAACGCAACCGAAGAACTACACGTCCTTGCTCGCAATCAAGACCACCTGTAAAACTCTCAAATGGGTATCCAAATATGAGAACACATTCGGAAATGAAAAATTTTTCTTTCCAACCCATAATCCCACTTCGTTCCAAACTTGGGACTAGAATATGACTCGAAGTTGAGAAAAAGCGGCCCAAGAACTACAGGTCTTCGTTCACAATCTAGACCACGTGTACAACTCTCAAATGGGTATCAAAATATGAGTACACATTCGGAAATGAATAATTTTGCTTTCAAACCCATAATCCTACTTTATTCCAAACTTGGGCCTAGAATATGACACGAAGTTGAGAAAAAACGGCCCAAGAACTACACGTCTTTGCTTGCAATGAAGACCACGTGTACAAATATCAAATGGGTATCCAAATATGAGTACACATTTAGAAATGAAGAATTTTTATTTTCAACTCATAATCCCACTTCGTTCCAAACTTGGGCCTAGAATATGACCCGAAGTTGAGAAAAAAACGGCCCAATAACTACATGTCTTTGCTCGCAATGAAGACCATGTGTACAACTCTCAAATGGGCATCCAAATATGAGTACACATTCGAAAATGAATAATTTTGCTTTTCAACCCGTAATCCCACTTCGTTCCAAACTTTGGCCTAAAATATGACCCGAAGTTGAGAAAAAGAGGTCCAATAACTACATGTCTTCTCTCACAATCAGGACCATGTGTACAACTCTCAAATGGGTATCCAAATATGAGTACACATACATAAATGAAGAATTTTGCTTTTCAACCCATAATCCCAATTCGTTCCTAACTTGGGCCTAGAATATGACACGAAGTTGAGAAAAAGCGGCCCAAGAACTACACGTCTTCGCTCACAATCAAGACTACGTGTACAACTCTCAAATGGGTATCCAAATATGAGTACACATTTGGAAATGAAGAATTTTTCTTTTCAACCCATAATCCCACATCGTTCCAAACTTGGGTCCTAGAATATGACCCAAGTTTGAGAAAAAGCGGCACAAGAATTACACGTCTTCGCTCACAATCAAGACCACGTGTATAACTCTCAAATGGGTATCCAAATATGAGTACACATTCGGAAATGAAGAATTTTTTTTTTCAACCCCTAATCCCACTTCGTTCCAAACTTGGGCCTAGAATATGACCCGAACTTGAGAAACAATGAACCAAGAACTACCCGTCTTCGCTCGCAATCAAGACCACGTGTACAACTCTCAAATGGGTATCAAACTATGAGTACACATTCAGAAATGAAGAATTTTTCTTTTCAACCCATAATCCCACTTCGTTCCAAACTTGGGCTTAGAATATGACTCGAAGTTGAGAAAAAGCGGCCCAAGAACTACACGTCTTCGCTCGCAATCAAGACAACATGTACAAATCTCAAATGGGTATCCAAATATGAGTACACAGTCGAAAATGAAGAATTTTGATTTTCAACCCATAATCCCACTTCGTTCCAAACTTGATCCTAGAATATGACCCAAAGTTGACAAAACGCGGCCCAAGAACTACACGTCTTTGCTCGCAATCAAGACCACGTGTACAACTCTCAAATGGGTATCCAAATATGAGTACACATTCATAAATGAAGAATTTTTCTTTTCAACCCATAATCCCACTTCGTTCCAATCTTGGGCCTAGAATATGACCCGAAGTTGAGAAAAAGCGGCCCAAGAACTACACGTCTTCTCTCAAAATCAAGACCATGTGTACAACTCTCAAATGGGTATCCAAATATGAGTACAAATTCAGAACTGAAGAATTTTTGTTTTTAACTCATAATCCCACTTCGTTCCAAACTTGGACCTAGAATATGACCTGAAGTTAAGAAAAAACAACCCAATAACTACACGTCTTCGCTCGCAATCAAGACCACGTGTACAACTCTCAAATTGGTATCCATATATGAGTACACATTCGGAAATGAAGAATTTTGATTTTTAACGCATAATCGCACTTCGTTCCAAACTTTGGCCTAAAATATGACCCGAAGTTGAGAAAAAGAGGCCCAATAACTACACGTCTTTGCTCCCAATCAAGATCACGTGTACAACTCTCAAATGGGTATCCAAATATGAGTACACATTCGGAAATGAAGAATTTTGCTTTTCAACCCATAATCCCACATCGTTCCAAACTTGGGCCTAGAATATGACCCAAAGTTGAGAAAAAGCGGCCCAAGAACTACACATCTTCGCCTGTAATCAAGACCACGTGTACAACTCTCAAATGGGTATCTAAATATGAGTACACATTCGGAAATGAAGAATTTTTTTTTGCAACCCATAATCCCACTTCGTTCCAAACTTGGGCCTAGACTATGACCTGAAGTTGAGAAAAAGAGGCCCAAGAACTACACGTCTTCGTTCACAATCAAGACCACATGTACAACTCTCAAATGAGTATCCAAATATGATTTTATATTCAGAAATGAATGATTTTGCTTTTCAACCCATAATCCCACTTCTTTCCAAGCTTGGGACTAGAATATGACCCGATGTTGAGAAAACGTGGTCCAAGAACTACACGTCTTCGCTCGCAATCAAGACCACATGTACAACATTCAAATGGGTATCCAAATATGAGTACACATTTGGAAATGAAATTTTTTTCTTTCCAACCCATAATCCAACTTCGTTCGAAACTTGGGACTAGAATATGACCCGAAGTTGAGAAAAAGCGACCAAGGAACTACACATCTTCGCTCGCAATCTAGACCATCTGTACAACTCTCAAATGGGTATCAAAATATGAGTACACATTCGTAAATGAATAATTTTTCTTTCAAACCCATAATAACACTTCATTCCAAACTTGGGCCTAGAATATGACCCGAAGTTGAGAAAAAACGACCCAAGAACTACATGTCTTCGCTCACAATAAAGACCAGGTGCACAACTCTCAAATGGGTATCCAAAGATGAGTACACATTCAGAAGTGAAGAATTTTGCTTTTCAACCCATAATCCCACTTTGTTCCAAACTTGGGCCTAGAATATGACCTGAAGTTGAGAAAAAGCGGCCCAAGAACTACACGTCTTTGCTCTCAATGAAGACTACGTGTACAACTCTCAAATGGGTATCCAAATATCGGTACACAATTGGAAATGAAAAATTTTGCTTTCCAACCCATAATCCCACTTCGTTCCAAACTTGGGCCTAGAATATGACCCGAAGTTGAGAAAAAATGGCCCAAGAACTACACCTCTTCGCTTGCAATCAAGACCACATGTACAACTCTCAAATGGGTATCCAAATATGAGTACACATTTGGAAATGAAGAATTTTTTTTTTCAACCGATAATCCCACTTCGTTCCAAACTTGGGCCTAGAATATGACTCGAAGTTGTGGAAAAGCGGCCCAAGAACTACACGTCTTCGCTTGCAATCAAGACAACATGTACAACTCTCAAATGGGTATCCAAATATGAGTTCAGATTCATAAATGAAGAATTTTGATTTTCAACCCGTAATCCCACTTCTTTCCAAACTTGGGCCTAGAATATGACTCGAAGTTGACAAAAAGCGGCCCAAGAATTACACGTCTTCGCTCGCAATCAAGATAACGTGTGCAACTCTCAGATGGGTATCCAAATATGAGTACACATTTAGAAATGAAGAATTTTTCTTTTCAACCCATAATCCCACTTCGTTCTAAACTTGGGCCTAGAATATGAGCTGAAGTTGAGAAAAATCGGCCCAAGAACTACACGTCTTCTCTCAAAATCAAGACCACGTGTACAACTCTCAAACGGGTATCCAAATATAAGTACACATTCAGAACTGAAGAATTTTTCTTTTTAACTCATAATCCCCCTTTGTTCCAAACTTGGGCCTAGAATATGACCCGAAGCTGAGAAAAAGCGACCCAATAACTACACGTCTTTGCTCGCAACCAAGACCACATGTACAACTCTCAAATGGGTATCCAAATATGAGTACACATTCGGAAATGAAGAATTTTTCTTTTCAACCCATAATCCAACTTCGTTCCAAACTTTGGCCTAAAATATGACCCGAAGTTGAGAAAAAGAGGCCCAATAACTACACGTCTTCGCTCGCAATCAAGACCAAATGTACAACTCCCAAATGGGTATCCAAATATGAGTACACATTCGGAAATGAAGAATTTTACTTTTCAACCCATAATCCCACTTCATTCCAAACTTGGGCCTAGAATATGACCCGAAGTTGAGAAAAAGCAGCCCAAGAACTACACGTCTTCGCTCATAATCAAGACCACATGTACAACTCTCAAATGGGTATCCAAATATGAGTACACATTCGGAAATGAAGAATTTTGCTTTTCAGCCCATAATCCCACTTCGTTCCAAACTTGGGCCTAGAATATGACCCAAAGCTGTGAAAAAACGACCCAAGAACTACACGTCTTCAGTCGCAATCAAGACCACGTGTACAACTCTCAAATGGGTATCCAAATATGAGTACACATTCGGAAATGAAGATTTTTTTTTTCAACCCATAATCCCACTTCGTTCCAAACTTGGGCCTAGAATATGACCAGAAGTTGAGAAAAAGCGGCCCAAGAACTACACGTCTTCTCTCGCAATCAAGACCACGCGTACAACTCTCAAATGGGTATCCAAATATGAGTACACATTTGGAAATGAAGAAATTTTCTTTTCAACCCATAATCCCACGTCGTTCCAAACTTGGGCCTAGAATATGACCCGAAGTTGAGAAAAAGCGGCCCAAGAACTACATGTCTTCGCTCGCAATCAAGACCGCGTGTACAAATATCAAATGGGCATCCAAATATGAGTACAAATCTGAAATGGTTATCCAAATATGATTTCATATTCGGAAATGAAGAATTTTGTTTTTCAACCCATAATCTCACTTCGTTCCAAACTTGGGCCTAGAATATGACCCGTAGTTGAGAAAAAAATGGCCCAAGAACTACACGTCTTTGCTTGCAATCAAGACCACATGTACAACTCTCAAATGGGTATCCAAATATGATTTCATATTTAGAAATGAAGAATTTTGTTTTTCAACCCATAATCCCACTTCGTTCCAAACTTGGGCCTAGACTATGATCTGAAGTTGAGAAAAAGTGGCCCAAGAACTACACGTCTTCGCTCGCAATCAAGACCACGTGTACAAATTTCAAATGGGTCTCTAAATATGATTTCATATTCGGAAATGAATAATTTTTCTTTTCAACCCATAATCCCAATTCGTTCCAAACTTGGGCCTAAAATATGACTCGAAGTTGAGAAAAAGCGGCTCAAGAACTACACGTCTTCGCTCGCAATTAAGACCACGTGTACAACTCTCAAATGGGTATCCAAATATGATTTCATATTCGTAGATGAATAATTTTTCTTTTCAGCCCATAATCCCACTTCTTTCCAAACTTGGGCGTAGAATATGACCCAGATTTGAGAAAAAGCGGCCCAAGAACTACACGGCTTCGCTCGCAATCAAGACCACATGTACAAATCTCAAATGGGTATCCAATTATGATGTCATATTCGAAAATGAATAATTTTTCTTTTCAACACATAATCCCACTTCGTTCCAAACTTGGGCCTAGAATATGACCCAAAGTTGTGAAAAAGCGGCCCAAGAACTACACGTCCTCGCTCACAATCAAGACCATGTGAACAACTCTCAAATGGGTATCCAAATATGATTTCATATTCAAAAATGAAGAATTTTTCTTTTCAATGCATAATCTGACTTCGTTCCAAACTTGGGCCTAGAATATGACCCGAAGTTGAGAAAAAGCGGCCCAAGAACTACATGTCTTCGCTCGCAATCAAGACCACGTGTACAACTCTCAAATGGGTATCCAAATATGATTTCATATTTGAAAATGAAGAATTTTTCTTTTCAACCCATATTCCCACTTCGTTCCAAACTTGGGCCTAAAATATGAGCCGAAGTTGAGAAAACGCGGCCCAAGAACTACACGTGTTCGCTCGCAATCAAGACCATGTGTACAACTCTCAAATGGGTATCCAAATATGATTTCATATTCGAAAATGAAGAATTTTTCTTTTCAACCAATAATCCCACTTCGTTCCAAACTTGGGCCTAGAATATGACCTGAAGTTGAGAAAAAGCGGCCCAAGAAATACACGTCTTCGCTCGCAATCAAGACCATGTGTACAAATCTCAAATGGGTATCCAAATATGATTTCATATTCGAAAATGGAGAATTTTTCTTTTCAACCCATAATCCCACTTCTTTGCAAACTTGGGCCTAGAATATTCCAAATAGGCATCCCTATCCAATCTTTCACACCTTTACGGTCCAGTAAAGGGAACCCTGTTGTCGAAGTGGTATTCATAGAATATCTCACGCCTATATCGGTAGAAGAGATGCCCCTTTCCAACATATTCTTCAACAAGAAGAGAAACATTGTAGTGAAAAGAGAATTACATTAGAGGGAGGGCGTGCCTGTCAAGAGGCATAGAATACTGTATGATGGACAGGCTCAAGAAGAAAGATATTTCTCTATGGACGTGGCAGACTCATTGGGAGCCTTTGCCACAACAAACCAGTTTTCAGTTGGCAACCTAAAGGAAAAGTTGAAGCAGAAGGATCTGATGGTGAGCCAGTTGCGAGACCAAGTAAAGACTGTGAAGCAGAAGGTCAGGAGAGAGGTGAATAAAGGCTTTGAGCATATTAGAGCCCATGATAGGTAGGAAATTCAACAGCTCAAGATCAACCTCGATGAGATGCAGAAAAATTCACAAGCAAGCAGAGAATTGACCATCCGACAGGGAGAATTGGTCAAACAACTGCAGGTGAAAATAAGCTTGACCGAAAGCACATCAGTAGATATATTAGCTTTCCGAACCCAAGCTTTAGAGGTACACGAGAAACTGGGATCAACCCAACAAAGCATGTTGACTAGGATTGAAGGCATTCAAAACTACTATCAATTGGTAGAACACTCTTTAAACAATATTTGCATAAAAGAGAAGGAGGCCATTGCAGCTAGAGTTACATTCCTGGAGGCTGTCCTAGCAGCAACAAAGGAAGATGTTGCCAAGATCACCAAATTGTCCCTTTTAGAACAAACCCAAGGAGATATACTACTTAAGGCCTCAGAGGCCAATACAGTTGAAAGTAAAAGATTGTCTAGGGAGGTGAAGAAAGCTTGTGAAGAAGCATTCTATGCTCTTCACAAAGATCCACTTTACTTTGGAAGATATAATATCTCTGAAATCCTGGGACAAATTGATACAACGAGAAATCACCTTGATTTCAAAACAAGCATGGAAGAAGCCCGAGCCGAAATTTTACAATTGAAACAAGTCGACCTTAATCAGATAAATAAACGAATAGTCAATCCTAGCTTATGACTACAATATCTAGCTTTGGATGTCAGGAAGATGGAAGAAAGGATTCCTCATGTAGAAAGGAAGCTATATACTTTTGAGGCAAATGATACAACAGAGTCTACCAGGCTAGTGGCGCAATTCGTGGGCAGATTCTTTCAGTGCGTCGAGCAAGGGAAGGTCAGCGCATCTGGAAACAAATGATACACAAGTCATGATTAGAAACCAATTGTTCTTCGAGCTGGAGTGCGAGAAGAAGAAACGTCTTTGCCAGCAGGCAAAGAGACATAAATCTCCAGATGAAAAGTTTCAATTTTAATTTGTAATATTTAATGTTTTTGAATTATGAGAATTCCAACCATCTAGGGTTGTGATCGTTTTGTATAAATACATAGTTTTGAAGACTTAAGAGAGGCTGCTTCTTGCCGAATGTAATAGAGAGAAAATATCCTTTTGTGAGAATTAAATCAAGTGCATACGATATTCCAATCTTTGTGCAGTTTGAGTTATGTTTCCCTCTCGTATTCCATATTTCTAGTTTCTCTTATGTCTCTTTGATAAGTGAGTGTTTACAATTTAGTACCACTGCTACTGTAATCACATCAAATCGGTTGTTCGTTAAGCAAAAAACATTTTCCTCAGTATTTGTTGTAAGAAAATACAAGACGTGTGAGCTACTTGGATAGTTGAATATTATATCCTTTCAAGAGTGCATGCTTTATTTTCTTTTACTGTGAACAATGTAAGATTCATCTCTGCATCGATGCCTTATTTTAATTAATGCTTTTGTAAGTTTTCCTCACCTCATTTGATTTCATAAATTGACTCAGACGACAAATTACGGCCTCTGTAATGTTCTGTTATTATTTTCATTTGAGGAATTAAATCTTATATAACTAATGGAAGAAAAAGCACCTTTCAAAATCAACCTTTATATTTATGATGCCTTGACATTACACTTTTAAGCCTTAAGTGTAATCTCAGGAACTACATCTTTTTGGCACCGTTGTCGGGGACAAAGATACGAAGTTACTTTTCCCTGGGAGAAACGACAATGTAATATTATGTCTTTTATAGATAACAAGGATTGAATACTGTATTAAGGATTTTATCTTTCACTTGGAGACTCCACTATAGATAAGCTGAAATTTGGTAGAAAGAATAATAGGAAGAACCCAAATGAACAACAGAATACGCCTGTAGTCGATCCTGAGAAGTTATTAAGACCAAGAGGATACCCCAAGCATGCTTCCGCATCCGCAAGTAAGGTATACCAACCCAAAGTTGTGAAAACTAATGGTAAGGTTCCACTTGAACAGTCCATCTCACAAGAGAGCTACACACAAAGCCACTTTGGAGACACATCAACTGATAAAGTTGAAACTAAAATCGTAAACCCTGAACTTATTTTACCTGAGGTAAAAGTTGAGATCAATTCGACTCCCCCCTCTACAAGTAAAGGTAAAGGACCCTTTTTGATACCCGCTTTTATTTTGAGGATCCCCGAAGTAAAGGTTTTGATCCCGCGAAACTCTGAAGAGTATATTGCGTATCCTGATTCAACTCTTGTTGGTTCTCCTGTCTATATATCCTGTAAGTCCGAAGAATCCAATCCTCATTTCCCTCTTACACCTTTTTAAGATTTTTCGTCTCCTACTGGTCTGTCTCTAGAGCTTCATTCTCCTCATCTTGAGGTAGTCGAAGGCCCACTATAAGTTTACAAAACCCCCCTATTTAGCTCTCGAAGTTCATCCCCTCAACGTCAAATGGCTGCCGTTGGACGAGGTGGCATTGTAGGTGGTGCCAGAGGAGGAGGCAGCCAAGGGCCACCACCTACCCCTCCCATGATTTTTTCCAAAGTGGTGGCCAGGTATGCTCCTCTATTCCTTCCCCCTGTCCTTCACGATTTACCCGAAATTTATATGAAGAACCTACTGAAGTTCACGTGAGAAGTAGACCTAACTGCCACAAAGCACATCAATTTTTTCGATCAATTCATTGATATCCTCGGCATTGAGCACGAGGATGTTTATTCGAGACTTATGGTCCAAAATTTTGAAGGACAAGTCAGAATTTGGGTTCAAGGGCTCCCGATAGGTTCTATAGCATCTTATGATGCCCTGGAAACCACCTTTTTAAGGTTGTGGGGAGAGAAAAAGGATCACTTATATTACCTAACCGAATTTGGGGCTTTGAGAAAAAAAAATTAAGAGTTAGTCTTAGAGTTCACCCAAATGTTTAATAAACTCTATCACAAAATTTCAGTAGAGGTTAAACCCTCCCATCCTATGGCTAAAGTAACTTACGCGAGAGATTTTGAGCCAGACTTTGCCCTGATTTTGAGAGAAAGGAGGTCTGCTGACCTCACAAGAATGTAGGACGATGCCATCGAAATCGAATCAAATATGATGGCATCAGGTAAACTAAAAACAAAAGTTGAGATGGTAGCCAAAGAAACCAAACATTTTAGAGAACAAGCCGGACCCTCCGGGTCCGAGAGGTCTGCTATGGACAAAATGGATGACATGGCCAAAATAATCAAGGAGTTATCAAATAAGATCTCTAAGATGGAACTTGACCAAGCCAAAACTGATTCTTTTGCTAAAAGATCTTTCAGAAGGAACCCCAACCCCCAGATCCTACAGAGACCAGTAAAAAAATCAAGACCAAAAAATCAAAGCTCCCTTTAAAACCAAAAACTTCATGCAAAGTGACGATATACCAAACTATCAAGAGTTATATGAAGATATGAACAACCTCGGTGATAAGGACCAAGAAACTCACCTAACCAAGCAAGATTACGGAAGGTCTTTGGATCAAGAATCACTGTTCGAGAAGGAGGAAAGTATAAATGATATGGGAAAATATGATTATCAAGGAATCACCAACTCTATAATGGCCGAGCTTCAACAAAAATATAATTTGAGGCCTAGAGATAAAAATCTTACAATTGATCCGCCGAAGAAATTTTTATGAAGAAGTAAAAAGAATGAGGCCACTCAACCGTCCACTTAAAAGAAAATGGCCAAAACAAAAATAGTTGAAACGCAAGATGCTAAAGCAAAGATGACAGAAACAAAATAAACACAAACCAATAGAGAATAAAAAAGAGACAAAGAGATCCCATCCATAGAAGCCGAAAAGACAAATGGCAGTTTCAATCTAGAAAGAAAAATTAATAAAATTAAAATTCTGGTACCTCTGGTTGAACTAGCGAAAAATCCGATGTATAGAAAACAAATTACTAAGATGATGCATTTCTCGGATGCTGAAAGTCATGCAGATACTATTAATTTAGAAGATGATAATCCTACTATAATGTTTGGTCCGCATATCAAAAATGCCAAAGATCCTATCACTCCTTTCTATACCACGTTGACTGTGCATGATCACTTACTCCATAATTGTATGTTGGATTCTGGAGACTCACACAACTTAATGCCCAAATCCATTATGGAAAAAATGGGCCTCGAGGTTACTAGACATACCGATATTTGTATTCTTTTGATTCGATAAAAGTTAAGTGCCTCGGTATGATTAAATATTTGGTAGTTAATCTTGCACAGATCCTTGTGAAAAGTATTATCATGGATGTAGTCATGGTTGATGTTTCTACAAAGTATGGCATGTTGTTGTCCAGGTCTTGGGGTGTTAAGCTTGGAGGATCACTTCAACTGGATATGACGTATGCTACGATCTCGATCTTCATCGGATAGTTCACCCGTCTCTGCAGAGATACAAGATTGGCATTTACTGTAAGTGACCCACAGAAACCAAATAACTATCCGGTATAAATAACTGTATATTATCTATTGATGATGTTTTCAATGAATGTATAGAAGAAGATTGTATAGAAAAAGACAACAAAAAAATAGAAAAAACAAATAAAAATGTAAATAATGTAGGAGTTTGGAAGATTTATTTTGATGGTGGTTCATCTTGGGAAGGAGCAGGAGCTTGGGTGTTGTTTGTGGCACCCAGAGATGAATTTATTATTCCTTTCTCATACAGGTTACAGTGGGACATAGAATATACTAATAACGTATGTGAATACGAGGATCTTGTCTTAGGGTTAGAGGCTGCTAGGAAATTGAAAATTGAAAATTTGTTAGTTTACGGTGATGTAGAGTTGATTGTAAAACATATCAAGCGACAGTATCAGGCCAAGCATTTGAGGCTAAGGTCGTACAGGAACTGCGCCTGAGATATAATAGAGAAAATTTTCTCATAGTTTAATATTCATCATATTCCCAGAGCAGAAAATCAACAAGCTGACTCCCTAGCGAAAGTGATTTCTACCTTTATGCCGCCTACGTTCTTGAAGCTAAAGTATCACATAGAAATGAGGCACAGGCCTTCGATACCAAATAATGTTCAACACTGGCAGGCATTCGAAGAAGATAAGAAGATCAAGCAATTTTTAGAAATGGTGGATGAATTTTATGAGACACACATTGATCAGGAAAATCAGAATGACCCCACTTGGATCATGCAAGAAGACAAAGATCCTCTTAAATTTCAAGATAAAATCGCTAACCACCGCATGTTGGTGCTAAAGAACAATCAGATTCCTAAGGGTCTGATTCCTTTAGAAAGATTATTTGACCAGGACAATTTACCCTAAAGTCTACCTTGCAACCTCAACCCGAGGAAGTTGAAGACTATGATATAGGTACTAAGGAAAACCCAAAATTGGTCAAAATATCGAAGTACCTTCCGCCCGAAACGAAAAGTAAATACGCGGAGTTACTCAATCAATACAAAGATGTCTTCACTTGGTCTTATGACGAGCTCAAAACTTATGATACCATTGTCATCGAACATAAAATTCCTTTGAAACCAGGCATCAAGTCTTTCAGACAGAAGCTTAGATAGATAAACCCCGTACTCCTTCATGTAATAGAAAGAGAAGTAAAGAAACTCCTAGATGCAAAGATCATTGTTCCACTCAGATATTCCGAGTGGGTGGCTAATTTAGTCCCAGTCAAGAAAACGAATTGTGAAATTAGACTCTGTGTGGATTTTAGGAACTTGAACAGATCATCCCTTAAAGACAATTATCCGCTCCCTAAAATGGATCACGTTTTGGAAAAAGTGGTCGGGGCTAACTGAATGTCTATGATTGACGGTTTTTCAGGTTACAATCAAATTGCAGTCCACGAGGATGATAAGGAAAAAACCGCATTCACCACTCCATTGGGTACTTTCATATATGACACAATGCCATTCGATGTGATGAATGCAGGGGCCACCTTTCAACGAGCAATGGGCATAACCTTCATCGGTGAAAGCGATAAGTTTTTTGTCATTTATCTTGATGATTTAACTGTTTTTCTAACTCCGATGTAGAGCACGTGGTACATCTGAAACAAACGTTTGAAAAATGAAGAAAATTTGGTTTGTTACTCAACCCTTAGAAATCCCATTTTGCAATGAAAGAAGGTAAACTTTTGGGCCATATTGTCTCCAGGGAAGGAATTAAAATTGATCCGAAAAGGGTAGAAGCCATAGATACAATAAATATTCCTAAGAACAAAAATAAAATACAATCTTTTTTAGGAAAAATAATTTTTTTAAGAAGATTCATTCCAAACTTCGCTGAAATTGTTAAGTTGATTACATATATGCTTAAAAAGGACAACGAGGTCAAATGGATGACTGGAACTAAAGCATACTTTGGACGTATCAAGAAAGCAATAGGAGAATCTCTCATGCTGGCCAGTCCGGACTACATGAAAGAATTCTTGATATTCTCATTTTCATCTGAACATACGATTGTAGTTGTACTCCTACAGAAGAACGATGAAGGGTTCAAACAAAAGATAACATTCTTTAGTAAAAGCCTCAAAGACGTAGAGTTGAAATACGATATTCTAGAGAAACATGCATATGCAATGGTGAAGGCCCTAAAAGATTTCAGGACTTATGTGCTACATTCTAAAGTAATTGCCTACGTACCAACTAGTTCCGTTAAAGATAGATTGGTTCAACCTGATAGTGATGAAAGGAGGGGCCAATGGCTTGCCAAGATTCAAGAATTTGATCTTGAGGTAAAACCAAGGTCAAGCCTTGGCTAAGATATTAGCTGAATCTAATTTCAGAGCACTTGAAATGAATGATCTGCAAGCCTACAGAGAACTTCCAGACATAGAAGAATTTGATGTCACTATACCTACAACCGAGATCCAAGAAAAAATTTCTTCCTCTGCCTAGTATAGTGACATAGTTTCATATCTCTTGACTCTTCAATGCCATAACAATATGACTCTGTTCAAGGCAAGAAAACTGAAGCTACATGCGGTAAAATATTGTATCGTTGACAACGAGCTGTATTGGAAAGATCCCCTGGGATTTTTACTAAGATGCCTAATAGAATCTGAAACATAAAACGTTATAAAGGAGTTTCATGAAGGGGTGTGTGGAGGACACCATGCCTGGAGGGCGACGACTTATAAAACCCTGAGAGATGGATACTATTGACCGAATTTATTTAAAGACGTGAATGCTAAAGTCAGAGCCTGTAATTCTTGCCAGTTATTATCAGGTAAACAAAATCTTCCAACACTACCCTTGACCCCAATCAAGATAGAAGTTCCATTTCAATAGTGGGGTCTGGATTTTATTGAAGAAATCCATTTGCATTCAAGTGGACAACATAAATTAATTCTGACTGCTACATATTATTTCACTAAGTGGGTCGAGGTCATTCCAACACGAAATGCTACTGATTCAGTGGTGATAAATTTCTTAGAGGAAAACATTTTGTCAAGATTCAACTGTCCTCAGAAGATAGTCACAGATAATGCCCAAGATTTCAAATCCATGGCGATGGTTAGCTTTTGTCAAAAGTAAAATATTGTACTAGGACATTCCACAACTTACTATCCTCAGGGAAATGGATTGGCTGAGCTGTTGAATAAGAGCTTGATCACCATAATAAAAAAGGTGTTGACCGAAAATAAGAAAGCCTGACATGTTCATCTGAAATACGCTTTGTGGGTGAATTGGATAGGCACTAAGAAATCAATCAGAATGTCCTCTTTCCAAATGGTGTACGGGATTGACATGGTACTACCCATAAACCTGGGTCTGTCGGTAATGAATCTCTGGCAAGATTCAAAAGAATAACCTAATGATGTTACTAGAAGAATCAACCAGTTAATTGAGGTCTAGCAGAATAGGGCTGAGGTGGATGAGAAACTTCAGAAATATCAAGACAATATGAAAGCCCTATTTGATAAAAAGGCTAAGGATAGGGAGTTTCTTCCTGATGACCTCATCCTGAAATGTGATGCTAGGAAGGAAGACGCCATAAAACATGGAAAATTCGATCACATCTGGTGTGGACCTTTCAGGGTCATAACTTCTGAAGGAAAGAATTCGATCTTGTTAGAAAACCTTGACGAACAAGTCCTTAATGCCCCCATCAATGGGCGTTACCTGAAGCATTTTATGCAGTAATGAAATTCCAAACCACCACTGTACATACCAATTTGATTTTCTTGTTTTAATTTGCAGTTTTTCGTCTTTTTGGTAAGTTTTTTGCTTTCACATTAGACAGGATCGACTTTGTTGATTTCATAAGAAAAAGGAAATGTAAAGACAAATAACACATACCGTCTCTCTTCTGCTAAGGTTATGACATTTCTCATGTTTATTTTGGCAGATAGAATACTTACTGATAGTCGAGGGATAAAGATGCATCAAAAACCGACAATCGTGTTTCAGAATGAAGCAATTATCTTACAAAACAGGTGATAAAATAACAATGTTTTTGCTTGAGAATGCTAATGGAAATCCAAGGTATGGAGTTATATAATCATTGTTGTTCAAACGAAGATGGTAAAAGAAACCTTGTAATTTCCAAATAAAGTTATACTAACGGTCATATAATCGAAAATGAGAAAAATATAAAACTCTAAGCCCTCGAACAAAATGAAAAATAAGTTGAAGGGAAAAAGAAAAGAAAGTAAGAATAAAATAAGCTCACAAATCAGGAACTAGGTTTGCGTAGGACTAAGATCATTCTCAGGAACTTTGAATTTTCGTTCTGTTCCCATACTTGAACGCTTTTATTCTTTCTTATTTTTCACTACCTGACCTTAACCCTCTACAGAAAGACAGATTTCACCTCGACTCAGGAAGCCTTAAAAACTAGATCTTCAAAATGAGAATAGGAAAACATTTTGTGATTCCTCTGATCTTAACTGGAAGAAAGTATGTCTAGGTTAATCCTGACTAATTTAGCCCCTCTATCAGATTTTAAAATGATTAGTTTCACTCAAGGAAAGTCCCTGGAAATTAAAACTTCCCCGTGATATTTTCTCTGTAGGCAAAGATGTTGTGAATGTCGGAAGAGGATTAGCCCAGAGTAATCAAAGTGAGTTGAAAGAACTCTGTTGCTAAAATTATAAACAGATATCATCCCTGGTATATTACATATATATTGATTGCCCCCACTTCCTGTTTTAAAAATATAAGAAAGATGGTGAAAGGAAATTCATTAAATGATTGCCCTCATATTAGCATTTAAATGCAGAATTACTAATAGAAGTGGTGAAAGGAAATTCAATGAGGGAATTAGATAACTTCACTGGGGTACTGAACAAGCTCACTGGTAGTGAAGCAATGTCTATGATATCTGCAAGGCTGTTATACATATATTATAATGTACTCTAGTGACTAGTTCTCTTTTTGACAAAGCCAACACGAGACTCGCTGACTAAATCATTAAAATTATTTTTCCTTGATGCAAACAAAATCGAACAGAGTCTGATAGGTCAGTTAAGGTTGTTTTGATTATCTTAAGCAAATCCGAAATTAGTTTAAGAAAAGGAAGATATTAATAAGACTAAGCTCAAGATCGGTGAATAACGAAGTTTTTGAGAGATTTCGGAGATATGGCTGAAGTCTAATGTCCTTCTGTGTATTTTTCATAATGTGTTTCATGGAAACCTAATGATGACTCCATTTACCCAATAAAGGCACTCGGTCTATTGTTCTTCTGCGTCTCACAGGGAGATGCGATCCCTAGATGGAGCCTATGTTGGAACACATATATATTCCTAAAATTTTCAACTTTAAGTAAATTTCATTTCGAATTAAATAAGAGCAAAGTGTGCCTAATTCTCACCGTTGATGAAGTTTTCTACTATAATCAAACGACTCTTTTTTCTCTAATTCTTTGGAGGCACCTGAATGTTAAACGGTCTAGTCTCTAGAGATGTTGCATCAGAATTTCAGATTTCAGAGTTTCGCGTTGTAGGCGTTTTACCATACAACATTCCTGAAGTCCCGATACCCGAACCTTGTGGATAAAAAAAGGTTAAATCAATGTTGAATAAATTAATCTCGATTAATATTTAATTAATAATTTCACGATTTCGGAGTTCGGTCCCTTGCCATCTATCATATCCCTAATTCACGACACCTGAACTCCAGAATGTCTTAAGAGTTAAACATGATTAATTAAGAATTAAAAGTGATTAGTAAATAATTAATCCCTTCACGGTTACGCGTTTCAGAAGTCATGTATTGAGCTATTGTAGGATAGCCCGAGGCCTGAAATTGCGAAAAAAGGCTTAATGATAAACAAGATTAATTAAAGATTAAAGATAATTAAAAAATTAATTAATACCTGCGCGATTTCGCATTTCGGGAATCCTATCTTGAGATGTTATCTGATATCCCGAAGTCCGAAACCACAAAATACTACATGGTTAAACGCGATTAATTAATGGGTTAAGAAGAGTTATTTTGTGATTAATGTTTCGCCGAATCATAACTCGGATAAATTCAATGTTTCTAATCACGAACCACTAGAAATTAATGACTTTAATAATTTATTTATGACAATCATTCCAAATAAGATCCTGGACCACCACCTAAATATTTTTCATTAACGAAAGTAAATTCTTCGTCAATAGAGTTATTGATAAATCGATGCAATTAAAGAAAAAAGATATTGAATTTTTGAATTTCATTGTCCGTTTTCACCTAGCAACAAGTTTTTGAGATAAAGAACTTTGTGCATTTCTTGTGATAGGTAACAGAGTTTTGAGGACTGATACCATCGCTCCACGAAAAGTAGCCAAAGCGTCTGGTGAAATTTCGAACCAGAACACATATGTCATTTTCGACACTTCACCCAGGAGCATAGCCACCATTAGAACCTGGACGCAAGTATTTGACATCCTGCAGCATGAATTGGTCAACTGCCCAGACGATTCAAGTGACGAGGAGACAGAGACCCTAGCTACCAAATACAAAATTATTGCCCAATCATAACTACATAAGATAGCAATGAGGCCTAGAATTCTTCCTTACAATCATGTGATTGGTTGGGTGCTGGAAAACGTTGATATCTCGACCAAGACCATCTTCAATTAAAAAAAAGTCGCAGTTGGGTATTTCTGACCAAAAAATTTACAAATAATGTACAAATTGTCTCCAACACCCAATTTCATTTACAATGCCAACTTCTTAGTGGATTTTAACAAGAATGAATGCGTCCAATATGGAAAAAACCTGCTCGACTTAATTAAGGATTGGTGCTCTTGCCCTGAGAAGTTCAGAGCCGACTCCCATGGCGTATATGCAATTTCCTCACTAGAGCCTCACATGATGTATGTAGCAATGATGATGTGTAGACTCTACGAGAGAGAAAACACTGCCCATTTCTTATTACCATGGGTGCCTATTATGCATACAGTAGCAGAGGGGTATTCTTTTGATTGGGCCAAGATCTTGTCCAACAATTTGGTTAGGGAGATTACAAAATATCAGTCACTGAAATCCAAGGGGAAACTTGCCCCATTTTTCATGTCGGCTTACATCATGGACGTCATCTGTTTTATGACACCTTCTCCCCTGATGGGTTGGAACTAGACTCCAACCAGTGCTGAGCCAATACATGTTTATCATTCGAATCTTTGGGAGGATAAATCGAGAGATTTCTTCTACAAAATCTTCAACTGGGTGGTGGTGCCGATGCATACCGCTACATATGGTTGCCCACCTCCCAGGATTTCTAACAAAATAGTGGCTAATCTGGGGAAGACAACAGACTGGTACATTGAAGAGCATTTCTCTTATATTAGGGTTTTTGGTTGTTCGGTTCCGCTCTGCCTGAATTTCTACCAGATCGATTGGTGTACCGTTAAGTAGCACATCAGACTGTGCTAGGGGGGATTAGTAAAGAACTGAAAGAAATGCAGAAAAGGGTATGGCTCACCGTTATCGTGCAGATTGGTATGTTTTCATTGTTGGATTTCGGCCATTCGAAAGTAGAGGCCGCAGCCCTGGAAGAAATCAAGCTGGTCAATATCGAATTAAGAAGCACGATCCACATAAGATCGTAGGTAATTACATGGCCCTCTAAAATTTGAAAATATATGAACATGAAGATTCTCCTCATGATGAAATATTCTGAGGAGCAAGGTCCTATCAACAAGTTTTGAGTCGAGTCCGAACTCTAGCTCCAGATAAACTGGCCAAGTTTTACAATTTTCAAAGGCATCAAAGAAATAACCTCCCTAAAGTACTGCAGGGAGAAACCTCAACGCCTCCAGCTACACAGAAAATGGAAACCCAGAGTTTAGAAGCAGGGAGCTCTAGTGGACAGTATGCTCAAGAACATTCAGAGAAAATTGAGGTTTCGGTTCAGAAACAGGATACCACATCGACAAATCATCCAAGTGATCAGGCTAAAGCTTAGGTCGAAGCCTTGATAAAAAGGGGAGAAGAACAACCACCAATCACGCCAGGTAAATCAGATACTGATGCAGTCGGGAAACAACCATCCACCGAGATAGGCAACCCTATCCAATCTATCGCACCTTTACAGTCCAGTAAAGGGAACCCTAGTGCCGAACTGGTATTCATAGAGGATCTCACGCCTATTCGGTAGAAGAGATGCCCCTTTCCAACATCTTCTTCAACAAGAAGAGAAAAGTTGTAGTGAAAAGAGAAGTACATCATAGGGAGGGCATGCTTGTCAAGAGGCATAGAGTACTGTATGATGGAAAGACTCAAGAAGAAACAGATTTCGCTACGGACATGGCAGACTCATTGGGATCCTTTGTCACAACAAACCAGTTTTCAGTTGGCAACCTAAATGAAATGTTGAAGCAGAAGGATCTGCTGGTGAGCCAGTTGTGAGACCAAGTAAACACTGTGGAGCAGGAGGTCAGGAGCGAGATGACCAAAGGCTTTGAGCAGATTAGAGCCCATGACAGGCAGGAAATTCAACAGCTCAAGATCAACCTAGATGAGATGCAGAAAAATTCACATGCAAGCAAAGAACTGGCCATCCAAGAGGGAGAATTGGTTAAACAATTGTAGGTGAAAATAAGCTTGACAGAAAGCACAATAATAGATATATCAACTTTCTGAACCCAAGCTTTAGAGGTACACGAGAAACTAGGATCAGGCCAACAAAGCCTGTTGACTAGGATTGAAGGCATTCAAAACTACTATCAATTGGCAGAACACTCTTTAAACAATATTTGCATAAAAGAGAAGGAGGCCACTGCAGCTAGATTTACATTCCAGGAGGTTGTCCTAGCAGTAGCAAAGGAATAAGTAGCCAAGGTCACCAGATTGTCCCTTTTAGAACAAAACCGAGGAGATATAATACTTGAGACCTGGGAGGCCAATATAGTTGAAAATAAAAGATTGGGCAGGGAGGTGAAGAAAGCTTGTGAAGAAGCATTCTATGCTCTTCAAAAAGAGTCATTGTACTTTGGAAAAGATAATATCTTTGAAATCCTGGGACAAATTGATATAACGAGAAATCAACTTGATTTCAAAACAAGCATGGAAGAAGCCCGAGCCGAAATTTTACAATTGAAACAGGCCGACCTTACTCAGATAAATAAATGGATAGTCAATCCTAGCTTACAACTACATTCTCTATCTTTGGATGTCAGGTAGATGGAAGAAAGGCTACCTCGTGTAGAAAGGAAGCTATATAATTTTGAGGCAAATGATACAACAGAGCGTACCAGGCTTGTGGCGCAATTCATGGGCAGGTGCGTTCAGTGCGTTGAGCAAGGGAAGGCCAATGTTTCTGGAAACAAATAATACAAAATTCATGATTAGAGACTAGTTGTTCTCCGAGCTGGAGTGTGAGAAGAAGAAACGTCTCTTCCAGTAGGCAAAGAGACATAAATTTGCAAATGAAACGTTTCAATTTTTATTTTTAATATTTAATGTTTTTGAATTATGAGAATTCCAACCGTCTAGGGTTGTGATCGTTTTGTATAAATACATAGTTTGAAGACTTAAGAGAGGTTGCTTCTTGCCGAATGTAATAGAGAGAAAATCACATTTTATGAGAGTTAATACAAGTGCAAACAAAGATTCCAATCTTTGTGCAGTTTGAGTTATGTTTCCCTCTCGTATTCCATATTTCTAGTTTCTCTTATGTCTCTTTGATAAGTGAGTGTTTGCAATTTACTACCACTGCTACTATAATCACATCAAATCGGTTGTTCGTTAAGCAAACATATTTTCCTCTGTATTTGTTGTAAGTAAATACAAGACCTATGAGCTACTTGGATAGTTGAATCTTATATCCTTTCAAGAATGCATGCTTTATTTTCTTCTACTGTTAACAAGGTAAAATTCATCTCTGCATTGATGCCTTGATTTTTTTAACAGATTTGTAAGTTTCCCTCACCTCACTTGATTTCATAAATCGACTTAGACGACAAATTACGACCTTTGTACTGTTCTGTTATTATTTTCATTTGAGGAATTAAATCTTATATAACTAACGGAAGAAAAAGCACCTTTCAAAATCAACCTTTATATTTATGGTGAGTTGACATTATGCTTCTAAGCCTTAAGTGTAATCTCAGGAACTACAGTCTTGATTGCGAGTGAAGACGTGTAGTTCTTGGGCCGCTTTTTCTCAACTTCGGTTCACGTTCTAGGCCCAAGTTTGAACGAAGTGGGATTATGGGTTGAAAATCAAAATTTGTCATTTCCACATATGAAATCATATTTGGATACCCATTTGAGAGTTGTACAATACAATCTTGATTGCGAGTGAAGTCGTGTAGTTCTTGGGCCGCTTTTTCTCAACTTCGAGTCACGTTCTAGGCCCAAGTTTGAATGAAGTCGAATTATGGGTTGAAAAGAAAAATTCTTCGTTTCCATATATAAAATCTTATTTGGATACCCATTTGAGAGTTGTACACTACAGTCTTGATTGTGAGCAAAGACTTGTAGTTCTTGGGCCGCGTTTTCTCAACTTCGGCTCACATTCTAGGCCAAAGCTTGAATGAAGTGGGATTATGGGTTGAAAAGAAAAATTCTCTATTTCCACATATGAAATCATATTAGGATACCCATTTAAGAGTTGTACACGATAGCCTTGATTGCGAGCGAAGACTTGTAGTTCTTGGGCCGCTTTTTCTAAACTTCGGGTCACGTTCTAGGCCCAAGTTTGAATGAAGTGAGATTATGGGTTGAAAAGTAAAATTCTCTATTTCCACATATGAAATCATATTTGGATACCCATTTGAGAGTTGTACACTACAGTCTTGACTGCAAGCAAAGACGTGTAGTTCTTGGACCATGTTTTCTCAACTTCAGGTAACGTTCTAGGCCCAAGTTTGAACGAATTGGGATTATGTGTTGAAAAGAAAAATTATCCATTTCCACATATGAAATCATATTTGGATACCCATTTGAGAGTTGTACACTACAGTCTTGATTGCGAGTGAAGACGTGTAGTTCTTGGGCTTCTTTTTCTCAACTTCGGGTCACGTTCTAGGCCCAAGTTTGAACAAAGTGGGATTATGGGTTGAAAAAGAAAATTCTCCGTTTCCACATATGAAATCATATTTGCCTACCCATTTGAGAGTTGTACACTACAGTCTTGATTGCGAGCGAAGACGTGTAGTTCTTCAACCACTTTTTCTCAACTTCAGGTCACGTTCTAGGCCTAAGTTTGAACAAAGTGGGATTATGGGTTGAAAAGAAAAAATTTTCGTTTCCACTTATGGAATCATATTTGGATACCCATTTTAGAGTTGTACACTACAGTCTTGATTGCGGACGAAGACGTTTAGTTCTTGGGCCTCTTTTTCTCAACTTCGGGTCACGTTCTAGGCCCAAGTTTGAACGAAGTGGGATTATGGGTTGAAAATAAAAACTCTCTGTTTCCATATATGAAATCATATTTGGATACCCATTTGAGAGTTGTACAATACAGTCTTGATTGCGAGCGAAGACGTGTAGTTCTTGGGCCACTTTTTCTCAACTTCGGGTCACGTTCTAGGCCCAACTTTGAACGAAGTGGGATTATAGGTTGAAAAGAAAAACTCTTTTGTTTCCACAAATGAAATCATATTTGGATACCCATTTGAGAGTCGTACACTATAGTCTTGATTGTGAGTGAAGACGTGTACTTCTTGGGCTACTTTTTCTCAACTTCGGGTCAAGTTCTAGGCCCAAGTTTGAACGAAGTGGGATTATGGGTTGAAAAGAAAAACTCTTCGTTTCCACTTATGAAATCATATTTCGATACCCACTTGAGAGTTGTACACTACAATCTTGATTGCGAGCGCAGACGTGTAGTTCTTGGGCCGCTTTTTTTCAACTTCGGGACATGTTCTAGGCCCAAGTTTGAACGGAGTGGGATTATGGGTTGAAAAGAAAAACTCTCTGTTTCCACATATGAAATCATATTTGCATACCCCTTTGAGAGTTGTACACTACAGTCTTGATTGCGAGCGAAGACGTGCAGTTCTTCGGCCACTTTTTCCAAACTTCGGGTCACGTTCTAGGCCCAAGTTTGAACGAAGTGGGATTATGGGTTGAAAAGGAAAACTCTCTATTTCCACATATGAAATCATATTTGGCTACCCATTTGAGGGTTGTAAACTACAGTCTTGATTGCGAGTGAAGATGTGTACTTTTTGGGCCGCTTTTTCTCAACTTTGGGTCATGTTCTAGGCCCAAGTTTGAACGAAGTTGGTTTATGGTTTGAAAAGCAGAATTCTCCGTTTCCACATATGAAATCATATTTGGATACCCATTTGAGAGTTGTACACTACATTCTTGATTGAGAGAGAAGATGTGTAGTTCTTGGGCCTCTTTTTCTCAACTTCGGGTCATGTTATGGGCCCAAGTTTGAACGAAGTGGGATTATGGGCTGAAAAGCAAAACTCTTTGTTTCCACATATGAAATCATATTTGTATACCCATTTGAGAGTTGTACACTACACTTTTAATTGCGAGCGAGGACGTGTATTTCTTGGGCCTCTTTTTATCAACTTCGGGTCTCGTTCTAGGCCCAAGTTTGAACGAAGTGGGATTATGGGTTGAAAAGAAAAACTCTCTGTTTCCACATATGAAATCATATTTGGATACCCATTTGAGAGTTGTACACTACAATTTTGATTCCGAGTGAAGACATGTAGTTCTTGGGCCATTTTTTCTCAACTTCGGGTCATGTTCTAGGCCCAAGTTTGAACGAAGTGGGATTATGGGTTGAAAAGAAAAACTCTTTGTTTCCAAATATGAAATCATATTTGGATACCCATTTGAGAGTTGTACACTACAGTCTTGATTGTGGGCGAAGACACATAGTTCTTGGGCCTGTTTTTCTCAACTTCGGGTCACGTTCTAGGCCCAAGTTTGAACGAAGTGGGATTATGGGTTGAAAACCAAAACTCTCCGTTTCCACATATAAAATCATATTTGGATACACATTTGACAGTTGTACACTACAAACTTGATTGTGAGTGAAGATGTGTAGTTCTTGGGCCGCTTTGTCTCAACTTCAGGTCACGTTCTAGGCCCAAGTTTGAACGAAGTGGGATTATGGGTTGAAAAGAAAAGCTCTCTATTTCCACATATGAAATCATATTTGGATACCCATTTGAAAGTTGTACACTACAGTCTTGATTGCGAGCAAAGACGTGTAGTTCTTAGGCCGCTTTTTGTCAAGTTCGGGTCACATTCTAGACCAGAGTTTGAATGAAGTGGGATTATGGGTTGAAAAGAAAAAATCTTCGTTTCCACATATGGAATCATATTTGGATACCCATTTGAGAGTTGTACACTATAGTCTTGATTATGGTCGAAGACTTGTAGTTCTTTGGCCTCTTTTTCTCAACTTCGAGTCACGTTCTGAGCCGAAGTTTGAACAAAGTGGGATTATGGGTTGAAAAGAAAAACTGTCTATTTCCACATATGAAATTATATTTGGATACCCACTTGAGAGTTGTACACTACAGTCTTGATTGCGAGCGAAGACGTGTAGTTCTTGGGCTGCTTTTTCTCAACTTTGGGTCATGTTCTAGGCCCAAGTTTGAACAGAGTGGAATTATGCGTTGAAAAGAAAAAATCTTCGTTTCCACATATGAAATCATATTTGGATACACATTTGAGAGTTGTACACTACAGTATTGATTACGAGCGAAGATGTGTAGTTCTTGGGCCGTTTTTTCTCAACTTCGGGTCACGTTCTAGGCCCCAAGTTTGAACGAAGTGGGATTATGGGTTGAAAACAAAAATTCTTTGTTTCCACATATGAAATCATATTTGGATACCCATTTGAGAGTTGTACACTACATTATTGATTGCGAGCGAAGATGTGTAGTTCTTGGGCCTCTTTTCTCAACTTCAGGTCACGTTCTAGACCCCAAGTTTGAACGAAGTGGGATTATGGGTTGAAAAGAAATTTTTTTGTTTCCACGTATGAAATCATATTTGGATACCCATTTGAGAGTTGTACACTACAGTCTTGATTTCGAGCAAAGAAATGTAGTTCTTAGGCCGCGTTTTCTCAACTTCTGGTCGCGTTCTAGGCCCAAGTTTGAATGTAGTGGAATTATGGGTTGAAAATAAAAACTCTTCGTTTCCACATATGAAATCATATTTGGATACCCATTTGAGAGTTGTATACTACAGTCTTGATTGCAAGCGAAGAGATGTGGTTCTTGGTTCACTTTTTCTGAACTTCGGGTCACATTCTACGCTAAAGTTTGAACGAAGTGGGATTATGGATTGAAATGAAAAACTCTCTGTTTCCATATATGAAATCATATTCGGATACCCATTTGAGAGTTGTACACTATAGTCTTGATAGTGAGTGAAGACGTGTAGTTCTTGGGACTTGTTTTCTCAACTTCAGGTCACGTTCTAGGCCCAAGTTTGAACAGAGTGGGATAATGGCTTGAAAAGAAAAATTCTGCGTTTCCACATATGAAATCATATTTGAATACCCATTTGAGATTTGTAAACTACAGTCTTAATGGCGAGCGAAGACGTGTAGCTCTTGGCTGCTTTTTTTTCAATTTTGGGTCACGCTGTAGGCCCAAGTTTGAACGAAGTGGGATTATGGGTTGAAAATAAAAACTCTCTGTTTCCACGTATGAAATCATATTTGGATACCCATTTGAGAGTTGTACACTACAGTCTGGATTGTGAGCGATGACGT
>JASDQU010737640.1:80737-100973 GCA_032191745.1 Picea mariana
GTTTCCACATGTGAAATTATATTTGGATACCCATTTGAGAGTTGTATACTACAGTCTTGATTGTGAGCGAAGATGTGTAGTTCTTGGGCTGTTTTTTCTCAACTTCGGGTCACGTTCTAGGCCCAAGTTTGAACAAAGTGAGATTATGGGTTGAAAAACAAAACTCTTCGTTTCCACATTTGAAATCATGTTTGGATACCCATTTCAGAGTTGTACACTACAATCTTGTTTGCGAGCGAACGCATGTAGTTCTTGGGCCGCGTTTTCTCAACTTCGGGACATGTTCTAGGCCCAAGTTTGAACGAAGTGGTATTATGGGTTGAAAAGAAAAAATCTTCGTTTTCACATATGAAATCATATCTAGATACCCATTTGAGAGTTGTACACTACAATCTTGATTGTGAGCATAGACGTGTAATTCTTGGGCTACATTTTTCTCAACTTCGGGTCACGTTCTAGGCCCAAGTATGAATGTAGTGGGATTATGGGTTGAAAAAAAAAACTCTCTGTTTCCACATATGAAATCATATTTGGATGCTCCTTTGAGAGTTGTACACTACAGTCTTGATTGCGAGCGAAGACGTGTGGTTCCTAGGCTGTTTTTTTTCAACTTCGGGTCACGTTCTAGGCCCAAGTTTGAACATAGTGGGATTATGGGTTGAAAAGAAAAACTCTTCGTTTGGACATATCAAATCATATTTGGATACCCATTAGAGAGTCGTACACTATAGTTTTGATTGCGAGTAAAGACGTGTAATTCTTGGGCCACTTTTTCTCAACTTTGAGTCACGTTCTGGGCCCAAGTTTGAACAAAGTGGTATTATGGGTTGAAAAGAAAAACTCTTCATTCCCACATATGAAATCATATTTGGATACCCGTTTGAGATTTGTACACTACAATATTGATTGCGAGTGAAGAAGTGTAGTTCTTCCGTCGTTTTTTCTCAACTTCGGGTCACGTTCTAGGCCCAAGTTTGAATGGAGTGAGATTATGGGTTGAAAAGCAAAACTCTTTGTTTCCACATATGAAATCATATTTGCATACCCCTTTGAGAGTGGTACACTACAGTCTTGATTTCAACCGAAGACGTGTAGTTCTTGGGCCACTTTTTCTCAACTTCGGGTCACGTTCTAGGACCAAGTTTGAACGGAGTGGGATTATGGGTTGAAAAGAAAAACTCTTTGTTTCCAAATATGAAATCATATTTCGATACCCATTTGAGAGTTGTACACTACAGTCTTGACTGCGAGCGAAGACGTGTAGTTCTTGGGCCGCGTTTTCTCAGGTTCAGGTCACATTCTAGGCCCAAGTTTGAACGGAGTGGGATTATGTGTTGAAAAGAAAAAATCTTCGTTTCCACATATGAAATCATATTTGGATATCCATTTGAGAGTTGTGCACTACAATTTTGATTGCGAGCGAAGACGTGTAGTTCTTGGGTCACTTTTTCTAAACTTCGGGTCACGTTCTAGGCCCAAGTTTGAACAAAGTGGGATGATGGGTTGAAAAACGAAAATTTTTGTTTCCACATATGAAATCTTTTTTGGATACCCATTTGAGAGTTGTACACTAGAGTCTTGATTGCGAGAGAAGACGTGTAGTTCTTGGGCCAGTTCTTCTCAACTTCGGGTCACGTTTTAGGCCCAAGTTTGAACAGAGTGGGATTATGTGTTGAAAATCAAAACTCTATGTTTCCACATATGAAATCATATTTGGATACCCATTTGAGTGTTGTACACTAGAGTCTTGATTGCAAGCGAAGACGTGTAGTTCTTGGGCTGCTTTTTCTCAACTTTGGGTCACGTTCTAGGCCCAAGTTTGAACAGAGTGGAATTATGCGTTGAAATTAAAAAATCTTTGTTTCCACATACAAAATCATATTTGGATACACATTTGAGAGTTGTACACTACAATCTTGAGTATGTGTGAAGACGTGTAGTTCCTGGGATGCTTTTTCTCAACTTCGGGTCACGTTCTAGGCTCAAGTTTGAATGAAGTGGGATTATGGGCTGAAAAGAAAAACTCTCCATTTACACATATGTAATCATATTTGGATACCCATTTGAGAATTGTACACTACAGTCTTATTGCGAGCGAAGACGTGTAGTTCTTCGGTCATTTTTTCTCAACTTCGGGTCATGTTCTACGCCCAAGTTTGAACGAAGTGGGATTATCGGTTGAAAAGAAAAACTCTCTGTTTCCACATATGAAATCTTATTTGGATACCCATTTGAGAGTTGTACATTGCAGTCTTTTTTGCGATCGAAGACGTGTAGTTCTTGGGCCAGTTTTTCTCGACTTCGGGTCACGTTCTAGGCCCAAGTTTGAACGAAGTGGGATTATGGGTTGAAAATCAAAACTCTCTGTTTCCACATATGAAATCATATTTGGATACACTTTTGAGAATTGTACACTATAGTCTTGATTGTGAGTGAAGACGTGTAGTTCTTTGGTCGTTTTTTTACAACTTGAGGTCATGTTCTAGGCCCAAGTTGTAATGAAGTGGGATTATGGGTTGAAAAGAAAAACTCTCCGTTTACACATATGTAATCATATTTGGATACCCATTTGAGAGTTGTACACTACAGTCTTTATTGCGAGTGAAGACGTGTAGTTCTTGGGTCGTTTTTTCTCAACTTCGGGTCATGTTCTACGCCCAAGTTTGAACGAAGTGGGATTATCGGTTGAAAATAAAAACTCTTTGTTTCCACATATGAAATATTATTTGGATACCCATTTGAGAGTTGTAAATTACAGTCTTTTTTGAGATCGAAGACCTGTAGTTCTTGGGCCAGTTTTTCTCGACTTCGGGTCACGTTCTAGGCCCAAGTTTGAACGAAGTGGGATTATGGGTTGAAAATCAAAACTCTCTGTTTCCACATATCAAATCATATTTGGATACACATTTGAGAGTTGTACACTACAGTCTTGATTGTGAGCGAAGACATGTAGTTCTGAGGCTGCTTTTTCTCAACTTCGGGTAACATTCTAGGCCCAAGTTTGAATGAAGTGGGATGATGGGTTGAAAAGAAAAGATTTCTGTTTCCACATATGAAATCTTTTTTGGATACCCATTTGAGAGTTGTACACTAGAGTCTTGATTGCGAGAAAAGACGTGTAGTTCTTGGGCCACTTTTTATCAACTTCGGGTCACGTTCTAGGCCCAAGTATGAACGGAGTGGGATTATGGGTTGAAAAGAAAAAATATTTGTTTCCACATATGAAATCATATTTGGGTACCCATTTGAGAGTTTTAAAATACAGTCTTGATTGCGAGCATAGACGTATAGTTCCTGGGCCGCTTTTTTCTCAACTTCGGGTCACGTTCCAGTCCCAAGGATGAACGTAGTGGGATTATGGGCTGAAAAGAAATTTTTTTTGTTTCCACATATGAAATCATAATTGGATTCTCATTTGAAAGTTGTACACTACAATCTTGATTGCAAGCGAGGAAGTGTATTTCTTGGGCTACTTTTTCTCAACTTCGGGTCACGTTCTAGGCCCAAGTTATAACGGAGTGGTATTATGGGTTGAAAAGAAAAACTCTTTGTTTCCACGTATGAAATCATATTTGGATACCCATTTGAGATTTGTACACTATATTCTTAATTGTGAGCGAAGACGTGTAGTTCGTGGGCCGCTTTTTCTCAACTTCGGGTCACATTCTAAGCCCAAGTTTGAACGAAGTGGGATTATGGGTTGAAAAGAAAAATTCTCCGTTTCCACGTATGAAATCATATTTGGATACCGATTTGAGAGTTGTACACTACAATCTTGATTGCGAGCGAAGATGTGTAATTCTTGGGCCGCTTTTTCTCAACTTCGTGTCACATTCTAGACCCAAGTTTGAACGAAGTGGGATTATGGGTTGAAAAGCAAAATTCTCCGTTTCGATGTATGAAATCATATTTGGATACCCATTTGAGAGTTGTGCTCTAAGGTCTTGATTTCGAGCAAAGACGTGTAGTTCTTGGGCCGTTTTTTCTCAACTTCGGGTCACGTTTTGGGCCCAAGTTTGAATGAAGTGGGATTATGGGTTGAAAAGAAAAATTGTTTGTTTCCACGTATGAAATCATATTTGGATACCCATTTCAGCATTGTATACTACAACCTTGATCGCGAGCAATGACATGTAGTTCTTGGGCCACTTTTTCTCAACTTTGTGTCACGTTCTAGGCCCAAGTTTGAGCGAAGTGGGATTACGGGCTGAAAAGAAAAATTCTCCATTTCCAAGTATGAAATCATATTTGGATACCCATTTGAGAGTTGTACACTATAGTATTTATTGTTAGCGAAGACGTGTAGTTGTTGGGATGTTTTTTCTCAACTTCGGGTCACGTTCTAGGAGCACTCCACTAAGAATGGTACTTCAACTCGATCCATGTGCCAAGAGTATCCAATCAAGCAAAGGAATCCACATAATGAGACTCAAACTATGTTACACCATGTCAAACATAATCATTGAGAGGGATAAAAAAAAATCTAAAAATGAGTGTAAAGGAAGAGCGTTCTCCTCAAACAAGGAGCCCATCATGCCAAGATCGAATATCATCAATGGAGGAGGATGATCTCATTATTGAAGCAACAAGAGTATGACAAGTGTGTATGTGCCTCCACATATGTGCCAATGAAGTGGGGTGCTCGACCAAAAACTATTTCTATGTTCACAATCCTCAAGCTTACAACTCAAAAGGGTCTATCTCAAGTGGTTGAGGAGAAGATCTACATGGAGGATCGAGATAAAGGTAGAGGGTTGATCTGTTCAAACCCTCAATATCTTAAGTCTTAGGATAAAATAATATAGTTTCGGTTTGAGTAAATTATGTCTTGTCTGTGTTAAATATGAATTTTTGATCCATATTCAATCACCAATATATACTTCAATGAAATAGCTAAACATATTGAAAATATTGGAAATTATTTGGAGGAGGAATGAATTTAAAACCAACCTCCGCAGCAGATTTCAGAATCTTATGCATAACCCTGTTTCAAAGGTTCCTATTTCATGTTTTTCTGAGGTTAACTTTCTCATTAAAACCATAGCTTAAAAAAGGGTCTTATTTGAATGAATCTGAAAGCATGTCATCGAAATGTTTCTTGATTTTTTGGAGAAACTATACAATTATTTGAAGGGAATTCTATGCAAGGAAATTTACTATATTGCTTGCTTGTTTACATCACCGATGCATGAAATTACACGCTTCCATCACCAATGCATGAAATTACACACTTTTCTGGCGTTGCTTGAGCATATCCCAATGTTGCTCCTACAGACCAGCCAATTGATCCATACCATATTTAGAACTCATACCTTCCAAACACACATTTAGCATGGGGAACAAACTTCTTGCAAATACATAGGCAATTATACCTGCAAAAAGAGCACCATGAGAGTAGTTTCCTCATCATAGAAAATCATTTCTCTTTCATCACTCATTGGATTTTTGGTGTTAGCGTTATTTTGTTATTGATTAAATGATGACAGTAACGATCCCTATAGGTGAATCCAGTACCTCTGCATCTAAGAAGATAACAGAGAATTGAGATGACCAATGCTGCTAGAAGGCACTAACAAAGGTAGAATTGTATGCAAGCTGTTACAGGACAATTTAAACAAACCTACACAACCTAGAATCTATTTACATTCACTTTAAAGATTGTCTAAATTTTAAATTGACTCCTTATAGGACACTTTAACCTTTTGTCCAAGCTAGAAATTATTGAATGATATGTTTGGAAAGATTTTAAAGTAAGTATGCATCCAACAGATTTGGAAGCCCCAACCCTGTCACCCTTCCTCTTTAGGTTGGGTGTATGAATGCAACCTAAAATCATACCTTGAATTAAGAAAGTGACAAAAAGTATTTCCATCGCTTTGACATCTATCTATGGGCATGACCAACAATCTAACATAAGGTTGTGAAGTTTATCTTCTAACTCACCTTTTGGTTAAGAATCTACCAAAATGTTGCTTTTAGATAAAAACAAAATAACGATATTAATATTTTAGCATAATTGGGAAAAAGATTTGAGCAAAATTGTTGTCTATGCTTGTGGCACAGTGATAAAGGAATCCATTCCCTTCCTCTTGATCTGTATTGCTTCTATAAATAGAGAAAAACAAACTTCCTTTTAAAGATCAGTGAACCTAAAAACATTCATCAGGAAAGACTCAGAAGCATTATTCATCAACCTCTAATGTAGTGGGAGCATTCCCTAAACCAAGTTAGTGAAAATTCATGACACCCATCTCTAATGGTAACTGCCATATCCTCTGTTTCATTCTCGGGGATCCAAACTTGATAATATATACTCCATAAACCATCCTTGGACAGAGATTATGAAGAGGTGCGAGATATTGAAGTTAATGTGGGCACCATGGTCCAAAAGGAGGTGGCCAAACAACTCAATTGCATTGAAGCCATGATTCAGAACTTGTACATCTTTGGCCAAGTACTAACAACAAGCAACAAAATTGGTGTAAGTGACAGTGAACTCAACGAAAGAACTTCTAGAATCAAAATCAACAGTAGCCAAAGAAGCAACCACAAACATAGATGATGCAGAACCCTCTAGGACAGAACCAAAACCATCAAATAGTCTAGAAGAAGACAAAACATTGTTATCTTTTGGGGCTACTTGAAAAGTGTTTTCACCTAGCTAGGAGAGAACTAAGTCTCCTAGTCCCTTGGAGATGCTTGATGGACATATGGATGGCTTAGTTTAGGTGGGATGGTTGACCATGGATAGAGTGCTAGCATGACACACTTAGCTAGGAGGTTGTTATCCTAATTCAAACAGTAACATACATTGGCACGAAATAGTTTTCTTGAAAATTAGGAATACCTATGCATTTAGTCCTTTCGAAATTTCTTGAGTAAAGCTAAAACTTTGTTCTTGTCCATACTATTCGAAACACTCCCTGAACTTTAACATTTCATTATGTGATTGATATTTTGCTAAAAAGAATAAAGGGTAATTTTTCTTCATAGACAAAACCTTGAAACCAGAAATGATATGCAATAGGTTTCCACCTATTGGCAACAACAAATTACTAAATTACGAAGTGTCCTTTACAGAGAAATGATGTTTGACTTACCCACAATTTTCTAGCAATTTAATCTTCTGGCAATTGAACCAAGAGTCACCAGTTTCAACAATTACATCAATTTCATTTGTTAGCATGCCCTGCAACCAAGCATTGTTTATCAGTGAATATCAACAATAATCCCACTGCAAATGTACCTCATACAAACAAAGTTTACTAAAAGACAATTGTCTGACTAATTTTACTTCAGAATTTGGTGATATTTTTTGAGGCCTTGCCTAGATGTGTTTGAACAACACATTGACCTTTAAGGGCTCATTTGGTGCACTTTGTAAGGGAACACATTCAGGTACAAAAATACGCTGACAGTTTTCCAAACATGTGGGGTTGTGTTGCACCTTCTTCGCAAGGGATTCGAAGAAACATTTCATCAACACACCCAAAACTAGACCCATTTGCCACAGTCACCCTGTTAGGCTACACAATTATAGCTTTCTCCTGGTTCAATAGAAATGAATATCCTATTGAACTATAGTCATTGAGAATCAACCCTACAAATAAATATGCATCTATGGACACAAATATTTCAACACAAATGAAGTACTTACTGCACCCCAGTAAGTCCCTATGAAATGAGGATGAGTTTCCAGAACCTTTCCCTTAGCAGACGACATTACAGCCATGGGATAACCCGATGAATTTTCTGGTTCCGCAAATGTACTTTTTTCCTTAGCAACCCTCATCTTTGGCCCACCAACCAACACTGGCTTCATTGCTGCATTTAGGAATTATGATGTCATGTAGGTTCTGTTGCCATGTCTACTGCAGCTTTCAAACTTTTGGGATTGCTTAGCCTACAATTGATATAGCCCAGAGGATACCATGTCAAAAAAATCGAGATAAACTAAAGATGAATAACTAATATTAGAACTTCATTATTTCAAATCTAAAGCCATAATTAGATTTGGAAACCTCGTATCAACTTGAAAAAAAATGAAAAATTCAAGTAAAAGTACGTCAATTAATACCACACATACATAGTTAGCATGGGTAGCCAAAATACCTTGCCTAGTAGAATATACAAAGAATTATAAAATTATCAGAATTGGCAAAATCTAAAACCTCTTATCGACTAGGACCTCAATATATTTGAAAACTACGGAATGAAGCTCATATAGTCCAGAAAAGGTATTTAAGATATTAAAGATAGACTAAAAGTCTAATACCATCCTTGTCAAATAAACCAAATGCTTGTACATAGAATGGTCCCGCTCAAGTACTGGCTAAGGTAGTAGAACTCTAATGCAAACAAAAAATGCAAAATCTCCATGATATTGTTTAGCGAGTAAAGAACTGGACGAACCGAGATGGAAGCACATGAAAAAAATTTAAGATAACCTCAAAATCAATATAATATATTTCATGCAAATACTTAAAGTGGCCATGACATCTAAATTTTGCAAACGGTCAAACATATACAGTGAATATAAATGCAAATTGATATCTTGACCGTGTAGAAAACACATATACACAAATTCTTTAGAAGGTTTGGGAAGTGTCAATGCCAATAATACCAAAACTGCTAACATAAATCTTTTAGAAGGGCAGGGAAGTACCAATGCCAATAACACCGAAACTGCTAACGTACTCGAGTACGAGGAAGATATAAATCCAAATCAACAGGATTGTAGTTACTAGGAACTCATGGTAAGCCTTTAGGGGTAGATGGAAAAACAACTTTCCACAAATATCTAAAAGTACTCTGATCCTTTACTAATCCCATCTTCTCCAGTTGCATTTATTGCTAGATTACTGCAATTATTGAAACACATAATGGTATTAACTTAATCTGAATGACAACATGACGTAACCCACTTGACCCATACTCTCCGTTTCCACATATGAACTCATATTTGGATACCCATTTGAGAGTTGTACACTACAGTCTTGAATGCGAGCGAAGACGTGTAGTTCTTCGACCACTTTTTCTCAACTTCGGGTCACGTTCTAGGCCCAAGTTTGAACGAATTGGGATTATGAGGTGAAAAGAAAAATGATCCGTTTCCACATACAAAATCATATTTGGAAACCCATTTGAGAGTTGTACACTACAATCTTGATTGCGAGTGAAGACGTGTAGTTCTTGGGCCGCTTTTTCTCAACTTCGGGTCACGTTCTAGGCCCAAGTTTGAGCGAAGTGGGATTATGGGTTGAAAAACAAAGTTCTTTCTTTCCACATATGAAATCATATTTGGAAACCCATTTGAGAGTTGTACACTATAGTCTTGATTTTAGGCGAAGACATGTATTTCTTGGGCAACTTTTTCTCAACTTCGGGTCACATTCTAGGCGCAAGTTTGAACGAAGTGGGATTATGGGTTCAAAACAAAAATTCTTCGTTTCCACATATGAAATCATATTTGGATACCCATTTGAGAGTTGTACAATACAATTTTGATTGCGAGCGAAGACGTGTAGTTCTTGGGCCGTTTTTTCTCAACTTCAGGTCAAGTTCTAGGCCCATGTTTGAACGAAGTGGGATTGTGGTTTAAAAAGCAAAATTCTTCGTTTCCACATATGAAATCATATTTGGAAACCCATTTTAGAGTTGTACACTACAATCTTGATTGCGAGCGAAGACATGTAGTTCTTGGGCCATTTTTTCTCATCTTCGGGTCACGTTCTAGGCTCAAGTTTGATTGAAGTGGGATTATGGGTTGGAACACAAAACTCTTTGTTTCAACATATGAAATCATATTTGGATACCCATTTGAGAGTTGTACACTACAATATTGATTGCAAGCGAAGACGTGTAGTTCTTGGGCCGCTTTTTCTTAACTTCGGGTCACATTCTAGGACCATGTTTGAACGAAGCGGCATTCTGGGTTGAAAGAAAAACTCTCGGTTTCCAGATATGAAATCATATTTGGATACCCATTTGAGAATTGTACACTACGATCTTGATTGTGAGCGAAGACGTGTAGTTCTTGGGCCACGTTTTCTCAACTTTGGGTCACGTTCTAGGCCCAAGTTTGAACAAAGTGGGATTATGGGTTGAAAAGAAAAACTCTTCATTTCCACATATGAAATCATTTTTGGATACCCATTGGAGAGTTGTACACTATAGTCTTGATTGGGAGCGAAGACATGTACTTCTTGGCCCACTATTTCTCAACTTCTGGTCACGTTCTAGGCCCAATTTTGAACGAAATGGGATTATGGGTTGAAAGTAAAAACTCGTTGTTTCCACATATGAAATCATTTTTGGATACCCATTTGAGATTCTTACACTACAGTCTTGATTTCGTGCGAAGATGTGTAGTTCTTGGGCCTGTTTTTCTCAACATCAGGTCACGTTCTAGGCCCAATTTGAACGGAGTGGGATTATGTGTTGAAAAGAAAAACTCTTTGTTTCCACATCTGAAATCATATTTGGATACCCATTTGAGAGTTGTACACTAAAGTCTTAATTGCGAGCGAAGACCTGTAGTTCTTCGGCCACTTTTTCTCAACCTTGGGTCACGTTCTAGGACCAAGTTTGAACGGAGTAGGATTATGGGTTGAAAATCAAAACTCTTTGTTTCCACATATGAAATCATATTTAGATACCCATTTGAGAGTTGTACACTACAGTCTTGATTGCGAGCAAAGATGTGTAGTTCTTGGGCCGCTTTTTCCAAACTTTGGGTCAAGTTCTAGGCCCAAGTTTGAATGGAGTGGGATTATGAGTTGAAAAGAAAAACTCTCTGTTTCCAAATATGAAATCATATGTGGATACCCATTTGAGATTTGTAAACTACAGTCTTGATTGCGAGCGAAGATGTGTAGTTCTTGGGCCGTTTTTTCTTGACTTTGGGTCACGCTCTAGGCCCAAGTTTGAACGAAGTCGGATTATGGTTTGAAAAGCAAAATTCTTCGTTTCCACATATGAAATCATATTTGGATACCGATTTGAGAGTTGTACACTACAGTCTTTATTGCGAGCAAATACGTGTAGTTCTTGGGTCGTTTTTTCTCAACTTCGGGTCATGTTCTAGGCCCAAGTTTGAACGAAGTGGGATTATGGGTTGAAAAGTAACACTCTTTGTTTCTATGTATGAAATCATATTTGGATACCCATTTGAGAGTTGTACACTACAATATTGATTGCGAGCAAAGACGTGTAGTTCTTTGGTCGTTTTTTTACAACTTCGGGTCATGTTCTAGGCCCAAGTTGTAATGAAGTGGGATTATGGGTTGAAAATAAAAACTCTCCGTTTACACATATGTAATCATATTTGGATACCCATTTGAGAGTTGTACACTATAGTCTTTACTGTGAGGGAAGACGTGTAGTTCTTGGGTCATTTTTTCTCAACTTCGGGTCATGTTCTACGCCCAAGTTTGAATGATGTGGGATTATCGGTTGAAAAGAAAAACTCTCTGTTTCCACATATGAAATCTTATTTGGATACACATTTGAGAGTTGTACATTACATTCTTTTTTGCGATCGAAGACGTGTAGTTCTTGGGCCAGTTTTTCTCGACTTCGGGTCACGTTCTAGGCCCAAGTTTGAACGAAGTGGGATTATGGGTTGAAAATCAAAACTCTCTGTTTCCACATATGAAATCATATTTGGATACACATTTGAGAGTTGTACAGTACAATCTTGATTGTGAGCGAAGACGTGTAGTTCTTAGTCTTCTTTTTCTCAACATCGTGTAACGTTCTAGGCCCAAATTTGAATGAAGTGGGATGATGGGTTGAAAAGAAAAAATCTCTGCTTCCACATATGAAATCTTTTTTGGATACCCATTTGCGAGTTGTACACTAGAGTCTTGATTGAGAGAAAAGACGTGTAGTTCTTGGGCCACTTTTTATCAACTTCGGGTCACGTTCTAGGCCCAAGTTTGAACGGAGTGGGATTATGGGTTGAAAAGAAAAAAACTTTTTTTCCACATATGAAATTATATTTGGGTACCCATTTGAGAGTTTTACAATACAGTCTTGATTGCGAGCATAGACGTGTAGTTCCTGGGCCTCTTTTTTCTCAACTTCGGGTCACGTTCTAGTCCCAAGGATGAACGTAGTGGGATTATGGGTTGAAAAGAAAAACTTTTTGTTTCCACATATGAAATCATAATTGAATTCTCATTTGAAAGTTGTACACTACAATCTTGAAAGTTGGCCAAACAGATACAGTGAATATAAATGCAAATCGATATCTTGACCGTGAAGAAAACACATATACACAAATTCTTTAGAAGGTTTGGGAAGTGTCAACGCCAATAATACCAAAACTGCTAACATAAATCTTTTAGAAGGGCAGGAAAGTACCAATGCCAATAACACCAAAACTGCTAATGTACTCGAGTACGAGGAAGCTATAAATCCAAATCAACCGGATTGTAGTTACTAGGCACTCATGGTAAGCCTTTAGGGGTGGGTGGAAAAACACCTTTCCACAAATATCTAAAAGTACTCAGATCCTTTACTAATCCCATCTTCTCCAATTGCATTTATTGCTAGATTACTGCATTTATTGAAACACATAATGGTATTAACTGAATCTGAATGACAACATGACGTAACCTACTTCACCCATACTCTCCGTTTCCACATATGAAATCATATTTGGATACCCATTTGAGAGTTGTACACTACAGTCTTGAATGCGAGCGAAGACGTGTAGTTCTTTGGCCACTTTTTCTCGACTTCGGGTCACGTTCTAGGCCCAAGTTTGAACGAATTGGGATTATGGGATGAAAAGAAAAAAGATCCGTTTCCACATACAAATCGTATTTGGAAACCCATTTGAGATTTGTACACTACAATCTTGATTGCGAGTGAAGACGTGTAGTTTTTGGGCCGCTTTTTCTCAACTTCGAATCACGTTCTAGGCCCAAGTTTGAACGAAGTGGGATTATGGGTTGAAAAACAAAATTCTTTCTTTCCACATATGAAATCATATTTGGAAACCCATTTGAGAGTTGTACACTATAGTCTTGATTTTAGGCGAAGACGTGTAGTTCTTGGGCAGCTTTTCTCAACTTCGAGTCACATTCTAGGCCCAAGTTTGAACGAAGTGGGATTATGGGTTGAAAAGAAAAATTCTTCGTTTCCACATATGAAATCATATTTGGATACCCATTTGAGAGTAGTACAATACAATCTTGATTGCGAGTGAAGACGTGTAGTTCTTGGGCCGTTTTTTCTCAACTTCGGGTCAAGTTCTAGGCCCATGTTTGAATGAAGTGGGATTGTGGTTTGAAAAGAAAAATTCTTCGTTTCCACATATGAAATCATATTTGGAAACCCATTTGAGAGTTGTACACTACAATCTTGATTGCGAGCGAAGACATGTAGTTCTTGGGCCATTTTTTCTCAACTTCGGGTCACGTTCTAGGCTCAAGTTTGATTGAAGTGGGATTATGGGTTGAAACGGAAAACTCTTTGTTTCGACATATGAAATCATATTTGGATACCCATTTGAGAGTTGTACACTACATTATTGATTGCGAGCGAAGACGCGTAGTTCTTGGGCCGCTCTTTCTCAACTTCGGGTCACATTCTAGGCCCACGTTTGAACGAAGCGGGATTCTGGGTTTAAAATAAAAACTCTCGGTTTCCAGATATGAAATCATATTTGGATACCCATTTGAGAATTGTACTCTAAAATCTTGATTGCGAGCGAAGACGTGTAGTTCTTGGGTCGCTTTTTCTCAACTTTGTGTCATGTTCTAGACCCAAGTTTGAACAAAGTGGGATTATGGGTTGAAAAGAAAAACTCTTCATTTCCACATATGAAATCATTTTTGGATACCCATTGGAGAGTTGTACACTACAATCTTGATTGCAAGCGAAGACATGTACTTCTTGGCCCACTATTTCTCAACTTCGAGTCACGTTCTAGGCCCAAGTTTGAATGAAATGGGATTATGGGTTAAAAATAAAAACTCGTTGTTTCCACATATGAAATCATTTTTGGATACCCATTTGAGATTCGTACACTACAATCTTGATCTCGAGCGAAGACATGTAGTTCTTGGGCCACTTTTTCTCAACATCAGGTCACGTTCTAGGCCCAAGTTTGAAGGGAGTAGGATTATGTGTTGAAAAGAAAAACTCTTTGTTTCCACATTTGAAATCATATTTGGATACCCACTTGAGAGTTGTACACTACAGTCTTAATTGCAAGCGAAGACCTGTAGTTCTTCGGCCAGTTTTTCTCAACTTTGGGTCATGTTCTAGGACCAAGTTTGAACGAAGTAGGATTATGGGTTGAAAATCAAAACTCCTTGTTTTCACATATGAAATCATATTTGGATACCCATTTGAGAGTTGTACACTACAGTCTTAATTGCGAGCGAAGACCTGTGTCGAGCACTTTTTCTCAACTTTGGGTCACTTTCTAGGACCAAGTTTGAACGGAGTAGGATTATGGGTTGAAAATCAAAACTCTTTGTTTCCACATATGAAATCATATTTGGATACCCATTTGAGAGTTGTACACTACAATCTTGATTGCGAGCGAAGATGTGTAGTTCTTGTGCCACTTTTTCCAAAATTTGGGTCACGTTCTAGGCCCAAGTTTGAATGGAGTGGGATTATGAGTTGAAAATAAAAACTCTCTGTTTCCACATATGAAATCATATGTGGATACCCATTTGAGATTTGTAGACTATAGTCTTGATTGTGAGCGAAGATGTGTAGTTCTTGGGCCGTTTTTTCTCGACCTTGGGTCACGTTCTAGGCCCAAGTTTCAACGAAGTCGGATTATGGTTTGAAAAGAAAAATTCTTCGTTTCCACATATGAAATCATATTTGGATACCCATTTGACAGTTGTACACTACAGTCTTTATTGCGAGCGAATACGTGTAGTTCTTGGGTTGTTTTTTCTCAACTTCGGGTCACGTTCTAGGCCCAAGTTTGAACGAAGTGGGATTATGGGTTGAAAAGTAACACTCTTTGTTTCTACGTATGAAATCATATTTGGATACCCATTTGAGAGTTGTACACTACAATATTGATTGCGAGCAAAGATGTGTATTTCTTGGGCCGCTTTTTCTCAACTTCGGGTCACGTTCTTCGCCCAAGTTTGAACGAAGTGGGATTATGGGTTGAAAACCAAAACTCTCCGTTTCCACATATGAAATCATATTTGGATACCCATTTGAGAGTTGTACACTATAGTCTTTATTGCGAGCAAAGACGTGTAGTTCTTAGGACGCTTTTTCTCAACTTCCGGTCACGTTCTAGGCCTAAGTTTGAACGATGTGGGATGATGGATTGGAAAGAAAAACTCTCTATTTCCACATATAAAATCATATTTGGATACCCATTTGAGAGTTGTACACTAAAGTCATGATTGCGAGCAAAGACGTGTAATTCTTGGGCCACTTTTTCTCAACTTCGGGTCATGTTCTAGGACTAAGATTGAACGAAGTGGGATTATTGGTTGAAAAGAAAAGCTCTCTGTTTCCACATATGAAATCATATTTGGATACCCATTTGAGAGTTGTACACCACAGTCTCGATTGTGAGCAAAGACGTATAGTTCTTGGACCGCCTTTTCTCAACTTCGGGTCACGTTCTAGGCCCAAGTTGGAACGAAGTGGGATTATGGGTTGAAAAACAAAACTCTCTGTTTCCACATATGAAATCATATTTGGATACACATTTGATAGTAGTACAATACAATCTTGACTGCGTGTGAAGAAGTGTAGCTTTTGGGCTGCTTTTTCTCAACTTATTGTCATGTTCTAGGCCCAAGTTTGAACGGAGTGGGATTATGGGCTAAAAAGAAAAACTCTTTGTTTCCACATATGAAATCATATTTGGATACCCATTTGAGAGTTGTACACTACAATCTTGATTGCGAGCGAAGATGTGTAGTTCTTGGGCCCTTTTTTCTCAACTTCGTGTCACGTTCTAGGCCCAAGTTTGAACAGAGTGGGAGTATGTGCTGAAAAGAAAAACTCTTCGTTTCCACATATAAAATCATATTTGGATAGCCATTTGAGAGTTGTAGACTACAGTCTTGATTGTGAGCAAAGGCATGTAGTTCTTGGGCTGATTTTTCTCAACTTTGGGTCACGTTCTAGGCGCAAGTTTGAACGGAGTGGGATTATGGGTTGAAAATCAAAACTCTTTGGTTCCACATATGAAACCTTATTTGGATACCCATTTGAGAGTTGTACACTACAGTCTTGATTGTGAGCAAAGAAGTGTAGTTCTTGGGACGCTTTTTCTCAACTTTGGGTCACGTTCTAGGCCCAAGTTTGAACAGAGTGGGATTATGGGTTGAAAAGAAAAAATCTTTGTTTCCACATATGAAATGATATTTGGATACCCATTTGGGAGTTGTAGACTACAGTCTTGATTATGAGTGAAGATGTGTAGTTATTGGGCCGCTTTTTCTCATCTTTGGGTCACGTTCTAGGCCCATGTTTGAACAGAGTGTCATTATGGGTTGAAAAGAAAAACTCTCTGTTTCCACATATGAAATCATATTTGGATACCCATTTGAGAGTTGTGCACTATAGTATTTATTGCGAGCGAAGACGTGTAGTTCTTGGGCTGCTTTTTCTCAACTTTGGGTCACGTTCTAGGCCCAAGTTTGAACGAAGTGGGATTATGGGTTGAAAAGAAAAATTATTTGTTTCCATGTATGAAATCATATTTGGATACCCATTTCAGCATTGTATACTACAACCTTGATCGCGAGCAAAGATGTGTAGTTCTTGGGCCTCTTTTTCTCAACTTCCTGTCACGTTCTAGGCCCAAGTTTGAGCGAAGTGGGATTACGGGTTGAAAAGAAAAATTCTCCATTTCCACGTATGAAATCATATTTGGATACCCATTTGAGAGTTGTACACTACAGTATTTATTGTGAGCGAAGACGTGTAGTTGTTGGGACATTTTTTCTCAACTTCGGGTCATGTTCTAGGAGCACTCCACTAAGAAATGTACTTCAACTCGATCCATGTGCCAAGAGTATCCAATCAATAAAAGGAATCCACATAATGAGACTCAAACTATGTTACACCATGTCAAACATAATCATTGAGAGGGATAATTTTTTTTTTAAAAATGAGTGTAAAGGAAGAGCGTTCTCCTCAAAAAAGGAGTCCATCATGCCAAGATCGAATATCATCAATGGAGGAGGATGATCTCATTATTGAAGCAACAAGAGTATGACAATTGTGTATGTGCCTCCACATATGTGCCAATGAAGTGGGGTGCTCGACATAGAATCATAAACTAATCTAAGTGTCAAACCAGGACATATAATCTAGAGAGCTCCAATAATAGGCCTCCAATCATCCTAAAACATACCAAATTACCCCATAAAGAGTGTGAAAACATGTGAAAGAAAGGGCCAAATGCCAATCACTCTGCATTACCATGATGCCAACCAAATAAAGACATCAATATGCTCAATAATCACTAAGGTGATCATATTTCAACTCACACCATCATTTTCCAACCTCTCAGGAGGGCTAGAACACTTATACATATGTGATAGGAGTAATACATAATGAACAACATATCAAACACAACATCATGATGTCAATACAAGTCATATGAAGAAGAAATCATCACTACCAACTATCCACTAACTAGCTAATCCATCCATCAATGATATGTCACCGTGACGAGAAAGCCAATAGAGGAACCTTGACAATCCACCACAAGCCAATCAACAGGTAACATCATCTCCAACATCAAAATAGGTGTGTACCCCTAATCCATCGAATTCTCCATAAATGTCATCCTAAAAAACTTGTAATGTGATGAAAATCACAAGTTTACTCATCCTACAATATGAGGGGTAACAAGCGAAATCTTGACTTAGAGACAAATCATGTGCCAAACCCCCTTCTTAACAAATTTCAAAAATGGCCACTTGCAATCTCTACTCAAATTAGGAAATTTTTAGGCATCCGTCACACTGGAAATTGAAAAACAATGGTTACAAAGGAATCTCACGGAACTTATTGGTTGTCAAATTCACTCTATGATAATTCATTCTTTACACAAACAATGCCCCATTCAATTTGGTTACAAATATTTCTTTTGGTTTCTACATTCATGAGGCCTCTACTAGTGAAGTTCATCACATGTTCCCCTTGATTCTACATATAAGTGTATGTTTTCATTTATCAATATCCATCAAGAGAGAGATGTCCCAAGTTTGAAAACCTACCTTCATAATATAAATTTTCTACCAAAAACTATTTCTATGTTCACAACCCTCAAGCTTACAACTCAAAAGGGTCTAGCTCAAGTGGTTGAGGAGAAGATCTACATGGAGGATTGAGATAAAGGTAGAGGCTTGATCTATTCAAACCGTCAATATCTTAAGTCTTAGGATAAAATAATATAGTTTCAGTTTCAGTAAATTATGTCTTGTCTGTGTTAAATATGAATTTTTGATTCATATTCAATCACCAATATATAATTCAATGAAATAGCTAAACATATTGAAAATATTGGAAATTATTTTGAGGAGGACTGAATTTAAAACCAACCTTCGCAGCAGATTTCAGAATCTTATGCATAACCCTGTTTCAAGGGTTCCTATTTCATGTTTTTTTGAGGTTAACTTTCTCGTTAAAACCATAGCTTAAAAATAGGTCTTATTTGAATGAATCTGAAAGCATGTCATCGAAATGTTTCTTGATTTTTTGGAGAAACTATACAATTATTTGAAGGGAATTCTATGCAAGGCAATTTACTATATTGCTTGCTTGCTTACATTATATTAAAAAAGTGGACTTACCACCAGACCACGAGAGGAAGGATAAGTCCCCATTACAGGATATACGTTCAACAATACACCAGAAGTGACCAATTCCCCTCCTCAATTCTATGTCAAATCGTACCAGAAAAGTACCAGTGAGATAGAGCCTTCCCCTCACTTTCTCTCTCGGATGGTTTAAAGTCATTGCTTTCTCCCTGGTGAACATAGAAATGGTAATAATCACGATATCAACACCTTATAACAACATGCTTCAGCCCATATCCCACTACCCCACATAAATCCACACCCTGCAAACAAATGATACATGATAAAAATCAACAAAAGAAACCGACAGATTCAGATCATTCTGATTTTCTTGAGGCACAAGTTATTTTCTTGCTTCACTAGTCCCTCAATTGGCTGAGCAACACAACAAATGCTAGTGAAAGTAACAACTACAAAGGTTCCTAACAAGAAATACAGCTGTCCCTCAGCTAACATACTGGCTTGTAATGTCAACAGTGCAATAGATACCTCAAGAGATTTAAAACTAGAAAAACAATGCACCAATATGAAAATGAGTTCTGACCAATTAAAAGGGAATTCCCCAAGTCTACAATAATGTATTTCTTAAGGAAAAGGAGTCGGTTGGAAGTGGGCCTCAACAAATGGAAAAAAGGACAAGCAACCAAATACTCCCATATCACAAAAGAAACAAGAAATCCTTATAATAGGGTTGGCCATGCTATGAATATAAAGAAAAAATACCTTGACAATCTAGCATTTCCCTTCACCGTTATGAAGGGCATCCACTACACTGGTGTAGTTCCAATTCTTTATTACATTGTATGGTCCATCGTGAATTTAGACCTCTATAGTGTATCCTCCATTTTTAATCAGAAAAATGATAGGATTCTGCCCATATCAAATCATGGTAGACACATCCTAGACTCTGACCTATTCAAATAAGGAAGAATACATTTGGGGATAAATACTTGCTAATTTTTGGATAAAACAGATAATTCAAAGGAATTCAATATGTCAAATCTTATAAACATTGGTACTCGTTCATTGTTAATCGTAAAACAATGTTTCAGAATTTGAAATAAAAATCCTTGCATCTGCACCTAGAAGCTTCCATCACCAATGCATGAAATTACATGCTTGTCTGGCGTTGCTTGAGCATATCCCAGTGTTGCTTCTACATACCAGCCAATTGATCCATACTACATTTAGAACTCATACCTTCCAAACACACATTTAGCACGGGGAACAAACTTCTTACAAATACACAGGCAATTATACCTGCAAAAAGAGCACCATGAGAGTAGGTCCCTCATCATAGAAAATCATTTCTCTTTTATCACATATTGGATTTTTGGTGTTAGCATTATTTTGTTATTGATTAAATGATGATAGTAACAGGCAGATACACACACAAAAAAAAACTTTGAATTTAT
>JASDQU010737640.1:101023-133616 GCA_032191745.1 Picea mariana
AAAAACTTTGAATTTATAACATATGACTTTACTAAGGGGGCAACAAACATTAATCTGGGTATGAACCCAACAAATGACAATCAGTAAGGGGGAAGAAAAAATTAATCTGGGTATGAACCCAACAAATGACACTCAACAGCAAGCAGACTCTAAAGAAATTTTTGACAACACAAAACATTGTGCCACCAGAGTGCCATTTTTTTGGAAAAACACATCATATATTACATTACAAAGTCAATGTACTTTTTTTCCCATAGAAATGAGGGCAAAAACATAATTTAAGGGCAGAACATGACAAGCCTTTAACAAGATGGATGCTTTCCTCTTGAGACAAAACATTGACACCCACCACGTATGATTTTTTATATCCTTTTTTCCAATATTTGACACCTCTGCTGCAGAACTTTTCTAGCAAGGGAAACACACCCAGCAAATTGCATGATAACTGTGTGCCATTCAGATGATCGAAAATGCACCTAGTGAAGAAACTCCCCAAATAGGTGAGTTTTGGGTGTGGATCCCAAAACGTAGTATGCATCCAGTGCAGGTGCAAGATCCCTATAGGTGAATCCAGTACCTCTGCATCTAAGAAGATAACAGAGAATTGAGATGACTAGTGTTGCTAGAAGGCACTAACAAAGGTAGAATTGTATGCAAGCTGTTACAGGACAATTTAAACAAACCTACACAACCTAGAATCTATTTACATTCACTTTAAAAATTGTCTAAATTTTAAATTGACTCCTTAAAGGATACTTTAACCTTTTGTCCAAGCTAGAAATTGTTGAATGATATGTTTGGAAAGATTTTAAAGTAAGTATGCATCCAATAGATTTGGAAGCCCCAACCATATCACCCTTCCCCTTTAGGTCGGTTGTATGAATGAAACCTAAAATCATACCTTGAATTAAGAAAGAGACAAAAAGTATTTCCATCGCTTTGAGATCTATCTATGGGCATGACCAACAATATAACATAAGGTTGTGAAGTTTAGCTTCTAACTCACCTTTTGGTTAAGAATCTACCAGAATGTTGTTTTTAGATAAAAACAAAATAAGGATATTAATATTTTATCATAATTGGGAAAAAGACTTGAGCAAAATTGTTGTCTATGCTTGTGGCACGGTGATAAAGGATTCCAATCCCTTCCTCTTGATCTGTATTGCTTCTATAAGTAGAGAAAAACAAACTGCCTTCTAAAGATCAGTGAACCTAAAAACATTCATCGGGAAAGACTCATAAGCATTATTCATCAACCTCATATGTAGTGGGAGCATTCCCTAAACCAAGTTAGTGAAAATTCATGACACCCATCTCTAATGGTAACTGCCATATCCTCTCTTTCATTCTTGGGGATCCAAACTTGATAATATATATTCCTTAAACCATCCTTGGACAGACTATGAAGTGGTGCCAGATATTGAAGTTAATATGGGCACCATGGTCCAAACGAAGGTGGCCAAACAACTCAATTGCATTGAAGCCATGATTCAGAACTTGTACATCTCTGGCTAAGTACTAACAACAAGCAACAAAATTGGTGTAAGTGACAGTGAACTCAACAACAGAACCTCCAGAATCAAAATCAACAGCAGCCAAACATAGATGATGCAGAACCCTCTAGGATAGAACCAAAACCATCAAATAGTCTAGAAGAAGACAAAACATTGTTATCTTTTGGGCTACTCGAAAAGTGTTTTCACCTAGCTAGGAGAGAACTAAGTCTCCTAGTCCCTTGGACATGCATGATGGACATATGGATGGCTTAGTTTAGGTGGGATGGTTGACCATGGATAGAGTGCTAGCATGACACACTTAGCTAGGAGGTTGTTATCCTAATTCAAACAGTAACATACATTGGCACGAAATAGTTTGCTTGAAAATTAGGAATACCTACGCATTTAGTCCTTTCGAAATTTCTTGAGTAAAGCTAAAAAACTAATGCATAGGAGAAGAGAAAACTTTGTTCCTGTCCATACTATTCGAAACACACCCTGAACTTTAACATTTCATTATGTGATTGATATTTTGCTAAAAAGAATAAAGGGTAATTTTTCTTCATAGAAAAAACCTTGAAACCAGAAATGATATGCAATAGGTTTCCACCTATTGGCAACAACAAATTACTAAATTACGAAGTGTCCTTTACAGAGAAATGATGTTTGGATTACCCACACTTTTCTAGCAATATAATCTTCTGGCAATTGAACCAAGAGTCACCAGTTTCAACAATTACATCAATTTCATTTGTTAGCGTGCCCTGCAACCAAGCATTGTATATCAGTGAATATCAACAATAATCCCACTGCAAATGTACCTCATACGAACAAAGTTTACTAAAAGACAAGTGTCTGACTAATTTTACTTCAGAATTTGGTGAGATTTTTTGAGGCCTTGCCTAGATGTGTTTGAACAACACATTGACCTTTCAGGGCTCATTTGGTGCACTTTGTAAGGGAACACATTCAGGTACAAAAATACGCTGACAGTTTTCCAAACATGTGGGGTTGTTTTGCACCTTCTTCGCAAGGGATTCTAAGAAACATTTCATCAACACACCCAAAACTAGGCCCATTTCCCACAATCACCCTATTAGGCTACACAATTATAGCTTTCTCCTGGTTCAATAGCAATGAATATCCCACTGAACTATAGTCATTGAGAATCAACCCTAGAAATAAATATGCATCTATGGACACAACTATTTCAACACAAATGAAGTACTTACTGCACCCCAGTAAGTCCCTATGAAATGAGGATGAGTTTCCAGAACCTTTCCCTTAGTAGAGGAAATTACAGCCATGGGATAATCCGATGAATTTTCTAATTCGGCAAATGTACTTTTTTCTTTAGCAACCCTCATCTTTGGTCCACCTACCAACACTGGCTTCACTGTTGCGTTTAGGAATTATGATGTCATGTAGGTTCTGTTGTCATGTCCACTGCAGCTTCCAAGCTTTTGGGATTGCTTAGCCTACAATTGATATAGTCCAGAGGATACCATGTCAAAAAAAATCGAGATAAACTAAAGATCAATAACTAATACTAGAACTTCATTATTTCAAATCTAAAGCCATAATTAGATTTGGAAACCCCGTATCAACTTGAAAAAAAATGAAAAATTCAAGTAAAAGTATGTCAATTAATACTACACATACACAGTTAGCACGGGTAGCCAAAATACCTTGCCTAGTAGAATATACAAAGAATTATAAAATTATCAGAATTGGCAAAATCCAAAACCTCTTATCGACTAGAACCTCAATTTATTTGAAAACTACGCAATGAAGCTCAGATAGTCCAGAAAAGGTATTTAAGATATTTTAGATAGACTAAAATTCTAATACCATCCTTGTCAAATAAACCAAATGCTTGTACACAGAATGGTCTAGCTCAAGTACTGGCTAAGGTAGTAGAACTCTAATGCAAACAGAAAATGCAAAATCTCCACGATATTGTTTAGCGAGTAAAGAACTGGACGAACCGAGATGGAAGCACATGAAAACAAATTAAGATAATCTCAAAATCAATATAATATATTTCATGAAAATACTTAAAGTGGCCATGACATCTAAATTTTGCAAATGGTCAAACAGATACAGTGAATATAAATGCAAATCGATATCTTGACCGTAAAGAAAACACATATACACAAATTCTTTAGAAGGTTTGGGAAGTGTCAACGCCAATAATACCAAAACTTCTCACATAAATCTTTTAGAACGGCAGGGAAGTTTCAATGCCAATAACACCAAAACTCCTAACGTACTCGAGTACGAGGAAGCTATAAATCCAAATCAACAAGATTGTAGTTACTAGGCACTCATGGTAAGCCTTTAGGGGTAGATGGAAAAACACCTTTCCACAAATATCTAAAAGTACTCAGATCCTTTACTAATCCCATCTTCTCCAGTTGCATTTATTGCTAGATTACTGGAATTATTGAAACACGTAATGGTATTAACTGAATCTGAATGACAACATGACGGAACCCACTTGACCCATACTCTCTGTTTCCAGATATGAAATCATATTTGGAGACCCATTTGAGAGTTGTACACTACAGTCTTGAATGCGAGCGAAGATGTGTAGTTCTTCGACCACTTTTTCTCAACTTCGGGTCACGTTCTAGGCCCAAGTTTGAATGAATTGGGATTATGGGGTGAAAAGAAAAGTGATTCGTTTCCACATAAAAAATCGTATTTGGAAACCCATTTGAGAGTTGTACACTACAGTCTTGATTGCGAGCGAAGACGTGTAGTTCTTGGGCCGCTTTTTCTCAAATTTGGGTCACATTCTAGGCCCAAGTTTGAACAAAGTGGGATTATGGGTTGAAAAACAAAATTCTTTCTTTCCCCATATGAAATCATATTTGGAAACCCATTTGAGAGTTGTACACTATAGTCTTGATTTTAGGTGAAGACATGTAGTTCTTGGGCAGCTTTTTCTCAGCTTTGTGTCACATTCTAGGCCCAAGTTTGAACGAAGTGGGATTATGGGTTGAAAAGCAAAATTCTTCGTTTCCACATATGAAATCATATTTGGATACCCGTTTGAGAGTTGTACAATACAATCTTGATTGCGAGCGAAGACGTGTAGTTCTTGGGCTGTTTTTTCTCAACTTCGGGTCAAGTTCTAGGCCCATGTTTGAACGAAGTGGGATTGTGGTTTGAAAGGAAAAATTCTTCGTTTCCACATATGAAATCATATTTGGATACCCATTTGAGAGTTGTACACTATAGTCTTGATTTTAGGCGAAGACGTGTAGTTCTTGGGCCGCTTTTTCTCAACTTCGGGTCACATTCTAGGCCCACATTTGAACGAAGCGGGATTCTAGGTTGAAAAGAAAAACTCTCGGTTTCCAAATATGAAATCATATTTGGATACCCATTTGAGAATTGTACACTTCAATCTTGATTGCGAGCGAAGTCGTGTAGTTCTTGGGTTGCTTTTTCTCAACTTTGGGTCACGTTCTAGGCCTAAGTTTGAACAAAGTGGGATTATGGGTTGAAAAGAAAAAATCTTCATTTCCACATATGAAATCATTTTTGGATACCCATTGGAGAGTTGTACACTACAGACTTGATTGCGAGCGAAGACATGTACTTCTTGGCCCACTATTTCTCAACTTTGGGTCACGTTCTAGGCCCATGTTTGAACGAAATGGGATTATGGGTTGAAAACAAAAACTCGTTGTTTTCACATATGAAATCATTTTTGGATACCCATTTGAGAGTCGTACACTACAGTCTTGATTTCGAGCGAAGACGTGTAGTTCTTGGGCCGCTTTTTCTCAACATCAGGTCACGTTCTAGGGCCAAGTTTGAACGGAGTGGGATTATGTGTTGAAAAGAAAAACTCTTTGTTTCCACGTTTGAAATCATATTTGGATACCCATTTGAGAGTTGTACACTACAGTCTTAATTGCGAGCGAAGACATGTAGTTCTTCGAGCACTTTTTCTCAACTTCGGGTTATTTTCTAGGACCAAGTTTGAACGGAGTAGGATTATGGGTTGAAAATCAAAACTCTTTGTTTCCACATATGAAATCATATTTGGATACCCATTTGAGATTTGTACACTACAGTCTTGATTGCGAGCGATGATGTGTAGTTCTTGGGCCGCTTTTTCCAAACTTTGGGTCACGTTATAGGCCCAAGTTTGAATGGAGTGGGATTATGAGTTGAAAAAAAAAACTCTCTGTTTCCACATATGAAATCATATGTGGATACCCATTTGAGATTTGTAAACTACAGTCTTGATTGCGAGCGAAGATGTGTAATTCTTGGGCCATTTTTTCTCGACTTTGGGTCACATTCTAGTCCCAAGTTTGAACGAAGTCGGATTATGGTTTGAAAAGAAAAATTCTTCGTTTCCACATATGAAATCATATTTGGATACCCAATTGAGAGTTGTACACTGCAGTCTTTATTGCGAGCGAATACGTGTACTTCTTGGGTCGTTTTTTCTCAACTCTGGGTCACGTTCTATGCCCAAGTTTGAACAAAGTGGGATTATGGGTTGAAAAGTAACACTCTTTGTTTCTACGTATGAAATCATATTTGGATACCCATTTGAGAGTTGTACACTACAGTATTGATTGTGAGCGAAGACGTGTATTTCTTGGGCCGCTTTTTCTCAACTTTGGGTCACGTTCTTGGCCCAAGTTTGAACGAAGTGGGATTATGGGTTGAAAACCAAAACTTTCTGTTTCCACATATGAAATCTTATTTGGATACCCATTTGATAGTTGTACACTACAGTCTTAATTGCGAGCGAAGACGTTTAGTTCTTAGGCCACTTTTTCTCAAATTCGGGTCACGTTCTAGGCCACTTTATGTTTCCACATATAAAATCATATTTGGATACCCATTTGAGAGTTGTAGACTAAAGTCATGATTGCGAGCAAAGACGTGTAGTTCTTGGGTTACTTTTTCTCAACTTCGGGTCATGTTCTAGGACTAAGATTGAACGAAGTGGGATTATTGGTTGAAAAGAAAAGCTCTCTGTTTCCACATATGAAATCATATTTGGATACCCATTTGAGAGTTTTACACTACAGTCTTGATTGTGAGCGAAGACGTGTAGTTCCTGGACTGCCTTTTCTCAACTTCGGGTCACGTTCTAGGCTCAAGTTGGAATGAAGTGGGATTATGGGTTGAAAAACAAAACTCTCTGTTTCCACATATGAAATCATATTTGGATACACGTTTGATAGTAGTACACTACAATCTTGATTGCGAGTGAAGACCTGTAGCTCTTGGGCTGCTTTTTCTCAACTTCTGGTCACGTTCTAGGCCCAAGTTTGAACGAAGTGGGATTATGGGATAAAAAGAAAAACTCTTTGTTTCCACATATGAAATCATATTTGGATACCCATTTGAGAGTTGTACACTACAGTCTTGATTGCGAGCGAAGACATGTAGTTCTTGGGCCCTTTTTTCTCAACTTCGTGTCACATTCTAGGCCCAAGTTTGAACAGAGTGGGAGTATGTGCTGAAAAGAAAAACTCTTCGTTTCCACATATGAAATCATATTTGGATAGCCATTTGAGAGTTGTACACTACAGTCTTGATTGTGAGCGAAGGCATGTAGTTCTTGGGCTGCTTTTTCTCAACTTTGGGTCACGTTCTAGGCCCAAGTTTGAACGGAGTGGGATTATGGGTTGAAAATCAAAACTCTCTGGTTCCACATATGAAATCATATTTGGATACCCATTTGAGAGTTGTACACTACAGTCTTGATTGCGATCAAAGAAGTGTAGTTCTTGGGCCGCTTTTTCTCAACTTTGGGTCACGTTCTAGGCTCAAGTTTGAACAGAGTGGGATTATGGGTTGAAAAGAAAAACTCTTTTTTTCCACATATGAAATAATATTTGGATACCCATTTGGGAGTTGTAGACTACAGTCTTGATTACGAGTGAAGATGTGTAGTTCTTGGGCCGCTTTTTCTCATCTTTGGGTCACGTTCTAGGCCCATGTTTGAACAGAGTGTCATTATGGGTTGAAAAGAAAAACTCTCTGTTTCCACATATGAAATCATATTTGGATACCCATTTGAGAGATTTTCACTATAGTCTTTATTGAGAGCGAAGACGTGTAGTTTTTGGGCCGATTTTTCTCAACTTCGGGTCACGTTCTAGGCCCAAGTTTGAACAAAGTGGGATTATGTGTTGAAAAGAAAAATTCTTTGTTTCCATGTATGAAATCATATTCGGATACCCATTTCAGCATTGTATACTACGGCCTTGATCGCAAGAAAAGATGTGTAGTTCTTGGGTTTTTTTTTCTCAACTTCGTGTCACGTTCTAGGCCCAATTTTGAGCGAAGTGGGATTACGGGTTGAAAAGAAAAATTCTCCATTTCCACGTATGAAATCATATTTGGATACCCATTTGAGAGTTGTACACTACAATATTTATTGTGAGTGAAGACGTGTAGTTGTTGGGACATTTTTTCTCAACTTCGGGTCACGTTCTAGGAGCACTCCACTAAGAATGGTACTTCAACTCGATCCATGTGCCAAGAGTATCCAATCAAGAAAATGAATCCACATTATGAGACTAAAACTATGTTACACCATGTCAAACATAATCATTGAGAGGGATAAAAAAAAATCTAAAAATGAGTGTAAAGGAAGAGCGTTCTCCTCAAACAAGGAGTCCATCATGCCAAGATCGAATATCATCAATGGAGGAGGATGATCTCATTATTGAAGCAACAAGAGTATGACAAGTGTGTATGTGCCTCCACATATGTGCCAATGAAGTGGGGTGCTCCACATAGGATCATAAACTAATCTAAGTGTCAAACCAGGACATATAATCTACAGAGCTCCAATAATAGGCCTCCAATCATCCTAAAACATACCAAATTACCCCATAAAGAGTGTGAAACCATGTGAAAGAAAGGGGCAAATGCCAATCACTCTGCATTACCATGATGCCAACCAAATAAAGACATCAATATGCTCAATAATCACTAAGGTGATCATATTTCAACTCACACCATCATTTTCCAACCTCTCGGGAGTGCTAGAACCCTTATACATATGTGATAGGAGTAATACATGATGAACAACATATCAAACACAACATCATGATGTCAATGCAAGTTATATGAAGAAGAAAGCATCACTACCAACTATCCACTAACTAGCTAATCCATCCATCAATGATATGTCACCGTGACGAGAAAGCCAATAGAGGAACCTTGACAATCCACCACAAGGCAATCAAAAGGTAGCATCATCTTCAACATCAAAATAGGTGTGTACCCCTAATCCATCAAATTCTCCATAAATGTCATCCTGAAAAAACTTGTAATGTGATGAAAATCACAAGTTTACTCATCCTACAATATGAGAGGTAACAAGCACAATCTTGACTTAGAGACAAATCATGTGCCAAACCCCCTTCTTAATAAATTAAAAAAATGGCCACTTGCAATCTCTACTCCAATTAGGAAAGTTTTAGGCATCCGTCACACTGGAAATTGAAAAACAATGGTTACAAAGGAATCTCAGGGAACTTATTGGTTGTCAAATTCACTCTATGATAATTCATTCTTTACACAAACAATGCCCCATTCAATTCGGTTACAAGTATTTCTTTTGGTTTCTACATTCATGAGGCCTCTACTACTAAAGTTCATCACATGTTCCCCTTGATTCTACATATAAGTGTATGTTTTCATTTATCAATATCCATCAAGAGAGAGATGTCCCAAGTTTGAAAACCCACCTTCATAATATAAATTTTCTATCAAAAACTATTTCTATGTTCACAACCCTCAAGCTTACAACTCAAAAGGGTCTAGCTCAAGTGGTTGAGGAGAAGATCTACATGGAGGATCGAGATAAAGGTAGAGGCTTGATCTGTTCAAACCGTCAATAACTTAAGTCTTAGGATAAAATAATATAGTTTCAGTTTGAGTAAATTATGTCTTGTCTGTGTTAAATATGAATTTTTGATCCATATTGAATCACCAATATATACTTCAATGAAATAGCTAAACATATTGAAAATATTGGAAATTATTTGGAGGAGAAATGAATTTAAAACCAACCTTCGCAGCAGATTTCAGAATCTTATGCATAACCTTGTTTCAAGGGTTCCTATTTCATGTTTTTATGAGGTTAACTTTCTCGTTAAAACCATAGCTTAAAAACGGGTCTTATTTGAATGAATATGAAAGCATGTCATCGAAATGTTTCTTGATTTTTTGGAGAAACTATACAATTATTTGAAGGGAATTCTATGCAAGGCAATTTACTATATATATATATATTTTAAATAAAAAAGGGGTGGAACCTATTATATTAACATAAATATCATACAGTAATGGTTGATGATACCAGCTGTCCCGCCTGAACAGGAAACTGGGACAGCTGGATATCCTGAGCCAGGTGTTACTCTGTTATCAAAATAGACACGTAAATGCCCTGCCTGAAGGAAACCGGGGATATTATACTAATAGGTTTCAAAAAGTGTGCCATAGCTAGATGTAAAGAAACTGAGCAAACTAACTGAACTAGAACTAGATACATAACAACATAGATACCCCTAACCGAAAGCTTCATTGAACCATTTGCCCGTGCGCTTCCTTTCGCTCTTCTGCTGTCTCCAGCCTGCTGGAAGCGAGTACGTCTGTGCAAACGTCAGACATTTCCTCTGCGGAAGATTCTTGGAGTGGGCTGAAAAAAGCATGTCCAGCCTTTGGTCAATCCTGGTGAGGCGAAAAACTTGGTCATCCATTAGACTCCTGAGCTCGAAGATGAGTGGGAGGTGCCATAATTCAGAGAAGGATGGCTGTTCCAGCCCACCGCTGACGTCGGGTGCTTGTTGCCTGGAGTCCATCGCTGCTTTGGTCGAAAGCCCTGGTGGTGTCACCGTCCCTGTAGTGCCATCGAGAGGAGTTTCCTCCTCCATGAAACAGGTTGGGAAGAGGTCCTCCGAGCTGTTGGCGTTGAATTTCTGCAGGGTGTCCCTGGGCGGAAGCTTGTTTTCCTTCTCGAATTCAATTTAGGGGTGGCTCTGCATGGCTTCCTCCAAAATGATTTCCTCTACATACGCCATGGGAGGCGTCCGTGGTCTTCTTCTGCGTCGGGTGGATCCTATGGCAAGTGCCCTTTTGAATTTCCTGTGTCGCTGGCGCCGGGACTCATCCCTGTACCAAGTGGCCCCTCTGCGCGATTTCCCTCTCAACCTTGGCATGGTGAAGACCCTGGAAGGGACTTGGGTTCCTATCGGGTTGGCTTCTCTTCCCCAGAGCTTCAGCGGGGCCCTGAGTTTCTGCTCGGAAGGAGTATGCTGCAGATGCGCAGTTGGAGTGAACACTGCGAGGAGCCAATGTTTCTTAGCGCAATTTCTCCCTATGATAATGCGCAATACTATCATGACCGCCAACGCCATTAAGGCTTGGTGCTGGGTGCTCTGTAGACTGGTACAATTCCCTCACGCGAGAGGGCTTGTCATAAGGAGGTGGCTGGTGTGAGCCATGGCTAATTAATGGTGGAAGGACGCTCGTCGGTTGATGCATTAATAGTGCGTCCTGGCAGCAGCCCGCGTGTCCTCTATGTCCTCGTGGCACCCCATCCGGGGAAGGCAATTTACTATATTGCTTGCTTGCTTACATTATATTAAAAAAGAGAAGGACTTACCACCAGACCATGAGAGGAAGGATAAGTCCCCATTACAGGATATACGTTCAACCATACACCGGAAGTGACCAATTCCCCTCCTCAATTCTATGTCAAATCGTACCAGAAAAGTACCAGTGAGATCGAGCCTTCCCCTCACTTCCTCTCTCAGATGGTTTAAAGTCATTGCTTTCTCCCTGGTGAACAAACCGCCTTGGAGGGAGATACCAATCTCTTCTTTCTCATTGTAGAGACCGATAAAAGAAGCGCGTGATTACAAAGACAGAACATAGCAAGCTCTATAAAATGCATTGTGTCCTATAAACTAGTCTTGGATGGATACTTGAAGCTCATGGTTTTTTAAATTAGAATTTCATCAGTATCCTCAACATAACCAACATAATATCATTGATTCAGTATTACCCATTTTGATATGATAAAATAACCAGTTAGACGAGTCTAAAAATGAACAAATAGAGACCTATAAAATAAAGTTCAACAATTATATGGAAGCCAACAACACATGCCTCAGTGACAATGAATAATAGGGAATAAACATAGAAATGGTAATAAGCACGATATCAACACCTTATAACAACATGCTTCAGCCCATATCCCACTACCCCACATAAATCCACACCCTGCAAACAAATGATACATGATAAAAATCAACAAAAGAAACCGACAGATTCAGATCATTTTGATTTTCTTGAGGCACAAGTTATTTTCTTGCTTCACTAGTCCCTCAATTGGCTGAGCAACACAACAACTGCTAGTGAAAGTAACAACTACAAAGGTTCCTAACAAGAAATACAGTCGTCCCTCAGCTGACATACTGGCTTGTAATGTCAACAGTGCAATAGATACCTCAAGAGATTTAAAACTAGAAAAACAGTGCACCAATATGAAAATGAGTTCTGACCAATTAAAAGGGAATTCCCCAAGTCTACAATAATGTATTTCTTAAGGAAAAGGAGTCGGTTAGGAAGTGGGCCTCAACAAATGGAAAAAAGGACAAGCAACCAAATACTCCCATATCACAAAAGAAACAAGAAATTCTTATAATAGGGTTGGCCATGCTATGAATATAAAGAAAAAATACCTTGACAGTCTAGCATTTCCCTTCACCGTTATGAAGGGCATCCACTACACTAGTGTAGTTCCAATTCTTTATTACATTGTATGGTCCATCATGAATTTAGACCTCTATAGTGTATCCTCCATTTTTAATCAGAAAAATGATAGGATTCTGCCCATATCAAATCATGGTAGACACATCCTAGACTGTGACCTATTCAAATAAGGAAGAATACATTTGGGGATAAATACTCGCTAATTTTTGGATAAAACAGATAATTCAAAGGAATTCAATATGTCAAATCTTATAAACATTGGTACTCGTTCATTGTCGTAAAACAATGTTTCAGAATTTGAAATAAAAATCCTTGCATCTGCACCTAAAAGCTTCCATCACCAATGCATGAAATTACGCACTTGTCTGGCATTGCTTGAGCATATCCAAGTTTTTCTCCTACAGACCAGCCAATTGATCCATACTACATTTAGAACTCATACCTTCCAAACACACATTTAGCACGAGCAACAAACTTCTTGGAAATACACAGGCAATTATACCTGCAAAAAGAGCACCATGAGAGTAGGTCCCTCATCATAGAAAATCATTTCTCTTTTATCACATATTGGATTTTTGGTGTTAGCATTATTTTGTTATTGATTAAATGATGATAGTAACAGGCAGATACACACACAAAAAAAAACTTTGAATTTATAACATATGACTTTACTAGGGGGGCAACAAACATTAATTTGGGTATGAGCCCAACAAATGACAATCAGTAAGGGGGAAGAAAAAATTAATCTAGGTATGAACCCAACAAATGACACTCAGTAGCAAGAAGACTCTAAAGAAATTTTTGACAGCACAAAACATTGTGCCACCAGAGTGCCATTTTTTTGGAAAAACACATCATATATTACATTACAAAGTCAATGTACTTTTTTCCCACAGAAACCAGGGCGAAAACATAATTTAAGGGCAGAACATGACAAGCCTTTAACAAGATGGATGCTTTGCTCTTGAGACAAAACATTGACACCCACCACGTATGCTTTTTAATATCCTTTTTTCCAATATTTGACACTTCTGCTACAGAAATTTTCTAGCAAGGGAAACACACACAACAAATTGCATGATAACTATGTGCCATTCAGATGACCGAAAATGCAACTAGTGAAGAAACTCCCCAAATAGGTGAGTTTTGGGTGTGGATCCCAAAACGCAGTATGCATCCAGTGCAGGTGCAAGATCCCTATAGGTGAATCCAGCACCTCTGCATCTAAGAAAATAACAGAGAATTGAGATGACCAATGCTGCTAGAAGGAACTAACAAAGCTAGAATTGTATGCAAGCTATTACAGGACAATTTAAACAAACCTACACAACCTAGAATCTATTTACATTCACTTTAAAAATTGTCTAAATTTTAAATTGACTCCTTAAAGGATACTTTAACCTTTTGTCCAAGCTAGAAATTATTAAATGATTTGTTTGGAAAGATTTTAAAGTAAGTATGCATCCAACAGATTTGGAAGCCCCAACCCTATCACCCTTCCCCTTTAGGTCGATTGTATGAATGCAACCTAAAATCATACCTTGAATTAAGAAAGAGACGAAAAGTATTTCCATCGCTTTGACATCTATCTATGGGCATGACCAACAATCTAACATAAGGTTGTGAAGTTTAGCTTCTAACTCACCTTTTGGTTAAGAATCTACCAGAATGTTGTTTTTAGATAAAAACAAAATAAGGATATTAATATTTTATCATAATTGGGAAAAAGACTTGAGCAAAATTGTTGTCTATGCTTGTGGCACAATGATAAAGGAATCCATTCCCTTCCTCTTGCTCTGTATTGCTTCTATAAGTAGAGAAAAACAAACTGCCTACTAAAGATCAGTGAACCTAAAAACATTCATCGGGAAAGACTCAGAAGCATTATTCATCAACCTCATATGTAGTGGGAGCATCCCTAAACCAAGTTAGTGAAAATTCATGACACCCATCTCTAATGGTAACTGTCATATCCTCTCTTTCATTCTTGGGGATCCAAACTTGATAATATATACTCCTTAAGCCATCCTTGGATAGATTATGAAGAGGTGCCAGATATTGAAGTTAATGTGGGCACCATGGTCCAAATGGAGGTGGCCAAACAACTTAATTGCATTGAAGCAATGATTCAGAACTTGTACATCTCTGGCCAAGTACTAACAACAAGCAAAAAAATTGGTGTAAGTGACAGTGAACTCAACAACAGAACCTCCAGAATCAAAATCAACAGCAGCCAAACATAGATGATGCAAAACCTTCTAGGACAGAACCAAAACCATCAAATAGTCTAGAAGAAGACAAAACATTGTTATCTTTTGGGGCTACTCGAAAAGTGTTTTCACCTAGCTAGGAGAGAACTAAGTCTCCTAGTCCCTTGGAGATGCTTGATGGACATATGGATGGTTTAGTTTAGGTGGGATGGTTGACCATGGATAGAGTGCTAGCATGACACACTTAGCTAGGAGGTTGTTATCCTAATTCAAAAAATAACATACATTGGCACGAAATAGTTTTCTTGAAAATTAGGAATACCTATGCATTTAGTCCTTTCTAAATTTCTTGAGTAAAGATAAAAAACTAATGGATAGGAGAAGAGAAAACTTTGTTCCTGTCCATACTATTCGAAACACACCCTGAACTTTAACATTTCATTATGTGATTCATATTTTGCTAAAAAGAATAAAGGGTAATTTTTCTTCATAGACAAAACCTTGAAACCATAAATGATATGCAATAGGTTTCCACCTATTGGCAACAACAAATTACTAAATTACGAAGTGTCCTTTACAGAGAAATGATGTTTGACTTACCCACACTTTTCTAGCAATTTAATCTTCTGGCAATTGAACCAAGAGTCACCAGTTTAAACAATTACATCAATTTCATTTGTTAGCATGCCCTGCAACCAAGCATTGTATATCAGTGAATATCAACAATAATCCCACTGTAAATGTACATCATACGAACAAAGTTTACTAAAAGACAATTGTCTGACTAATTTTACTTCAGAATTTGGTGAGATTTTTTGAGGCCTTGGCTAGATGTGTTTGAACAACACATTGACCTTTAAGGGCTCATTTGGTGCACTTTGTAAGGGAACACATTTAGGTACAAAAATACGCTGATAGTTTTCCAAACATGTGGGGTTATGTTGCACCTTCTTCGCAAGGGATTCTAAGAAACATTTCTTCAACACACCCAAAACTAGGCCCATTTCCCACAGTCACTCTGTTAGGCTACACAATTATAGTGTTCTCCTGGTTCAATAGCAATGAATATCCCACTAAACTATAGTCATTGAGTATCAACCCTACAAATAAATATGAATCTATGGACACAACTATTTCAACACAAATGAAGTACTTACTGCACCCCAGTAAGTCCCTATGAAATGAGGATGAGTTTCTAGAACCTTTCCCTTAGCAGACGACATTACAACCATGGGATAACCCGATGAATTTTCTAATTCCGCAAATGTACTTTTTTCCTTAGCAACCCTCATCTTTGGCCCACCTACGAACACTGGCTTCACTGCTGCGTTTAGGAATTATGATGTCATGTAGGTTCTATTTTCATGTCCACTGCAGCTTCCAAACTTTTGGGATTGCTTAGCCTACAATTGATATAGCCCAGAGGATACCATGTCAAAAAAAATCGAGATAAACTAAAGATCAATAACTAATACTAGAACTTCATTATTTCAAATCTAAAGCCATAATTAGATTTGGAAACCCCGTATCAACTTGAAAAAAAATGAAAAATTCAAGTAAAAGTACGTCAATTAATACCACACATACACAGTTAGCACGGGTAGCCAAAATACCTTGCCTAGTAGAATATACAAAGAATTATAAAATTATCAGAATTGGCAAAATCCAAAACCTCTTATCGACTAGAACCTCAATATATTTGAAAACTACGCAATGAAGCTCAGATAGTCCAGAAAAGGTATTTAAGATATTGAAGATAGACTACAAGTCTAATACCATCCTTGTCAAATAAACCAAATGCTTGTACACAGAATGGTCCAGCTCAAGTACTAGCCAAGGTAGTAGAACTCTAATGCAAACAGAAAATGCAAAATCTCCACGATATTGTTTAGCGAGTAAAGAACTGGATGAACCGAGATGGAAGCACATGAAAACAAATTAAGATAATCTCAAAATCAATATAATATATTTCATGCAAATACTTAAAGTGGCCATGACATCTAAATTTTGCAAATTTTCAAACAGATACAGTGAATATAAATGCAAATCGATATCTTGACCGTGAAGAAAACACATATACACAAATTCTTTAGAAGGTTTGGGAAGTGTCAATGCCAATAATACCAAAACTGCTAACATAAATCTTTTAGAAGGCCAGGGAAGTATCAATGCCAATAACACCAAAACTCCTAACGTAATCGAGTACGAGGAAGCTATAAATCCAAATCAACAGGATTGTAGTTCTAGGCACTCATGGTAAGCCTTTAGGGGTAGATGGAAAAACACCTTTCCACAAATATCTAAAAGTACTCAGATCCTTTACTACTCCCATCTTCTCCAGTTGCATTTATTGCTAGATTACTGGAATTATTGAAACACATAATGGTATTAACTGAATCTGAATGACAACATGACGTAACCCACTTGACCCATACTCTCCGTTTCCACATATGAAATCATATTTGGATACCCATTTGAGAGTTGTACACTACAGTCTTGAATGCGAGCGAAGACCTGTAGTTCTTTGACCACTTTTTCTCAACTTCGGGTCACGTTCTAGGCCCAAGCTTGAATTAATTGGGATTATGGGGTGAAAAGAAAAATGATTTGTTTCCACATACAAAATCGTATTTGGAAACCCATTTGAGAGTTGTACACTACAGTCTTGATTGCGAGCGAAGACATGTAGTTCTTGGGCCGCTTTTTCTCAACTTCGGGTCATGTTCTAGGCCCAAGTTTGAACGAAGTGGGATTATGGGTTGAAAAACAAAATTCTTTCTTTCCACATATGAAATCATATTTGGATACCCATTTGATATTTGTACACTATAGTCTTGATTTTACGCGAAGACGTGTAGTTCTTGGGCAGCTTTTTCTCAGCTTCGGGTCACATTCTAGGCCCAAGTTTGAACGAAGTGGGATTATGGGTTGAAAAGAAAAATTCTTGGTTTCCACATATGAAATCATATTTGGATACCCGTTTGAGAGTTGTACAATACAATCTTGATTGTGAGCGAAGACGTGTAGTTCTTGGGCCGTGTTTTCTCAACTTTGGGTCAAGTTCTAGGCCCATGTTTGAACGAAGTGGGATTGTCGTTTGAAAAGCAAAATTCTTCGTTTCCACATTTGAAATCATATTTTGAAACCCATTTGAGAGTTGTACACTACAGTCTTGATTTCGAGCGAAGACATGTAGTTCTTGGGCCATTTTTTCTCAACTTCGGGTCACGTTCCAGGCTCAAGTTTGATTGAAGTGGGATTATGGGTTGAAACGCAAAACTCTTTGTTTCAACACATGAAATCATATTTTGATATCCATTTGACAGTTGTACACTACAATATTGATAGCGAGCGAAGACGTGTAGTTCTTGGGACGCTTTTTCTCAACTTCGGGTCACATTCTAGGCCCACATTTGAACGAAGCGGGATTCTGGGTTGAAAAGAAAAACTCTCGGTTTCCAGATATGAAATCATATTTGGATACCCATTTAAGAATTGTACACTACAATCTTGATTTTGAGCGAAGACATGTAGTTCTTGGGCCGCTTTTTCTCAACTTTGGGTCACGTTCTAGGCCCAAGTTTGAACAAAGTGGGATTATGGGCTGAAAAGAAAAACTCTTCATTTCCACATATGAAATCATTTTTGGATACCCATTGGAGAGTTGTACACTACAGTCTTGATTGCGAGCGAAGACATGTACTTCTTGGCCCACTATTTCTCAACTTCGGGTCACGTTCTAGGCCCAAGTTTGAGCGAAATGGGATTATGGGTTGAAAATAAAAACTCGTTGTTTCCACATATGAAATCATTTTTGGATACCCATTTGAGAGTTGTACACTACAGTCTTGATTTCGAGCAAAGACGTGTAGTTCATGGGCCGCTTTTTCTCAACATCGGGTCACGTTCTAGGCCCAAGTTTAAACGGAGTGGGATTATGTGTTGAAAAGAAAAACTCTTTGTTTCCACATCTGAAATCATATTTGGATACCCATTTGAGAGTTGTACACTACAGTCTTAATTGCGAGCGAAGACCTGTATTTCTTCGACCACTTTTTCTCAACTTCGGGTCACGTTCTAGGACCAAGTTTGAACGGAGTAGGATTATGGGTTGAAAATCAAAACTCTTTGTTTCCACATACTAAATCATATTTGGATACCCATTTGAGAGTTGTACACTAAAGTCTTGATTGCGAGCGAAGATGTGTAGTTCTTGGGTCGCTTTTTCCAAACTTTGGGTCACGTTCTAGGCCCAAGTTTGAATGGAGTGGGATTATGAGTTGAAAAGAAAAACTCCTTGTTTCCAGATATGAAATCATATGTGGATACCCATTTGAGATTTGTAAACTACAGTCTTGATTGCGAGCGAAGATGTGTAGTTCTTGGGTCGTTTTTTCTCGACTTTGGGTCACGTTCTAGGCTCAAGTTTGAACGAAGTCGAATTATAAGCAAATTCTTCGTTTCCACATATGAAATCATATTTGGATACCCATTTGAGAGTTGTACACTACAATTGCAAATTCTTCATTTCCACATATGGAATCACATTTGAATACCCATTTGAGAGTTGTACACTAAAGTCGTGATTGCAAGCAAAGACGTGTAGTTCTTGGGCCACTTTTTCTCAACTTCGGGTCATGTTCTAGGGCTAAGATTGAACGAAGTGGGATTATTAGTTGAAAAGAAAAGCTCTCTGTTTCCACATGTGAAATCATATTTGGATACCCATTTCAGAGTTGTACACTACAATCTTGATTGTGAGTGAAGATGTGTAGTTCTTGGACCGCCTTTTCTCAACTTCGGGTCACGTTCTAGGCCCAAGTTGGAATGAAGTGGGATTATGGGTTGAAAAATAAAACTCTCTGTTTCCACATATGAAATCATATTTGGATACACATTTGATAGTAGTACACTACAATCTTGATTGCGAGTGAAGACGTGTAGCTCTTGGGCTGCTTTTTCTCAACTTCTGGTCACGTTCTAGGCCCAAGTTTGAACGGAGTGGGATTATGGGCTAAAAAAAAAAACTCTTTGTTTCCACATATGAAATCATATTTGGATACCCATTTGAGAGTTGTACACTACAGTCTTGATTGCGAGCGAAGACATGTAGTTCTTGGGCCCTTTTTTCTCAACTTCATGTCACGTTCTAGGCCCAAGTTTGAACAGAGTGAGAGTATGTGATGAAAAGAAAAACTCTTCGTTTCCACATATGAAATCATATTTGGATAGCCATTTGAGAGTTGTACACTACAGTCTTGATTGTGAGCGAAGGCGTGTAGTTCTTGGGCTGCTTTTTCTCAACTTTGGGTCACTTTCTAGGCCCAAGTTTGAACGGAGTGGGATTATGGGTTGAAAATCAAAACTCTCTAGTTCCACATATGAAATCATATTTGGATACCCATTTGAGAGTTGTACACTACAGTCTTGATTGTGAGCAAAGAAGTGTAGTTCTTGGGCCGCTTTTTCTCAACTTTGGGTCACGTTCTAGGCCCAAGTTTGAACAGAGTGGGATTATGGGTTGAAAAGAAAAACTCTTTGTTTCCACATATGAAATCATATTTGGATACCCATTTGGGAGTTGTAGACTACAGTCTTGATTACGAGTGAAGATGTGTAGTTCTTGGGCTGTTTTTTCTCATCTTTGTGTCACGTTCTAGGCCCATGTTTGAACAGAGTGTCATTATGGGTTGAAAAGAAAAACTCTTTGTTTCCACATATGAAAGCATATTTGGATACCCATTTGAGAGTTGTGCACTACAGTCTTGATTGCGAGCGAAGAAGTGTAGTTCTTCGACCACTTTTTCTCAACTTCGGGTCATGTTCTAGGCCCAAGTTTGAGTGGAGTTGGATTATGGGTTGAAAAGAAAAACTCTGTATTTCCACATATGAAATTATATTTGGATAGCCATTTGAGAGTTGTACACTAGAGTCTTGATTGCGAGCGAAGACGTGTAGTTCTTGGGCCGCTTTTTCTCAACTTCGGGCCACGTTCTAGGCCCAATTTTGAACGGAGTGGGATTATGGGTTGAAAATAAAAACTCTCAATTTACACATATGAAATCATATTTGGATACCCATTTGAGAGTTGTACACTACCGTCTTGATTTTGAGTGAAGCTGTTTAGTTCTTGGGCCGCTTTTTGTCAACTTCAGGTCACGTTCTAGGACCAAGTTTGAATGGAGAGGGATTATGGGCTGAAAAGAAAAACTCTTCGTTTCCACATATGAAATCATATTTGGATACCCATATGAGAATTTTACACTACATTCTTGATTGCGAGCAAAGGCGTGTAGTTCTTGGGCGACTTTTTCTCAACTTTGGGTAACATTCTAGGCCAAAGTTTGAAAGGAGTAGGATTATGAGTTGAACAGAAAAACTCTACATTTCCACATATGAAATCATATTTGGATACCCATTTGAGAGTTGTCCACTACAGTATTAATTGCGAACAGAGACGTGTATTTCTTGGGTTTCCTTTTCTCAACTTCGGGTCACGTTCTAGGCCCAAGTTTCAACAGAGTGGGATTATGGGTTGATAAGCAAAACTCTCTGTTTCCAGATATGAAATCATATTTGGATACCCATTTGAGAGTTGTACACTATTGTCTTGATTGCAAGCGAAGATGTGTAGTTCTTGGGGCGCGTTTTCTCAACTTCGGGTCACTTTCTAGGCCCAAGTTTGAATAGAGTGAGATTATGGGTTGAAAATAAAAACTCTTCATTTCGACATATGAAATCATATTTGGATAGACATTTGAGAGTTTTACACTACAATTTTTATTGCGAGCGAAGACGTGTAGTTCTTGGGTTGCTTTTTCTCAACTTCAGGTCACGTTCTAGGCCCAAGTTTTAATGAAGTGGGATGATTGGTTGAAAAGAAAAACTTTCTGTTTCCACATATGAAATCTTATTTGGATACCCATTTGAGAGTTGTACACTATAGTCTTGATTGTGAGAATAGTTGTGTAGTTCTTGGCCCACTTTTTCTCAACTTCGGGTCACGTTCTAGGCCCAAGTTTGATCGGAGTGGTATTAAGGGTTGAAAAGCAAAACTCTATGTTTCCACATATGAAATTATAATTGGATACCCATTTGAGTGTTGCACACTAAAGTCTTGATTGCGAGAAATGACGTGTAGTTCTTGGGCCATTTTTTCTCAACTTTGGGTCACGTTCTAGGCCCAAGTTTGAATGGAGTGGGATTATGGGTTGAAAAGAAAAACTCTCTGTTTCAACATATGAAATCATATTTGGATACCCATTTGAGATTTGCACACTACAGTCTTGATTGTGAGCGAAGACGTGTAGTTCCTGGGCCATTTTTTATCAACTTCGGGTCACGTTCTAGGCCCAAGTTTGAACGGAGTGGGATTATGGGTTGAAAATTAGAACTTTCCCTTTCCACATATGAAACCATATTTGGATACTCATTTTAGAGTTGTACACTACAATCTTGATTGCGAGCGAAGACGTGTAGTTCTTGGGCCGCTTTTTCTCAACTTCGGGTCATGTTCTAGTCCCAAGTTTGAACGAAGTGGGATTATGGGTTGAAAAGAAAAATTCTTCATTTCCTTATATCAAATCATATTTGGATACCCATTTGAGAGTTTAAAACTACAGACTTGATTGTGAGTGAAGACGTGTAGTTCTTGGGACGTTTTTTCTCAACTTTGAGTCACGTTCTAGGCCCAAGTTTGAATTAAGTGGGATTATGGGTTGAAAAGCAAAAATCTTTGTTTCCATGTATGAAATCATATTTGTATACCCATTTGAAAGTTGTATACTACAGTCTTGATTGCGGGCAAAGACATGTAGTTCTTGGGCCGCTTTTTCTCAACTTCAGGTCACGTTCTAGGCCCAAGTTTGAATGAAGTGGGATTATGGGTTGAAAAGAAAAACTCTTCGTTTCCACATATGAAATCATATTTGGATACCCATTTGAGATTTGTACACTATAGTCTTCATTGCAAGCAAAGACATGTAGTTCTTGGGTCGTTTTTTCTCAACTTCAGGTCACGTTCCACGCCCAAGTTTGAATGAAGTGGGATTATGGGTTGAAAAGAAAAACTCTATGTTTCCACATATGAAATCATATTTGGATACCCATTTGAGAGTTGTACACTACAATCTTGATTGCGAGCGAAGACGTGTAGTTCTTAGGCTGCTTTTTCTCGACTTCAGGTCACGTTCTAGGCCCAAGTTTGAACGAAGTGGGATTATGGGTCGAAAAGCAAAACTCTTTGTTTCCACATATGAAATCATATTTGGATACCCATTTGAGAGTTGTACACTACAGTCTTGATTGTGAGTGAAGACGTGTAGTTCTTGGGCCTCTTTTTCTCAACTTCGAGTCACGTTCTAGGCCCAAGTTTGAACAAAGTGGGATGATGGGTTGAAAAGAAAAACTCTTCGTTTCCACATATGAAATCATATGTGGATACCCATTTGAGAGTTGTACACTACAGTCTTGATTGTGAGCATTGACGTGTAGTTCTTGGGCCGCTTTCTTCTCAACTTTGGGTCACGTTCTAGGCCCAAGTATGAATGTAGTGGGATTATGGGTTGAAAAGAAAAACTCTATGATTCCACATATGAAATCATATTTAGATACTCATTTGAGAGTTGTACACTACAGTCTTGATTGCAAGCGAAGACGTCTGTTTCTTGGGCCGCTTTTTCTCAACTTCGGGTCACGTTCTAGGCCCAAGTTATAACGGAGTGGGATTATGGATTGAAAAGAAAAGCTCTTTGTTTCCACGTATGAAATTGTATTTGGATACCCATTTGAAATTTGTACACTACATTCTTGATTGCGATCGAAGACGTGTTTTTCTTGGGCCGTTTTTTCTCAACTTCGGGTCACGTTTTAGGCGCAAGTTTGAACAAAGTGGGATTATGGGTTGAAAAGAAAAATTATCCATTTCCATGTATGAAATCATATTTGGATACCGATTTGAGATTTGTACACTATAGTCTTTATTGCGAGCGAAGACGTATAATTCTTGGGCCGCTTTTTCTCAACTTCGGGTCATGTTTTAGGCCCAAGTTTGAACAAAGTGGGATTATGGGTTGCAAAGAAAAATTCTTCGTTTCCATGCATGAAGTCATATTTGGATACCCATTTGAGAGTTTTTCACTATAGTCTTGATTTAGAGTGATGAAGTGTAGTTCTTGGGGCGCTTTTTCTCAACTCTGGGTCACGTTTTCGGCCCAAGTTTGAACGAAGTGGGATTATGGATTGAAAAGAAAAATTCTTCATATGCACGTATGAAATCATATTTGGATACCCATTTGAGCGTTGTACACTACAACCTTGATTGTGAGCGAAGACATGTAGTTCTTGGGCCTCTTTTTCTCAATTTCGTGTCACGTTCTAGGCCCAAGTTTGAACGAAGTGGGATTATGGGTTGAAAAGAAAAATTCTTCGTTTCCACGTATGAAATCATATTTGGATACCCATTTGGGAGTTGTACACTACAATATTTATTGCGAGCGAAGACGTGTAGTTATTGGGCCATTTTTTCTCAACTTCGGGTCGCGTTCTAGGCCCAAGTTTGAACGAAGTGGGATTATGGGTTGAAAAGAAAAATTCTTCGTTTCCACGTATGAAAGCATATTTGGATACCCATCTGAGAGTTGTACACTACATTCTTGATTGTGAGGGAAGACGTGTAGTTCTTGGGCCGCTTTTTCTCAACTTCGGGTCACATTCTAGGCCCAAGTTTGAACGAAGTGGGATTATGGGTTGAAAAGAAAAATTCTCCGTTTCCATGTATGAATTCATATTTGGATACCCATTTGAGAAATATACTCTACAATCTTGATTGCGAGCGAAGACGTGTGTTTCTTGGGCCATTTTTTCTCAACTTCAATGAACTAGCTAAACATATTGAAAATACCTTCCAATACCTATTCATCTAAGAAGATAACAGAGAATCGAGATGACCAGTGCTGCTAGAAGGCACCGACAAAGGTAGAATTGTATGCAAGTTTTTACAGGACAATTTAAACAAACCTACTAAACCTAGAATCTATTTACATTCACTTTAAAAATTGTCTAAATTTTAAATTGACTCCTTAAAGGATACTTTAACCTTTTGTCCAAGCTAGAAATTGTTGAATGATATGTTTGGAAAGATTTTAAAGTAAGTATGCATCCAACAGAATTGGAAGCCCCAACCTTATCACCCTTCCCCTTTAGGTCGATTGTATGAATGCAACCTAAAATCATACCTTGAATTGAGAAAGAGACAAAAAGTATTTCCATCACTTTGACATCTATCTATGGGCGCGACCAACAATCTAACATAAGGTTGTGAAGTTTAGCTTCTAACTCACCTTTTGGTTAAGCATATACCAGAATGTTGTTTTTAGATAAAAACAAAATAAGGATATTAATATTTTATCATAATTGGGAAAAAGACTTGAGAAAAATTGTTGTCTATGCTTGTGGCATAGTGATAAAGGAATTCATTCCCTTCCTCTTGATCTGTATTGCTTCTATAAGTAGTGAAAAACAAACTGCCTTATAAAGATCAGTGAACCTAAAAACATTCCTCGGGAAAGACTCATAAGCATTATTCATCAACCTCATATGTAGTGGGAGCATTCCCTAAACCAAGTTAGTGAAAATTCATGACACCCATCTCTAATGGTAACTGTCATATCCCCTCTTTCATTCTTGGGGATCCAAACTTGATAATATCCACTCCTTAAACTATCCTTGGACAGATTATGAAGAGATGCCAGATACTGAAGTTAATGTGGGCACTGAGGTCCAAACGGAGGTGGCCAAACAACTCAATTGCAATTAAGCCATGATTCAGAACTTGTACATCTCTGGCCAAGTACTAACAACAAGCAACATAATTGGTGTAAGTGATAGTGAACTCAACAACAGAACCTACATAATCGAAATCAACAACAGCCAAAGAAGCAACCACAAACATAGACGATGTCGAACCCTCTAGGACAGAACCAAAACCATCAAATAGTCTAGAAGAAGACAAAACATTGTTATCTTTTGGGGCTACTCGAAAAGTGTTTTCACCTAGCTAGGAGAGTGCTAAGTCTCCTAGTCCCTTAGAGATGCTTGATGGACATATGGATAGCTTAGTTTAGGTGGGATGGTTGACCATGGATAGAGTGCTAGCATGACACACTTACCTATGAGGTTGTTATCCTAATTCAAACAGTAACATACATTAGCACGAAATAGTTTTCTTGAAAATTAGGAATACCTATGCATTTAGTCCTTCCAAAATTTCTTGAGTAAAGCTAAGAAACTAATGGACATGAGAAGAGAAAACTTTGTTCTTGTCCATACTATTTGAAACACACCTTGAACTTTAACATTTCATTATGTGATTCATATTTTGCTAAAAAGAATAAAGGGTAATTTTTCTTCATAGACAAAACCTTGAAACCAGAAATGATATGCAATAGGTTTCCACCCATTGGCAACAACAAATTACTAAATTACGGAGTGTCCTTTATAGAGAAATGATGTTTGACTTACCCACACTTTTCTAGCAATTTAATCTTCTGGCAATTGAAGCAAGATTCACCAGTTTCAACAATTGCAACAATTTCATTTGTTAGCATGCCCTGCAACCAAGCGTTTATATCAATGAATATCAACAATAATCCCACTGCAAATGTACCTCATATGAACAAAGATGACTAAATGACAATTGTTTGACTAATTTTACTTCAGAATTTGGTAAGATGTTTTGAGGCCTTGCCTAGATGTGTTTGAACAACACATTGACCTTTAAGGGCTCATTTGGTGCACTTTGTAAGGGAACACATTTAGGTACAAAAATACGCTGATAATTTTCCAAACATGTGGGGTTGTGTTGCACCTTCTTCGCAAGGGATTCTAAGAAACATTTCATCAACACACCCAAAACTAAGCCCATTTCCCACGGTCACCCTGTTAGGCTGCACTATTATAGCTTTCTCCTAGTTCAATAGCAATGAGGATCCCACTGAACTATAGTCATTGAGAATCAACCCTGCAAATAAATATGAATCTGTAGACACAACTATTTCAACATAGAATGAAGTACTTACTGCACCCCAGTAAGTCCCTATGAAATGAGGATGAGTTTCTGGAACCTTTCCCTTAGCAAACGATATTACAGCCATGGGATAACCCGTTGCATTTGCTAATTTCGCAAATGTACTTTTTTTCCTTAGCAACCCTCATCTTTGGCCCACCTACCAACACTGGCTTCACTACTGTGTTTAGGAATTATGATGTCATGTAGGTTCTGCTGTTATATCCACTGCAACTTCCAAACTTTTGGGATTTCTTACCCTACAATTGATATAGTCCATAGGATACCATGTAAAAAAAAATCGAGATAAACTAAATATCAATAACTAATACTAGAACTTTATTATTTCAAATCTAAAGCCATAATTATATTTGGAAACCTCGTATCAACTTGAAAAAAATTGAAAAATTCAAGTAAAATTATGTCAATTAATACCACACATACACAGTTAGCACGGGTAGCCAAAATACCTTGCCTAGTAGAATATACAAAGAATGATAAAATTATCAGAAGTGGCAAAATCCAAAACCTCTTATCAACTGAGAACCTCAATATATTTGAAAACTACACAATGAAGCTCAAGTACACAGAATGGTCCAGCTCAAGTACTGGCTAAGGTAGTAGAACTCCAATGCAAACAAAAAATGCAAAATATCCATGGTATTGTTTAGCGAGTAAAGAACTGGGCGAACCCAAATGGAAGCACATGAAAACAAATTAAGATAATCTCAAAATAAATACAATATATTTCATGCAAATACTTGAAGTGGCCATGACATCTAAATTTTGCAAATGGTCAAACATATATAGTGAATATGAATGCTAATCGATATATTGACCGTGAAGCAAAAACGGATACACAAATCCTTTAGAAGGTCTGGGAAGTGTCAATGCCAATAATACCAAAACTGCTAACATAAATCCTTTAGAAGGACAAGGAAGTATCAATGCCAATAACACCAAAACTGCTAACGTACTGGAGTATGAGGAAGCTATCAATCCAAATCGACAGGATTGTAGTTACTAGGCACTCATGGTAAGCCTTTTGGGGCACATGGAAAAACACCTTTCCCAAAATATTCAAAAGTACTGAAATCCTTTACTAATCACATCTTCTCCAGTTGCATTTACTGCTAGATTACTGCAATTATTGAAACACATAATGGTATTAACTGAATCTGAATGACAACATGACGTAACCCACTTGACCAATATCCTAGGACTATACAAACCCATTACTTGAAATGCTCCAAATCCGAAACAAGCTACTCCTGAGAGGAATAAATGAATTCCAGACAATCAGTAAACACACTACGCCAACTTGTATACACACTATGCCATCATTTACACCCTAATTATTGTTATTAGTTGGTGGGATTGAATCTCTTTAGCTTATGGTTTATGTGTGATTGAATGAGACCCAATGCCTTCGAGTCAATGAAATAAAATTTTGAGTGAAGCCCGATGCTCCATTGAAGTCTCTAAATTGGGGATGGACAAGAATCAATGGAACACAAGAAAAAGAAACACATACTAGGGTTCATCCAACCTTCATGTCAAGCCTAGGTTCAAAGGCCATGACAAGCTCATAGCCTTCTGATGTACTTGTTGTGGTGTCTAAAGTATGGTTGGTAAGCCAACTCCATGCATTTTGAACCAGCATAGGTTGCAAGAAAGCGAACCTGTAACTAGTAAATTTATTATTATTATTATCATCATGAAGTGGTGGAGATTTCTGGTTTTGTAAACCGTTTTTGCGGACTTTCCGTGGAAAGTAAAAGCGGTTTTTTCTGGATATTGTGTGTCCTCATGCAATTTAAAATGAGTTTGCGTTGCCAACCAGTGCTACCACTACAACTTTCAGAGTAGATTTGGAATTATGCTTCGGAAAAAAACATTTAAAATGTTAGACTTCTTGACAGAAATTATCCATCTTCTTGATAGACAAAATCTTTAAATTGTCCGACTTCTTGACATAAATTTTATGTCTTCTTGACAGAAGTCTTGAAGCTACATTGGCAAGGAAAGAAAGAGGAGGATACTTTTACAGCCAACGCTAGGTTGGTTTAACTTTTGTTTGATTGAAACTTTTGTCGCGATAAATACTAGAACCGCCGACCTATCGTTGAGTGAAGCTTTCAGAAATTTTGACCGACGAGGCAGCTGCTCAAGCTTCGCTACATGGACCCATGACCTAACCTATGAAATATCAGACTTGGTAACTATGTAGAATGACCAATTTATGAGTGAAATATTACAAATGGCACAAGCAAAAAATGTCAGTGTTATGTTGTCTGTGCTTATCACAAATGGCAACACCAATATCACATGCCTACCAAGTGGTGAGGAAAACATGCTCTGAATTTGTATCTATAACGTGACTTTGCAATGCCCAAAAAGTGTCAACATAACCAATTAGTTTACATGAGCATGATCGAACCCAATGCTCGAAACTTAGTCCTTTGTACAACAAATGTTAACATGATGGAACACCAGTTTTCTGTATAGGAACAAGCACACACTGAAGGGGAGTGAATGTCTAATGTTAACAGGCTGGAACACTAGTTTTTTGTACAGGAACAAGCACATAGAATGATATCTCTATCCATGTTCGTACATTGTCCTTCTCTATCATCAAAATCCTCTGATTTCTTATGCAACCCATGATTGTTGTCATCTCTCTTGGAACCCTTTGAATTACCTCGAGTGAAAAGAGAGACCAGAGGTACTTCCACGACCTTTAATTTCACAGTGAACGATCTATTCTTCCTGGGAACAACATGGTCCATAGCAATACTAGTGCCAACATATTTAGCACAAGGAGACTGCAAATCCATGCCAGTTTTAGCCGACTTTCTGAATCCCAACAAAGATATCTTCAACTTAGAAGCAGTTTTGAGAAACTTGGGGAACTGGATCTTGACTCTAGGGACATTAGAAGAACGTGAAAAGGAAATATTGATATCAATATCATCCAATGGTGTTGTAGGAAGTTGGAGGGGCAATTGGCCATGGTAAAATAAGTTACCTACAGGAGAAATGCAAAAGAACACGGTGGCCTGGACAATGGCGTTGAGAAGAAGAAGAAGAACAAAACGATTCCACCAACAAATGCATCTACTCTGAAAACTCCGAAGAGAAGTCACAGGTTTGAAATCAGGATTTTGGATGAAGTTTTTTCAAAATGCACAATTCTAACTCCATCATATTGATAAATATCTTGAATGAATTTTGCTAGTAAATATAAAATTGTAACTCATTCGTTAGTGATGGTTATTCATTCGTTATTGATAATTATTCATTCATTATATGATATTTATAGGGACATGAATTAGATCATACACTTATTGGTAAGTGTATGATATCATAGAAACTGAAAAGCAGAAGAACACAAAAGTTATATTACGTAAGATTCATGAATCTTACATACAAGCCAATCCTGGGATTTTGAATACTATTCCAGCCATCCCACTTGCACTCTCGCCCCACCAGGATGCAGGGGGTTAAACTAAATCTATGGTGCAAGTAGTCAATCACAACGAAGATAAAATGCGGTGAGGTGGTGCAGAGAAGTACTTTGAAAACCTTGTACTATTGAGGCGGTAAAATGGAGCTCTGACATACACAGATCGATCTCTTTGATGGTGTTCTCATGGCGGCAGAGACGGTGGGCACAATTTTTAAATCCCTCACATACACATATTGATCGATTTGATGGTGTTGTCAAGTCGGTGGAGACAATGGTTGCAATTATTAAAGCCCTCTGTGGGTTTGATAGTCAATATAATGTAAATCTTTTCCAAGCAACTAAAAATATGTATGTCAGGATTTCCAAAAACATTAGGAAGACATTAGGCAGTCAATATAATGCAGATCTTTGTGTCAAGATTTCCAAATCCTTGTCAGGATTTCCCATAATGTAAATGTACAAAATTATGATACATAAAGGTATATGTAAATGCATAAAATAAACTCGACATTAAGAGTTGAATATTATTAACCAATAGGAAGTCAAATAAAAGTAAATAAAATATTTAACAAATGATTATTTTATTTTTTCTATTCAAAACTTTGAAGATCATACAAAAATACATTTGGTCAACCACAAACTAATTGAAGGTCAACGCTCTAGCGAACGCTAGAGTCTTGGCCTTCGGTAGGGACTAATAAGAGAACTATTAGTACCATACACAATCGCTAAAATGCATTCACTGGACCATTCATAGTTAGACATGGGAGTAGTTTGAACCTCCCAAGCCATTGAGAGAACATGTTCATATAATAAATGGAGAGACACATTTGAGAATTAAGTCTCACCAACTCGAAGTCAAAGTTAAAAAACTAAGAAGGTTACTAGAGGTTGTTGGACATATATCATCAACAAAGACTCCTGCCAATTCTAAATATTTTAATCAAACAAACCAATCTACCTTTTCAACGTGCTTGTTGGTGCCTTTTTTGGCATACATCTCTCAGGATATGTCTTCTATAAGAGATACAACTTTATTTATTCAGCTCATACATGAAGGCATATCCTCATTAAAATTAGGATTTTGAAAATCGGACAGGATATGCATCACAACTGGGAAAATATTTACATGGATTTGAAAAAAGATAGTCAACAAATTTTCCCAGCTCCGTTTTCCATTCAAAAAGACTAGAAACTAACTTATGAAAATTCATTGATATAAAAAAAATATTTCACTTAAGATTTAAGGTGGAAGATGAACACCATAGTATCCTAAAATTTTCCCTCAAACAAAAACAACACCAAACTTTGTTTAATTGAAGTTCTCAACAGGGAATCGTGGTAGTAAAATAAGTACTTACAGAGTTGAATTGAAACCATTCATAATAAGGGGAGGAAAATGTTCTTCCACGTCTGATTTTCCTTGGGCAGGGAAAGGTGCATCTGGAAAGAAAACATCCATTCTCTCCAACACCAACTTTTACCCTTTCCCAACTTTCTTTTGCAGAATGATTTCACTCGTCCTAAATCCATGTAGGCATAACAATCTCACTCTCACCACCTCCTTCATCTTGCTCTGTTCCACTTCCTCCTTGCCCCCATTCCCCATCTAATCCAAACTCTGGCAAAGTTGTTTTACAGAAATTGAAACTGATTGCACCCAGTAATCTCTAATTTTTCCGTATCAGGAAAAATCCAGTAGAGGAATCCTCTAACTCTCCATAAATTGAAAAGAAAACAAAGGAAATCTTTGCTCGCTTGGTAACAAATCCCCCCTTTTTTTAAAACTGGGCGAACAAAAGTTAGTATTTGCCTCATAACCCAAAATTCAGGCGAATTAAAGCATAAGTCCTGAAATATATCAAATGGGACTGCGAATTTGCTATCAGTAATTCCCATATTTGTAGAAATCGGGTGAATGGAGGTTGCGGTTGGAAATTTCAAAGATGATTTTTTTTTTTTTTTATCCCTTTCCCTCATAAAAACCTGGGCTAACCCTATCAATGATTTCTTTTTAAAATAAATTAGGGGCTAACAATAAAATAATAAAAAAACCAAAAAATACAAAAAATTCTCCCCAATCAAAATTTGGAACCCCTTAATTTTGCCCATGAGCGAAATTTCGCCCCTAAAATCATCTATGTTCAGGTCAGGTTCTAGGCCAAAGTTTGAACGAAGTGGGATTATGGGTTGAAAAGCAAAGTTATCCATTTCCACGTATGAAATAATATTTGGATACCCATTTGAGAGTTGTACACTATAGTCTTGATTGTGGGCGAAGACGTGTAGTTCTTGGGCTGCTTTTTCTCAACTTCGGGTCACGTTATAGGCCCAAGTTTGAACGAAGTGGGATTATCAGTTGAAAAGAAAAGTTCTTTGTTTCCACGTATGAAATCATATTTGGATACACATTTGAGAGTTGTACACTACAGTCTTGATTGCGGGCGAAGACGTGTAGTTCTTGGGCCACTTTTTCTCAACTTTGGGTCACGTCCTAAGCCCAAGTTTGAACGAAGTGGGTTATGGGTTGAAAAGCAAAGTTATTTGTTTCCACGTATGAAATCATATTTGGATACCA